>JAHRHJ020003335.1:0-195377 GCA_019776745.2 Taxus chinensis | reverse complement strand
TGATACCAATTGTTAGGAATTAGAGAAAAAAATTGCGGGAACAATTCCTCAAACCACAACAATAGGAAACTATATAGCAGAATTATACTTGCAGAAATATAACAACATAAATAAATAATGCACAAAATAAGACAAGACAAGATTTAATGTGGTTCACCCAATGTGGGCTACGTCCACCAAGAAATTTCTTAGATTTTATTATCAACAAGAGTAAAACAACTCTCATAGTCTTCTCTCAGTTATGAACTCACAACACAATTTAAAAGATACTAAACCACAATTGACACCCCAATTTCTTAACCTTGATCACTCTTGATCACCTCTTGATCACTAAGAATCAAGACCTATTGAACACATCAAGATATATTCAATATACCCTAACACCTCTATTTATAGGATTGTAATCCTATTTAAGAAGTCCTAAAGCTAACCCTTGAAGTTTGAAATTCATTATCTTTCATCTTCCCACGAGCTGGAAAAGAAACTGTCACGATGTTGAAAGTCAATTAACAACATATTAAAAGTAACGACACAGACAACATCACAATGCAGATGACCATGGAGATGGTGTTGATCTCTCTAAACTTAACCATTTGAACTCCAACAATTCAATACTGATTCGAGAAGACCAAAAAATAGTCTCCACACCCCAACAAATCTTCCAACTTGGAGACTATTTCCTACTGAGAAAAGTTCTTAACCCTTTCATTATCAACCATGAAGGCTGAATAAAATTTGAACACAACTTCAACTTCTCCCTTATGACTGCACATTGGTCATCATATCCACAGGATTCTAACTGGTCATGAATCTTTTTTAGCTTCAACTTATCTTCTTCCATATTATGCCCTGATGAAATGATGATCTCTAGCTGAATGTGCTTCATCCTAGAGTGGAAAATCAGGAGTTCTTCACTGAAAAATGAATAGACACTCTGACTATTCACTGTGTAGTCCTCCCAACATCCTGCTTATGAACCCAACTCATCAATCAACTATTGTATCCAAATAATCTCCTTGCTTACCTCTATGGCAGCAACATACTCTAACCGTCTGTGGTTGAACAAGGCCACAAAACATTTTATAACCATGAAATCCAAATCGCCACTGTATCACCAACCGTAAATACATAACCTATCGTGCTCCTCCTGCTATCCAAATCTCTTGTCATGTCCGAATCTACATAGCCACGCAATGTAGTGTCCAATCCACCAAAACACAATGCTGCTCCCATGGTCCCTCTCAAATACCAAAGGATCCCACTTCCACTTCCATTCTAGTTCTCTCTACCTAGATCACTCATAAACCTACTCACTACTCCCATTGCATATGCAATGTCAGACCTAGTTGCATACCATAACATACATCAAGCTACCAACTGCTGATGGGTACGGTAATTTAGACATCTAGATTCTATGCTCGTTAGTCTTAGGAGTTTTCTCCTTTAATAATTTTAAAGTGACATACCAAAGGGGTACCAACTAGATTTAACATCTTGTATACTAAACCTCTCCAAGACGTTATTTATTTACCCTTCTAGAGATAGTACCAGCTTCCTCTCTTTCTTGTTCTGAGTTATTCTCATACCAAGTATTTTGTTTTCTCCCCTCAAATCCTTCATAACAAAGGAATCACCTAACTTCTTCTTGAGTACCCTTTATTTCCTTCCTGTTATTCCCTGTAACAATCATATCATTCACATATAAGCACAAAATAATATAACTACCATCAAGAAACTTCTTGATGTACACGCAATGGTCTGAGTGACAATTAGAGTAACCCTACTCCTGCATAAACCTACTCAAACTTCATGTACCACTGCCAGTGGAGCTTGTGTCAAGCCATAAAATCTCTTCTTCAATTTGCACACTAACTTCTCCTTCCCTTTGACCTCATAACCATGTGGCTACTACATATACAATTCCTCCTCCAACTCACCATGAAGGAATGCATTCTTCACATCCAAATGACTCTAAGTGCAGGTCTTCTACTACTACTAAACCAAGAAAAGTCCTAATAGAATTCATTTTAACAACAGGAGAAAAAATTTCATCAAATTCTATACCTTTCTTATATGCAAATCCCTTGACCACCAACCGAGCCTTGTATCTTTTCCTTCCTCCATCTTCCTCTTTGATTCTATACACCCACTTGTTCTGCAATGCTCTCTTGCCCTCTGGGTAGCTCCACTAGATCCCAAGTCTGGTTCTCCATAAGAGATCTATGCTCTTCATCCATGGCCTGCTCCCACTTCTTCCTAGCATCCACCTGCACTACTTCCTCAAAGCACTCTAGCTCTCCACTGTCAGTGAGAAATAAATAATTCAAAGATGGAGTAAATCGTTTAGGTTCCCTTCTTACCCCAGAAGATACCTTCTCACCTCAGGAGTTTTTGGGTTCCTGATGAGTAGGTTCCTGAACTAGCTATGTCAGAACATGTTGCACCTGAACCGGCCCCTTAGACACCTTGCCATATCCACAATGTACTCTAACATTGTGTATTATTTCTTTGATTCCTCTTTCTATTCCTACAACTAATCTTTATACATGAATTTTTCATTAAAGACAATATCTCTAGACTGAAATATTTTCTTGTCTTTAAGACTCCAAACACAGAAACCAAAGTCATCCTCACCATATCCAACAAAGGTGCATTTATCATAAGTTAGCCTCTAACTTAGTCCTATCATATTTATCAATGTGAACAGATACCTCACATCCAAATACTCTAAGAAATGAGTAATCAATTTTCTTACCAGACCAAGCCTCCTCAGGTATACCTCCATCCAAGGCCATAGAGGGTCCTCTGTTAATCAAATAAATAATTGTGCTTACCGCTTCCACCCAAAACATGAGTGGCAGCCCCGCATGTAACCTCATGCACCTAGCATGCTCCATGATTGTCCTGTTCATTCTCTTTGACACTCCATTTTCCTGTGGAGTATTTGGAACCATTCTTTTCCTGTGGATCCCATTTACCGAACAGTAATCAAGAAATTCATTTTTGCAATACTCCCCTCCATTATCTGACTTGAGACATTTCAACTTGAGACCTGTTTCATTCTCAACCAAGGATTTCCATCTTTTGAAATGTTTCAAACACATTAGATTTCTTTCTAATGTAATATACCCAAACTTTTCTAGTGGCATCATTAATGAAAGTGACATAATAACATGAACCACCAATAGATTTTACCTTAGCTAGCCCCCATACATCTGTATGCACTAACTCCAACTTACCCTCCTTCCTGGTAGGTCTAACCTTGAGGAATCTCACCCACTTCTGTTTCCCATAAACACAGTCCTCACAAAAGTCTAAATCTAACTCCTTTAATCCGGGTAACCTGTCCTTTATAATATGCATGCCCTTTTGACTCATATGACCAAGTCTCTGGTGCCAAAAAGTTACATCTCCATCTGCAACAACTAAATTACAATAATCAACACCACTGGTTAAATACAAAGTACCAGTTTTCTTACCTCTTACAACCACAAGAGCTCCCTTGGTAACCTTCCAAGAATCCACTATAAAACTGACCATACAACCATCACTACCTAGCTGACCCACTGATATCAAGTTCCACCTCAACTTAGGCACATGCCTGACATCCTTAAGTAGCCATGTGTTCCCATTCTACATTTTCACCTAAACACAACCTTTCCCTACTATTCTGCATGGTTCATCATCACCAAGATATACATGTCCAAAATATCCTTGAACAAAATCAGTAAAGTAATGTCTATGTGGGGTGGCATGGAAAGAAGCCCCTGAATCTAACACCCAAGACTCAACAATATTATCTAAAGAAAGAATTAAGGCATCCTGACAAACATCACCTACTACCACATTTACCTCTTTAGTTTCCTCCTTGTTCCTTCTTATCCCGAAGAGCCCAACAATATTTCTTAGCATGACCAACCTTCCCACAAGTGCCAACATTCTAACTTACTCTTGGACTTTGACCTTCCGCGATCATTCGACTTCCCATGGTTACCTTTCCCTCTGTTCTTTTGTCTCCCTCTGCTCTCCACCGTCAAAGTGTTTCTAGAAGTAGAAGAATCTCTGGTGCTCTTCCTTCACATTTCCTCACTTAGGATCACACCTATTACATCCTCAAACTTCAGCTTTGAATTATTAGAGACTGAATTACTTACAAGTCATAACCAAGTTGTCCCAGCTATCTGGTAAGGAGCACAAAATCAACAAATCCCTGACCTCATCATCAAAGTCAATTTTTACCAAGTTTAACATACTCACAACCATATTAAATTCATTCAAATGATCAACAATAGAACCATTCTCAGACATCTTCATATTAAATAACTTTTTCATCAAAAATATTTTATTAGAGGTAGAGGGTTTTTCATATAACTTCCCCAACGCACTCATGAGACCTTCCGTGGTCTTCTCCTATGCGATATGTTGAAAGCAACTGAAGATGCAAGGCATAAACGAATTTCCCCAAGTGCCTTTCTATCCAGTAACTCCCAATCCTCATCCGACATGGTTGTAGGTTTCTTTACTTTTCCAGCCAAAGGAACATGGAGGTCCTTTTGATATAAGTAATCCTCCATTTGCATCTTCCACAAACCAAAGTTCTGCCCATTGAAATTCTCAACCATTGATCTTCCCTCATCTACCATATCTCCCACTCAAGCTAAAATTTCCCTATGATTTACCACTTCAGAAAAAACCACCAAAGCTCTGATACCAGTTGTTAGGAATTAGAGAACAAATATGCGGAAACAATTCCTCAAATCACAGTAGTAGGAAACTATATAGCAGAATTATACATGCAGAAATATAACAACATAAATAAATAATGCACAAAAGAAGACAAGACAAGATTTAACGTGGTTCACCCAATGTGGGCTACGTCCACCAAGAACTTGCTCAGATTTTATTATCAACAAGAGTAAAACAACTCTCACAGTATTCTCTCAGTTATGAACTCACAACAGAATTCCAAAGATGCTAAACCACAATCTAAACCACAATTGACACCCAATTAACTTGATCACTCTTGATCACCTCTTGATCACTAAGACTCAAGACCTCTTGAACACACAAGATATTCAAGATTCAAGATACCCTAACACCTCTATTTATAGGATTACAATCCTTTAAGAAGTTCTAAAGATCTAACCCTAGAAGTTTGAAAGTTCATGACCTTATCATCTTCCCATGGTTGGAAAAGAAACTGTCACGACCTTTCATCTTCCCATGTTGAAAAGAAACAGGTCATGACCTTTCATCTTCCCAATTCAAACTCCACACTTCAATACTGATTTGAGAAGACCAAAAATAGGCTTCACACCAATTTGTTCCTGAATACTTTGTCTATATGATACACCTATAAACAATCCTCCAAGTACACTTCAAAACATTGGCATCTTATGTGTTTCCATGGGAGTGATCTTATTCAGATTAACTTCCTAATTCAACACAAAATTATATCTACTAGTATTTTTTTTCTTACCTTCACTAGAATTCCCTTTAATAATGACCTCTAGATATGGAACACCTAGCAAAAGGGCTAGGTAATCAGGTTGATTAAGATGCACACTTGGCATGTAATGAAAAATTCCTTGACATGCTCTCTAGGATCAATTTTTCCCTTCTATTTGTCAAATTTAGGCATCTCAAAAGAGCGTGGGAAGGGTATGTGTAAGATTTCCATGTCAAAATGGTATGGACACAATTCATCAAAATTGAATTGTTTGCGTTGTTTTTGCATGCCCGAAATTGTGTCATAATTTTCCACTCTTGAGAAAATGGTGAATTAGTTTGTGGGATGAATGGGGATTTATTATTCATATTATTTTTAGTCTCGTTATTGGTTTTAGAATGATTTTTGAATGTGTCGTCACTTTTCTTTATGTCTTCGATACCTTAGTATCATTTTTAGTAACCGTGGAGGATAAGTGAGCTAATTGTTTCACTATTGCATTGATTTGATCAAGCAAGGCTTGTTTTGGATTAGAGGATGAAGCATTAGATTTGCCCTTATTATTGTCATTATTTTTACTTAGTCCTTCGTCATCATGTTTATTTGATTTAAGTGGTGGACCCTTAGGGGATTTTGGTTGCGCTTTTAAGGCTTTCAATTCATCCTCATCAAATTCTGAGGGAAATATTTCTCCCATTGCGAGGAGACAAAGAAGGTATTGGTTCTTGTTTTGTCACAAAGTGATGTTGATATAAATGTTTTTAATTTTGTTCTTCATCCTCTTCATCCAAGCTGATATGGAAAGGATTTCTTTCCTCCCATCGAAAAGGACTATAATCACGATGTCGTGTTCCAACCATTATTGAAATAAGGGAGGAAAGATAAGAGGTGTGATAAAAAAATCAACCCTTAGCAAAGAGAATGCTAAGATGGAAGAGGGAAGAAGATGAAAAAATCTCAACTCTTAGAAAAATGAGTGCTAAGAGGGAAGAAATGAAAATGGTTAGTCGATGGCCTGAATCTTAAAAAAATGAGAGTTAAGAGAAAAGGGATGGAAATAGGTTAGATGTGCTCTTCTCTGTAACAAAAAAAAATGTTTAAGGGAAAAGAGACTTGATTGTTTCTTTGTAAAGTATTGATGAAATAGATAAGAGGTAAAGGGCTAAGGAGGAATACCTATTGAAATGTTGGTTGATAGGTTGTTGCACACATGTGTATGACTTATTGATCCACAGTTGATCGTGAAGAGTCTTCCTTTTGGCTTGGAGGAATTACCTGAAATAGAACACAAGACCACAAGAGATAGTTAAATAGTATATGGCAGTGGACTTGCCTAGTGTATGCTAGATCCAGGAAGTGTGATACTTCCTAGAGAGGTTGTCAATCCACTATTTTTAAAAATTTAATGCAAGGAAAGATCATAGAAAGATGAATCCTAGTGTAGTTAATATGCTTTAGGAATCTCATATTACAATAAGAATCTAATCTAATCAGATAGTTATAATTAGGCATTTGACTAAGGCTGGTAGGTGGTCTGGTTACAAGGTCTGACAGGCTATAAATAAGGTTTGGGAAAGATTTGGTGAGATTTTTAGGGTTTTGGATAGGTGATTTGTAAGCTTGATTGTTTTTAGGGAAATTACCATCACAGAGACTGGTATCGGTTGGGTGATGCCAGATGTTCATACTGGTAATGAACCGATGTTAGTTGGGTGACTAGTGTCGGTAGGGGGAATTAGATGGAAATATTAAAAATGGGGTTTTGGCTCTCTCTGTGATTGCACAGAGATTGAGGGAAGGCTTAGGTTAAGGTCGTGGGATTTTTAATAAGACTTAGGGGTGATAAGATGAGGTGTTTGGGAAGGTATGAAGGGTAAAATGAGAGATACAATTGAATGGAGGTGTTATGGGAGAGATCTGGTATGGTAGAGGATGGGATGAAATAGATAACTAATAAAATAACTAATCTATTAAACTCAAATGACAAAGGAAAATGAACTGTACTTGTAAAATGTTGGTAGAATATACAGGTGGTGGTGATGGTTACAGGAGAAGGTGGTCCCGAATGAATGCAACAGTAGCATGGAGGTCATGGTGCTTCCCTATGAGTGCACTAGAGCTCTAGATCAATCTATTGATGAATGGTGTGTGTTGTAGTGAACAATAAGGGCCTCTAGTATGTCAAGATCACTTAAAAATCTTGAGAGTTAGGATGCAAGGTCGCAAGAGCTAGAAAATGAGATTCAGAACCTGAACAAAGAGTTTGGAAATCCTATTTAAGGTAACCAAAAGGTAATCGGCTAGGAATAATCGACATCAGTTAAGGAGAAAAGTTCATATCTTTTCTAAAAATAGCCCTGTTCCTCCTCCCAATTTGGCATGATTGAGATTTTGGTTCCGAGTCAAAAGTGTGGAATGGAGCTAAATGGAGCAAGAGAGTAGTTAGAGGGATAATAGGTCATTAAGATTAGGGTTAGAATAAGTCCTAGTTGGTTAAGGGGAGTGGGGACTTAGTCTTGGTTAATAATGAGTTTGGAATAGGTATAGGATGAGGTGGAGAGGTGAGGTGGCTAGGTGAGGTGGATATGTGAGGTGGAATAAGGATAATTTAAATATTGGTATTGTGAATGGTAATTAATAAATTAATGTAAAATGTGTGCAGGGGCCATGGTTAAGTGTGTGTGTCGATTAATTAATTGGAAGGGGCTTATAGGGTGTGACCCAATTTTGGTGTCTACATTTTCCCCTTTTGTCATGTAGCTTGTATTGATAAGCGATGATGACAAAAATAAGAGTGGTTGTATGGTTGACCCCTAGGTATGGGTGGAGGTGATCCCCCTCAAATCAAGAATTGATGAATTCAGAGGAAAAATTGGTGATGGGTTTGATAAAGTGGTAGGTGATGAAAAAAGTAAGGTACACGCATAGGCAATGGTAATATTGGTGTGGGTAATAGGTGGGGGCATTCAAACATGCACACATGTATAATGCGATAAGGAACTAGGATGAAGAGCTCACAAACTCTACATCGTCAAAGGTCGATAGTTTATCCAAATAAGGTTGATGTGGTCTAGGTATCCAAGGTATAGGATACAGACCTAAAAAAAAATGAGGCTAGGTAGGAAATGGGCATTAGGTGTGTTCCAAAGACCAATAAGGTTTGGTCTGGTCAAGATAAACATCACGGTACATAAGGCAAGGTAAGGTCGGTAGGCTAAAACAACATGAGTAACATCATTGTAAGGTATAGCGAGTAAGTGAATTTGAGTGTCAAATGGGTGGGTCCGGGTTGGGTGTATAGGTAAGGCTATGGGTAAGGCCGAGGTGTAGGAAAAATGTGCTTTGAATTACACTCAGGTCAGGGGTAGGTGATAAGGCTATTAGGTGATCCTATAGGGTTGGGGTAAGGCTGTGGTAGCAAGAAAATTGCATCTTGCATCAAAAATTTGGGAAAATTAGGTATAAAGGGTTTAGGCAGGGTAACCGACACTAGTTGAGGGTGAACCAATGCTGGTAAGGGTAATTGATGTCGGTCACCTAGGGCATGACCTGACCAATCAGTATGTTGGGTCGATTTGGGTTCAAAGTAAAAATCTATGTAAAAAATGACTCATTTGTGCATTTCCTAATTTTAAAAATGATAGGAGAGAGAGACGAGAAAAAAACAAGTAGAGGTCAAGAGGTTGAGTTAGCGAGCTGTTAGTGGGTGATAAGAGTGGAGATTGTGGGCCCACGAGATCTATGTGAGGGATTCGATTGGTTGATAGTTGAGAGATTGATTTCAGTCATGACAAAGGTAGGGGAAGGCATATGAGGACCTCTAATACTGAGACTGGACATCCCACTATGGAGACGAAGCCGAGTAGAGGTAGGATTCTAGTTCCATTTGTGGTTTGGGTTAAAACTAAGATATTAAAATGAAGAATTTGGGTTTTGAAATTTGATTTGAAATTGGTAAATTGGGTTAAATTAGGTGAAATTGGGTATGTGGAAGGCCAAAACAAGTGTAATTAGGTGGAATAATGAATTTAAAGTTGATGTGGGGTGGTTTGGGTAGTTTATTTAGGTGTTTTAGTTAAATTTTTTACAAATGGGGATGTGGGGGTTCAGCCCTAGGGATGAACCAGTGACTGACGTTGACTGGGCATTGGACTAACATCGGAAGGCTAGTTGACATCAGCGGGGGTAAAGGGGGACCGGTATTGGTCAGGGTGACTGATGTCGGTCACTGATAAAAGTGACTAAGGCTGAAAGAAGAGAGATTGGTAAGGAAAAAAGATAGGGGATGGGTGATTTAGGACTTAGTTAGGTATGAGTGGGTAAATTAGGGAAATGTTAGGTATGAATGTGGAGGTTAGGTCTAAGGTAGGTAGGAATGGTTGGGTTAGGATGAATGTAGTTAGAGATGGGAAAGTTAGGTGTAAGTTAGATATGAATGGGTGAAAAAGAATGGATGAGGTAATGAAGTCAATAGGTGAAGGGAGGAAAGTAAGGAAATAGAGAAATTGTAGATGATTAGGCTAGATGAAATGTATGTTAGGTAAGTAGGTTGGGTGAAGGTGGGTAGGCTAGGAAAATCATAGGTAGGTATTAGGCTAGGTAGGGTCAAATAAATGATCAAAAGGGCCAATTGATTAACATGTTTGATTGGAGATGATGTAGGCACATCAGTAATTGACCATGAGAGATAGGATGCCGACCCCTATTGTGTAGATGAGACCTAACATTACTGATGGACGAGTGGGTAGCATATGAAGGCTATTGGGCTGGGTACAGTGAGGCAATATAAGGGGATAGGGTGAGATCACAACATGATGGTCTCTCTCATTGAATATGGGATTCATGTGACCAACACATTCCACTTACTGACATGTGAGATGACCATCACCTTGGAGGACATGTTATAGGATACTGAGACTACCGATTTTTGGGGAGCCGTTATATCATATTTCTTCCAATGATGCATTTCAGAGCCTATGGTTTAAGTATTTGGAGAGGCCATGAATATTTGACATATCATAGTGTACTAACATCAGTTATGGGGATATGTATACTACACATCCAGAGGAGACCAGATTATCAGTGTTGATGATGGTGTCTATTAAATGTTATGTTCTCCCAGATTAAGAGGGTGGGAGATTTCCACAGGTGTTGATGGGAGTACTCGAGGATATGATTGAGGAACATGTTTATTTTGCATGGGAGCCGGTATACCTGGTACAGCTGTACAGGGAGTTATGGGCATATTCGAGGGATTAGGCGGTTTGGTGTTTTGCACCTATCTACTTCATTATTGGGCATATGAGCACATAGTGTGTCTGCATCTAGTAGGCCTTCCACAAAGGATTGGTTACCGAGGAGTCTACAGAGCCAACATTAAGAGGTGGGTTCCAATAGGAGCACATCCTAGAGTGGACGTGGTGTCACGAGATGTGACATATTACAGGAGATTACTAGATGGGATATCGGATTTGATATTTTATGGTGACCTTATGTTGATTTCCCTTTATATGGAGGCATGGCTAGAGGAGTTAAGAGGGTTACATATGGTTAGATGGATATAGGGACAATGACTTGGGGAGCATGAGATGATTCATGTCGACCGAGTCAGACGCACAGTTTAGGCTTCAGTAAGATGTGTCTCCACCATTTCCATAGTATTGCAGGGATGATGTGGAGAGACCATTATCTCCACCACATCTAATAGATCCCACAAGGTAGGAGGAATAGGTCACAGATAGGTGGATTGATGACATGGGTACTACGGGTATGGGCATGGTACTGGTGGGTGGCCTAGGTACATGCAGCACCTTCGAGGCAAGAGATCCAAACTTAGCCATGGTGATAGTATAGAGAGACATGCTATAGGGGCAGGTGGCTGCCTTACAGCTACAAGTAGCTCAGTCATAGGCACATGTGGCCATACTTAAGGGACAACTAGCCCAGGTGTAGGGTACAGGTACCAGCAAGGGAATGAGGGTAGGTAGCAGCATTGCAGGCTCAGGTTGACTACACTACATGCACAAGTTGACACTTTATAGGGCCAATTGGCAGTAAGCACATGCACAGGTGAAGGTATAGGAATAGGTGAAGGCATAGGTCCCATTTCCACAGGCTCTGAGATGGGGTCCAATGTTACATGGTAGGAAAGAGGCTGTAGGTATAAGGACATGGGCCACTATTACTAGGATAAGGTCCACAGGTTGGAGTCAGAGCGATGACCCCTCCTCAATTTATATCCATGGCCTAGTTACAGAGATGTTATGTGCCAGAGGCTAGGTATTATCAGGATATGGATTGATGAGAGTGGTATCTATATGTTTTCTCATATGGTGAGTATAGAGCACAGCAAGAAGCCAGTGCTGAGGACCAGCTCACAGAATCATAGTTCTAGCAGCTCATAGGTAGCCACCAATCTCATGGACGTAGGGCCAGGGAGAGGTGATAGTTTATCAAGACCGAGGCTAGGAGAGGAGTACAAGGTAGAGAGCAGCAGAGGTTTCAGCCCCTCCTAGAGATGATATGGAGATGATGACATCCCTTGATTATTATTTATTATTTTTGATTTTATATATACCAGGCTACGTGGCAAAGAGGTGAGATGTATATGAGATTTTTGAGATACTTGTATTTATATCATATGTATATTCAGTGTATTGAGATATACATAATTCGATTCTATATATGATTGATGATGATTTTATAATGTGATGTGTAGGCATGGTTTGTGAATTTTGTTTCTTAATGGATTGTTATTATGGAAATATATATGTAGGCATGGTTTGGTTATGGTTTCCAAATATGATTTAATGCATTTCCATTTTATTGATGTCATGGAAATGGTTATATGATTAGGCATGGATTGGTTTAATTTCCAATTTATTGATGCTATGGAAACTAGATGTTTAGGCATGGTTTGAGTTGATGTATGATTCTGAATGATTGATTTAATTTCCAATTATATTGATGTCATGGAAATTAGATGATTAGGCATGGTTGACTTAATGCTTGCTAGGGAAGAGATTGATACTTTTCAAAAAAATGTTTTCATGGAAATTTGTTGTGTCTGGGATTCAAGTAGTTGAAGTATGTGTTGTATATATCTTTTCTCCTTGGGTAGATATAGACAAGCAGGAGAATATGAGAAATCAAATAAGCTCAAAAATCCTGACATTTATTTACGCCACTAGGCACGCCAGAATGGGTGCACAGATTACGAAGGTGTCAAAAGAGGAAATGGTGCACACCTAGGTGCAGGTTGGAGGGCGCATGTTAAAAGGTGTCGACACGGAAAAAGTTGCACCCGCAGGTTGGAGGGCACAAATCATAGGATGTCGACATGGAAAAAGTCACACCCAGGTGCAGGTTGGAGGGTACAGCATCAGAATGGTGTTGACGTGGACAAATTTGTGCCCAGGCGCAAGTTGGAGGGCACAGGTTGAAAGGAGTCAACATGGAAAAAGTCACACCAAGGCGCAGGTTGGAGGGCACAAATCAGAAGGCACATGACACGGAAAAATTTGTGCCAGGGTGCAGGTTGAAAGGTGTTGGCATGGAAAAATTGGTTCCCAGGCGCAAGTTAGAGGGCGTAGATTAGAAGGTGTCGACATGGAAAAATTCGCACACGGGTGCAGGTTGAAGGGTGCAGATCAGAAGGTGTCAACATGGAAAAATTTGTGTCCAAGTGTCAAGTTGGAGGGCGTAGGTTGACAGGTGTCAACATGGGAAAAGTTGCACCTAGGCATAGGTTGGAGGGCGTAGATCAGAAGGTGTCGACACCACATTTTCAGTGCCTATGGCACACTTAAGAGTATGTTGTCATGAGGATGGATGCGCTAAGGCACATCTTCATGTAAGGTACAACCTTTTTGAGCATTGACACCCCGAACCCAACGAGAAAGTAAACCCTAACCTAGATATTCAAATGGCCATAACTTTTCATACTGGAGCTATGGATTTAATAGGATGAGAACAAATTCTTCAAAAATGCAAAATACAGTTTGCCACTTTTTGGGTTCACTAGGGTTCTCACCTACTGCATCATTATGAGATGAGTTAAGTGCATTCTGGAGGTGGTTGGGGCAGATTTCGAATTCCTCCCTCTTCCCTCTCTCATTCTTCCTATAAATTGTAGGGAGGGGCTTCTTTCTAAAGGTTGGACATTTTTTTTTTTCCCCTCCCTTCTTCTCTTTGGCAAGTGAACTTGTGGAGTTAAAAACCTCCTATTTGATACTGTAATGAAACCTTGCCTCTTGGCATTTTGTAGTTTATTGTATCAATCCTTGGAGAAAGTAATACATGTTTGTGGATGATTCTCAACCCTCTCTGTGTTCATTTGCATCCTCCTGATCTTTCATTGCAATTTTTGCTATCTGTGCATGATTTTGCATCACATTTTAATGGTCTATGTTTATTGGCAAGATAGATGTTCTTCATTCCTCGGTGCATCACCTCTGTTAGCTTAGGTTTATTTTTATGCATCTTCTTACCCTATCTCCTTGGCAAGTTAGATTAGGTTTTTGAGTAAACCCTCTGCATTTTGTGTGCATCTGAACAGAGGAATAGGAACCAGTCTTCATCTGGAGAGCTCCTTTCTCGATCTTTACAAGGTCCCACACTTGGAGAAAGGATTCCATGTTGTGCAATCACACTGGATGCTTGTATGATCACCCTAGAAATCGGATCAACATCCAGGGGTGTTGTGATTCCGCACCAACAGACACTTCTGGTACCATTTTTTAATGCTCTCCTTTTGTTGTTTTTCTTTTCTTTTCTTTGTGAAGATAATTGTTATTACCTATTTCGCAATCACAATTAATTTCAATACCTATTTTTTTTTACAAAATCTATTCCAATTGTATCCGTGTATGTTGTTTTCCTATGCTTTGAAGTGATTTGGAAAATTAGAAACGATCACGATTGTTTAGTTTTTTGTTCTAACATTGCAGGATCAATTTCCTTATTATTTTATGTTTTTTGCTATCATCGCAATCAATTTTATTTTGTCACACTATTGATATTTGTTTGGTTGTTGGTTGTGTATG
Organism: Taxus chinensis; assembly: GCA_019776745.2. NCBI lineage: Eukaryota > Viridiplantae > Streptophyta > Pinopsida > Cupressales > Taxaceae > Taxus > Taxus chinensis. The sequence continues at coordinate 180,884 of JAHRHJ020003335.1, read as the reverse complement.
TGTGATTGGGAAACATGGGATCACCTCTCAAGCTGTGGGACTTGGGATCAAGGTGAAACTCAAGAGAAGGTTGGCTTCCTCTTCCTAAACTAAGCACTACACTACTTCTAATGCAATAAAAATGGCTAACTAGACCTATGCTAACATTTCAAGGGATTAGGGAGAGAGATTTGCAAGGAAATAAAACCTATACTAGAAGTGGTGATGCACCAAGAAAGGGTTTTGCTAGACAAAATTTCCGGTGGCTTGCCAATGAAGAGAGATGATCATGAGGAAGAATGAACATGCATTACAAACCCAATTTACATATAGTACTTCACTCCTTGATAAGCACAATGACCTCCAAAACTTGCAAAAGAAACACTGGTTGCACAATTCACCTACAAACATGAGAGAGGAAAATAGAAGCAACAAAATCATGAAAGGACATATAACTGATCACAAAACATAATTTTCATTACTTCAAGCACTTGCACAGTGCATCATTACATCAGGGAAAAGGCATAGGCTGCCATTACAATTTGAGAAGAAAGGCTTGAGAGCCTACAAATTCACAACATCTCAGCTTGTGAAGAGAGGGGAAGCTTGGAAAGTGTCTAACTTGTCCACTTATATGATCCTTTGGAATAAGACTTCCCTTTACATTTATAGAAAATTTGTTGAGTGGTTGAGAGAAAGAAGGAGAAACCCTAGAATCTAGGCCAGAATGTAGGAAACAATTAATCATTGTTGTTGGCCATGTTTTCTCATTTATTGCACCTCCACCTTTCGAGGCACCACTCCAAGGAATGAGAAAACCTGCAAATTTTGGAATGAAAAACTTCTGAAAATTCATATTCTCATGGCTTCATGGTGTAGCTCTCTTTCTCCCGGTTCCAATGACTATAATTTTGTAAAAAAATGGGCAACCGGGGAGAAAGTTGTGACTTCCTGAGTAAACATTCGCTCATTTTGGTGTCCTTGGCACTGTACTCCATTAACTCTCTGAAAATGACTTCATAATGCTTCAATAAATTCAAATGAATTTATCTCCATATTTGATTAAAATAAATATTTTAATAATTTTGAAAATATAGACCTTTTCTGCATTGGTGGAACCCCTGGTAAAGTTGCATTAGGAGGGGTTTTATTATTTATCAAGCTTGGTGAGTTGGCTTGTCATTTCTTGTCTCGCTCACATTGAGCATGGCTAGCGAGTACTCAATCCTTTATAATGAGTATATACTTGGTCAACCCATCCATCATTAATGTAGCCATCTTACAATATCACTTATTGAGTTCTCCCATTCAGGACTTCAGTCACATGGCTCACATTTATTTTTCTTCATGGCTCAATCAACTAATTTCACATTGCCATCACTTCCTTACATTGATTGATTTGGACTCGACTTTCCTTGTCCACCAACTTTAGACCAGATTTCACACTCCACATTGGTTTCACATTGGCTAGCTCCATGTATCTCATTGAACTTGACTGTCTTTATATTGTATGGCTTGTTGCCAGCCTATCTAACATATTTGTCATTGAATTAAGCATGTTTCATTAATTTGCATGAGCACACACTATAATCCTCCCGAACTTTATCTCTATCAATTATTCTTCACGAAACTTCATATTGACATTTGTCCACTCACATGGAATCATCCACATTTGACTTGAATGGAGCCAATGGAGCTCCTTCTACTTGCTGACTGAGTTGTTACCGATCCTCAAAGCAAACTGTCACCACTTCACTCTGTTAACTTCATCAAACAGGGTCCCCAACTCTCGAAAATCCAAAAACCCAAAACTCTGAATTTTGGAGAGGGCTTTCCAGCCCTTTTGAGTCGACTACTTCCTCAAACTCTTTTGAATTCAACTTGGGCATGATATCTAAATAAATCCCAAATACACGTACTAATCTGAAACCTTCCGAATGCCATTGCTTAAATTGACTCAATAATCCGATCAAGCCTCCCGAAATGAACTGCAAAACTATCAGCCATTTTACCAACCTCAAGCTCACTGATCCTGAAAACTCTAAAATTTCCACATCTTACCGATATTTCGTGACATTGAGCAGATTTATTTTGTATCATATGCTTCCCTTGTCTTGAGAGCTCATGAATCTCTAAACAATCGAAACCAATGAACTATTGAATTTACAAATGTATGGTTCCTTGTCTCTCAAAATTACAAGCTGGCTATCTTATCAAATTGACCTAAATGCCCTTGATCTTATGAGTTTGAACTTGAATGGCTCCAACTTTTGTCAAAATTTCTTCTGAATGTGCCATCCTCAATCCACGCTTACAAAATGTTTTACCGTGTCCTTATGAATTAACCTAAATCATCTTCTATTCTTCTCTTCCCAAACCTGCATCTTTGCTAATCGAGTTTGAATACAAGACTTGTAAAAGCGTACCTCATCAAGCCATGATCCAAATCACACTTGAATTCATCATGTTTATCAAACCTGACTACGATTCTCAGATCATTGTTGTGAACAGAATCTCACCTGATAACATTCTGATCCCGCCTCGTCCTCAGCTCTTCCTTGCTTCTACCAAAATTTTCTAAGCATTGGATCAAGCTCAATTATTGTTCGAGCATGAGCGTTAGATTCAAACTGCTCATCCGGAAATCCATGAGCTCCCATGTTCTTCTGAAGCTTGGAATCTCAAGCCTCATCAAATCTTCCTATCTCAAAGATCAATATAGTTACTCATGGCTTCAAAACTTGTCTCAATCAAGCTCTGGCTATCTCACTTCATTTGATATACCGATCCAGTTTTCACTTGTTCTCTTGAGATCACCATTTTCAACCATCACGAGCATTATTCCTTGTTTGGATGAATCCATTCACTATTTCTGCAATGACTAAGCAATTCCTGTTACCTAATATGATGCCCTGATGAAACTCATTCTCCAAAGCTCATCACATGAGCTCACCAACTACTTTAACATAGTCATATCTCACATTGAACCCCTTGACCTCCATGCATTGACTCATCTTCGAGCACCTCTCGAGTCATCTCCAAGTATGAATCCTACTCACCGAGTCCATCCTTAACTAAATTTTCCTTCATTTATGAGGATAATTGCTAGATCATCGATTGATAATTATCCCTATTACCCTGATTCATGACTCAGGCTCTCATGATGAGCTCAAATCGTAGCTTCCATGATTGAAGCTTTGAAACTGTGAATTGCTCTTGATGTCTCATTCTGAACAACCTTGCCTGGTTGTAAAACCTCATGCCTACTCCTACGAATTGGCTTTGATTTCCTTAACGAAACTCAATATCTGAGCCACATGAAAGTGATCAAAAGGATGTTACCTTCAAAATCCCAAAGCCATGTGCAATGGCCATGGCAACTAATTCCAATGCACCCATTCATAGTATGCAAATGGAGCTCGAATTCCACTTCCACATCGAGCTAATTTTTTACCTTGGGCTTAATCCTCATCAGCCCAACTTTCCTTTCCTTTGTATCGATGAACATCCATCATTCTCAACTCCACCATGCATCAGCTCATCTTTCAATTTTCCAAAGCTCTATGTCTCATGCAATTGAGCTATTCTTTGACTTCCAACAGCTCGACATGATGGTTTGAATCCTCGAATGAACTTTCTGGTTATCTCTTAGTCATTTCACGAGCTCCATCTTGTATCCCAAACTCTAATGCCACTTATGAATCTTCGATGCTCTGCATTGAGTTCCTCTGAATCGAGTATATCTTCCATGAACTCCTGATTTCACTAGATGCTTCAATCATCGTTGCCCATACTTACATCAAGTTGTATATTTTGGTTATTGAGCCCAAGATGATGAATTTTGAGCTTCCCCAATGTTTGATTCCCACAGAACATCCATGTTCATCAAGCCTCAGCTTGTTTTTAATCAGTCCTCAGATTGCTTTAAATCATGGATCTCATGCAGTGTGTCATTGAATTTCTACATCAATATTTACGAGCTTACCTGATCTAACACAACAACTTGGCCTCTCCACGATATGCCTTCCATCCTTGACCCCTAGATCTCTTCCAATCTCATTTAAAAATCTACACATGGATCAATGCTTGAGTCCAATCAAAACCCATCCAATCGATCTCCTTGCTCCATGCCTGACTCATTTCACTTTGGTCCCAAGGCCACCACTGCACTTGATCTCTTTGATCGAGTTCCCGAGCTCCATTAGATCTGATTTCACTCATCTACTCGATGAGCTTCATCATCAAGTTCAATAGATTGACCCGCTCGAACTCTTTTGACTCATCTCTAATAGCTCAAAACCAAATACCTTCCGCCATCCTTGTGAGCCTCTTGTGAGCACCTTCACCATGATTTTGATGAGCTCCTTAGTAAAGTTCACTGCATTCACCGACTTTTCCAACTATCCGAGCTCCCAAGTCAAGTTCAATGATATGATGACCACCATTCCCATTGTATGATTCCCACATGTAGATTTAACAACTGAAATGAGCTCAGTGTAGAGCTCAATCTATGCAACTCACATGCCGACTAGCTCACCGAGAAAATCATTGAGCTACTTTTAACTTAAGCTCATATGTGGCTTATGTTGACAAATTTTTAAGTCTTGCATTGACCCTTCTTAAAATTTTGAACCCTTTGTGAAAAAGTGGATCATGGAAGTGTGATAAGACACCTAAAATTTATATGTCACTTTTAACCGTGTTTTAGCTTGAGTTGGGTGAGCGTTGGCCCTCCACAGGAAATTTCCTTGTTTTGAGAAAAACTCAAGCTTCTAGGAATAGGAAAAGATAAGAACAGTCCAAGATGATCATAAATACCTCTTAAAGCTTGAAATTATCTTGATAACCCCAAAATATTTATGGAAGAATTTTTTTGTCTCAAGGTATTATACTTATTGAATAAAAGGTTCTAGATACATTGCATGAGCGATGGGTCTAGAGTTGAAAGAATTTGCATGATCACAATGTGAAAAATATATGCCACATCCCTTGCGTTGAGTTAGAAGATAATAAACAAAAGGTAATGTGGAAGAGTTTTTTAAGAGTAACCTTTTTGTGAGACAACATGCCCCTTCTGTAAGATACCCAAAACCAAAATAGGTAAGTCCATGACCAAAAGTTTGTATTTTTCTTGATTTTTAAATTTTTTCTTTTTGCTATCAGAGACTGATCGATGTAGGAAGTCTATGTAGGGATAAGTAAGTTCTCCTTGAGGTTTTTGCAAAGCTAATCAATATGGTATGCTTTAGGATTATTTTATTTGAGAGATACATATTAGTCTTATTTTTGGATAGTCTAATTACAATAAGTGGCTGGCCTTTTATAGCTGTCCTTCGAGGGAGAAATCTACTTATAACATCAAGAGAGAGACATAGATGTCCTTTTGAGGGATTCATCTATTTGCAAGAAGTTTGACTCAAGGAGTATAGTTTTGGTATCCCATATATTTTTTACTTTTATTGTTTTTGTACTTGAAGTCATGGATAGGACTATAAAGGAGTATAGGCCTCTTTTATGAGGGAAAAACAATAACACAAAAAATTTAGCTATGAAAGAGGGGTTTTAAGTGACAAATGACCATTGGATTCCATCCTGAAAAGGATGAAAAGTATCCATGAGAATCATGCCATGAGTAGAGCTGTGGTACTCATATTGAAGATAAGGCTAAATGGTGAAAGATAATTACACAATTTTAGTTTAGTCGTCGGTCCTTAAAAGAGGTAGGTAGAAGGAAATATTTTCTCAAGGGACGAGCATATAAGTGACATAAAGTGATATAGTACTTTATTCAATAGTATAATGGTTTAAGATGCAAAGCATTAAGGGGCTCAGGTTCAGGTTTACCCTAAAGAGAGGATAAACGATAAGCGCCTGATCTATATGCATGGGTAACAATATAGGGTCCAAGCTAATTAGGGGCAAACTTGCCCCGTTTACTTTTCTCAACTTTGGTTACATGTTAGTTTTCCTTGAGGAAAAGATCACCAACCTTGAAGGTTCATTCATGAAAACATTTTTCATAGGCTTTCTTGATGCATTTTTGATATATTTGAAGGTGGTCTAGAGTGTTTAGAAAACGTTCGTCGAGTAACTCAAGTTGTGCCAAAAATTCTTGGCGAAAACTACTGTGAGACAACATATCTTTGAGTGATATACGAAGAGATGGAATTTGGAATTCAAGAGGTAGGACGACCTTTGTACCATAGACCAAAGAGAAAGCTACGACATTGGTAGAAGTATGAATGTTGGTACGATAAGCCTAAAAGGCAAAAGGAATGTGCATGTGTCATTCCTTACCAGCGTCGTTAACTACTTTCATAAGAATTTTATTGAGGGTTTTGTTGGAAGATTCAACTTGGCCATTTGTCTGTGGGTAATAAGGTGAAGAGAAACTGAGTTGAATACAAAAGTTATCAAAAAAATTTCGTAGGGTTTTTTTTTTGAATTGTTTTCCATTATCCATGAGGCGATGAGGAATGGCAAAGCGAAAAAAGATATGATGGTTGATGAATTCACATATTTTCTCAGCTTTGGTAGAAATGAGAGGGATGGCTTCCACCCATTTGGTGTAATATTATGTTGTTGTGATGATCCATTGATGAAATTGAGAAGAATAAGGGTTAATCTCTCTGATGATATCTAAACCCCATTAAGAGAAAGGCCAAAAGTCTCTAGCGACTTGTAAGGCATGACTAGGGGTGTGGTGAAGGTTAGGATGCTGCTAAAACTTCACACAATGTTGACATAGTCACAAAAATATTGGTTAAGGGTTGGCAAATAATAGCCGAGGTATAAGAGAAAGATGTCATTATTAGCCACCTCTTGGCATGTCATGAAAAATTCCTTGACATGCTCTCTAGGATCGGTTTCACCCTTCTATTTGTCAAATTTGGGTGTCTCAAAAGAGTGTGGGAAGGTTATGCCTAAAATGTCCATGTACAAAGGGTATGGCCACAATTAATCAAAATTGAATTGTTTGTGTTTTTTTTGCATACCCAAAATGGTTTCCTTCATCATTTTCCACTATTGAGAAAATGGTGAATTAGTTTGTGGGATGAATGGGGATTTATCATTTGTATGATTGTTGGTCTTGTTATTGGTTGTAGAATGAATTTTGAATGTGTCTTCACTTTTCTTCATGTGTTAGATACCTTTAGTATCTTTGTTAGTGACTGTGGAGGATAGGTGAGCTAATTTTTTTGCCATTGCATTGATTTGAACAAACAAGGATTGCTTGGGATTAGAGGATGAAGCAGTAGATTTACCTTTATTATCCTCATTTTTTTACATAGTCCTACATCATCATGTTTATTTGATTTAAGTGGTGGACCCTTAGGGGATTTTGGTTGTAATTTTAAGGCTTTCAATTCATCCTCATCAAATTTTGGTCCGAAAATCTGTCGCTTGGACAGATCTATGGATAGACGAGCCAACAGTGTGCAGGGCATAGCCCCTCTTTGAGTCAGCAAAGCGAAACTGGTTTATTGCTATTCTACTAGCAGGAATCTATGCAAGTCTCACAGATTCTGCCTTCGGGGGTTTGGGATCTCATCCCAGTAGGGGTGTTTCCGACTGCGAAAAGAAAGGAAAGGAAGAGGGGATGAAGAAAGAGCAGGTCCGAAGGAAGAAAAGAAATGAATTCCAAAGCAGAAAGGTCAGAAGATTTATGTTTTGGGATTGGTAGTAAACAGAGCCAAACCTACTTGCATAAACAAACAAAGCAATACTGATGATGAATAAATGACAAAAAAGTAGATATGAATCTAACAGAATAAACACATACAGATCTAACATAAGAAAGGTCTGATGCATAACACAGCTATTCAGCACAAAGTCTCAATATTTGTATTACTGTTTTCTTCTGTTACAAGAAAGCTCAAAGTCTTTTTTCTTCACTTCTATTTTTCATCTGAAAGATATTCATCCATCCCACAATACAACAAGTATTGGGGTATATATAGAAGAAGGAGAGAAAAGAAGGCCAAAAAGGAGCCAACAACTATTTACAAAGATATTTACAAAATATCTAAAAGTCATGTTGACTTTTTACAACTTGATGGATGACATCATCCCATGATGCAACATGGATGATGTCATCATTTGTATCAACATACTCCAGATATTTCCAAAAAGAAAGACGAAGAAGAGAAAGAGAAGAAGAAGAAGAAGAAGCAGCTATTCGTCATCGTCATCCTGCGGCCGAAAGGGGGTGGACGGCTTTTGTTGCTGCTCAGGTGACGAGATATGGAACTGAGAGCGGTATTCCATGAACTTGTTGATTATTGGCCCTAGTTGATCCTGGGAAGGATCCTTGTGCCGCTCACTAATCGCCTCACAAGTCTCCCGCTCATCTATGAGCTTCTCTGGGAGTTTGGAATAGTCCTTTTCCACCTCAATGAGGAACCCGATGAAGTCCCTACAGGCCAGTAGGTTGTTGATAGACTCTGTGTCAAATATGACCTCTGGCCCCGTTCCTTGAGAAGCGATCTCCTTGAAGATCCGGGTGGTTTCATCAGCTTTCCTTAAAGTGAAGGAAGGAGTAAGTAACCCTGGCGACATATTAAGAACAATCCGTTCCATTTGGTGCATCGCATCCAGGGCTTCTTCCTTGACTTTGTCAATCTTTTCTAGAATAAATTCTAGCTGATCCACCCGGTAGTCCAGAGTGGACATGATTTTGTTGAGGGCCCTTGGATGGCCGAAAACGCCGAACTTGACCAGATCTTCGACTGAACAGTCAAACATTTGTTGGAAGGTCTCGTGCTGCAGTCTGGCATGTTCCAGCTCTTCTGATATGGGCCCTGCTAACGCTTGGAGCTCTTTATTCACCTTACTGATGTTCAGGTACAAGTCGGAGAACTCGGCGATCACTTTTTCGCTGTCTTTAAGGATTTGGCTCCTCCAAGCGGAAACGGCCATACCCTGCTCGCCGATCTTGGCATACTCATTAATTTTCTCCTGGCTTAGAAGCTCAGAAGTCTCGGCGGCAGTTGTGGGAGGTGCACTACCCATCTTCTGTAAGGCTTGGAGCAGATATTTGTTTTGCTCCTTCAGTTGCCTTTTCTCTTCCTTTATCTCTTTAAGCTTCTTGCAGAGGGCGTCAACTGCAGAAAGAGCCTCCCCTTGAAGACTTTCAGAAGATGTCCCCATTGTGACTTGGGTCACAGTAAAATCTGTCGGAGACAGATCCTTTTTCTCTTTGAGGGGATTGGGGTATGCGATTTCCATAACTCTCTCTCCTACAGCACTTTGAGAGAAGCGCGTGACAGGCTTCTGCTTCTTCGCCCCCTTAGATGGGATCACGGAAAAGTCCATCGGAGCGATGGGAACTTTCCTCTTTTGCTGACTTAGCTGCTGAGAGATCCAAGCTGGACCCATGGTAGAAGGACCGGAAACAGAGGAGGGGGCAGCTGCAGTAGTAGAGGGGAAAAACGTGGAGACACGTGGCGGCGGCATTGAGAGAATAGCCGAAGAAGTGCCCACGGAAGGAAGGGAAACTGCAGCTGCGGAAGACATAGGAAGGGAAGGGAGCTCGGAGATGAGGGAAGAAATGGAGGAGGACAGATCAGCGAGGGAAGAGAAGATAGACGAAGAGGCGAGGGGAACAGTAGAAGAAGAAGGGGGAGAGGACACGACCAAAGGGATGGTCGCCTGAGTCGCTCGAGGAGGGGAAGGAAGAGAAGAAGAAAGGATAGAAGGGACCTCAGTTGTTGTAGCAATGCCGACATCCTGAGTGGATGGGCCAATGGGAATATCCTCTTCTGCTTCTTTCTCTGGTGTGACCAGAGTTATTACCTGCTCGGGTGCCGCGGAAGGAGGACTCTCAGGGGCTTCTTCCTGAATGGTGCTGGATTCACCTTCTACGCCTTTGCCCTTGCCTTTAGGCTGCTGTTTGGATCGTGGAGGTGCGTTACCCAATGGGGAGGTTGTGAAATCAACCCCAAGGTAGATTAGTCCGTTCATCCGGCACCAATGCTCTGTCCTACGCAGAGTCTCCTTGACCCTCTCCTCAATTGTCTGAGGGGCCTTAGTTCTATCAATGGCCGGAAAGGGCCAATTGTCCCCATCTGTGTCAGTATATACCTTGTCTATTTCATCTTCCGTAGTTTGGAAGCCTTTGGGGACAATGGCTATCCCGTATTGGATGATTTCTGCCAATGCTAGGCGAGAATGATCCTTTCTCCTGAGCTCCACCTCATGGATGACGTCAATGTAAATGTCCTCGATCTGAGGGACGTGGATTGGATCAAGTTTCACCCTTGGCAGACAGCTCCTTGGGTCGAAGGTAGGCCTGGCTGGGAAATCATGTCTTAAATTGAGCAGCTCCAGCTCTGCGAACATTTCCTTCGCCTTGTGGTGGGTAGAGCATGTATATCGGCCCACTGTGAGGGGGAAAGGAGTTCCACCCTTCTTTCTTTTCAGGCATTTCTCGTGGTATGTGATCAGCTGCCTTGACAGCTCCAGCAGAATCAGTTTAGGTCCAGCATACCTCGGTAGCCTGGTTGGCTCTCCTAAAAAGTTGGCAGCCCTTAGATAGGTGAATGTGGGAAACTGGGTGAACAGGGCCCCCCATTTCTCAGTGGCTGCTACTATGCTTTTGGTCGTGCGACCATAAGTCATATTCGGCCTCAATAGGCAGATGATGTGATAGAAAAACACATCGTTAATTTTTGTGAATTGGGAGATGCTATTCTCCAGCCTCAATTCCGGGTAGTACTCGTATATCTTGACCTGAGGCCAAACTCCACTCCGCGTCAGGCCTGGATAGTCCCTCTCTGATGCTGCAGCGTAGACCACGTAGGAGTTCATATGGAATGTCCCCGTTGTGCTAAATTGTTGTAGCTGCTCAGAGATTGTGCTGCTTATAATTTCTCCCCAGCAAAAGCGCTGATCAGGCATATTCTTGTTCATGGTCTCTAAGTACCGCAACATCCATTTATGGAAATAATGGGCGTCAGAAAGCCCGAAGACCCTGCTCAGGAACGTAATGGTGTCACTGAGCTCCTCTGAGAAGTCGCTGCGGTGGATGATTTGGGGCCACCGGGTTACTACCTTTTTGTTTTTCAAGTAAACCTCATTCATTAGTTGCATACACTGATCTGCATTGTCATCCCAGGCCTTAATGCAATCTGCTTGACTGACGGCCACAAAGTGCCGGTGGTGAGGTATGCCGAGTATTATCTCAAAGTGACGGGCAGTGAGGTCAATGACTACCTCGCCCTTGCTGTTTACGACACACCTTGTGTCTTTGTTGTAACATTGGGCAATCACCATCAAGAATTCATTGTTGACGGCGCTGACTGGGATTCCACCGGTGAAGTGCAGGGCACTGCCTATCAGTTTGTCCATCCATGGACTCCTTGTGACTTTCTGAGTTCTAGCCCAGAATTCCTCCATATCAATATGTCCCAATTCTGAGTCTCTGACGTCCAGGCTACACTCGGCCTGGGAATCGGGCATTCTGACCCTTTGATATTTATATTTCATCTCTTCTTCTGTAAGTTTGGCCTTTCCTTTGGATTTGGTAGGTCTCTTGCTGGATGTTGACATATGTTCTTCCAAGTTGATTTGCTGATCTGCATGAAGAAGAAGCGAGACCCAATCCAGAAAGGTTGTATCAGTCATTTGATTTTCCATTGAAGTGTTAACAGAAGAAAGAGTTAGTTATTTGGAGGCTCAGGGCGCATGGCGCATGAAAACTGCAGCTTACAGGGCTAAATAGGTAAGGCGCACGGGGAAAGGGTGTTGCAAGGGTTAAACTGGCGCCAAAGGCGCATGGCGCATGAATACTGCAGGGTGCATTTTACAAAAGGGCGCATAAAAACATCGTGTTGCACGGAGACAGGATGCGCCAAAGGCGCATAGATTTTTCATGTTGCATTGGGATTTGGTGCGCCCTTTGGCGCATGTATGGTTTGTGTAACAGGAACTTTTCGTGCGCCAAAGGGAGCATGGCGCGGCACACGAAGGGTCTACACAACATGATGTTGCTGTAAGGAGGGATGCGCCTGCGCCTTCAAAGCCTTGTACTTAGCGCGAATAAAGCTGATGTTGCACAGATGCTGGGTGCGCCAAAGGGGCGCAGATTTATGTGATGCAACAAGGAAGCTTGGTGCGCCATAGAGGGCGCAGAAGTTTATGATGTAGCAGGCAAGATGGGTGCGCCATTGGCGCGGATTTTAGTCATGTTGCAGGGGTGACAGATGCGCCGAAGGAAAACAGTGAACTTAATCACCCTCAGAGGGGTCTTTACATGGTTCAGATTCTCTTTCTCCTCTTTTCCTCTTTTGAAAGGTTACTTGGGTAATGAAATGGTTTAAACTAGAAGGGTTACAAACCATTGTTTCAGGATAACATCCTCTACCAGCAGATCTGGAAAGAGGGGGAGGAAAATAAGGAAAGACAGCACGGGGGGAGGGCTAGCTCAACACATGCATTTCAAAAACCAAACCAGCAAGCACAAAGAACCAGAAAGCAAATCACATGGAAGAGACAAGAACACTTACCCGGATAAATAGTGAGAATCTTGCAAACGGGTCCACAACGTGCTGAAAATGACAGGGCAGGGGCTGACAGGCTCAGAGAATAGAAATCACGTGTTTTGCGTCTGGTGATAATGACATTTGTGGGCGCGCAAATGCATATATATAGGTGAGCTAGTCATAAATGCGCCACCAACTTTATAAAGGGCGCATGAAAATTACTGTCGACATAGGAAAGTATGCGCCCTTTGGTGCACCAAAGCATTTGCCAGCATGAAACTAAGCGCGCCTTTGGCGCACCAAAAGTTGTGTTGTCATGAGATTATGTGCGCCCTTTGGCGCACCGAAAAGTGGCGCAACAAAAGTTGTGCTAACATGAAGGCGCATGCGCCTTGGCGCACGCAGAGAAGACTCAACATACAAGGTGCACCAAAAGGCGTGTTGACACTGAAAAATATGCGCCAAAGGCTTTAAAGGGGGTGCACCAAAAGTTGGTGTTACATAGTAATTCCATGCGCCCAGCCAAAAAAGACCAAAAAGACTAAGTTCGAAAAACCAGATTTCCCGGAAAGGGATTTTGCAACGTTCCGAACGCAAGGGATCCCTAACGAGGGATCGAAACAAAATTTTCGGTATGGTTATCGGTAAAATTGCCCTTGTCAATTTTACGGGATAACAAGATGGAAGAGGGAAGAAGATGAAAAATCTCAACTCTTAGAAAAATGAGTGCTAAGAGCGAAGAAATGAAAATGGTTAGTCGATGCCCTGACTCTTAACAAAATGAGAGTTAAGATAAAACAGATGGAAATATGTTATATGTGCTCTTCTCTGTAACAAAAATGAATGTTTAAGGGAGAAGAGACTTGATAAGGTGGACATGATCAACTCTGAACAAATGAGTCTATTTCACCGCAAAGTAGAGATAAAACAAATAAGAGGTAAAAAGTGAGGAGGAATACATATAGATAATCAAAGAAGGTGTGTGCATGTTGAATGTTGACTAAGCTGATTGTGAAGATATTCCCTTTGGCCAGGAGGAATGACCTGAAGTAGAACACAAGACCACAAAATAGGATTAAAAATATTGATTGGTGGATTGCCTAGCGGAAGGTAGATCCAAGAAGTGGGGTTCTTCTTATAAGGCTATCAATCCACGCTTTAAAATAAGTTAATGCTAATAAAGAACATGGAATAAAGAGATCTACTATAGTTGTATAGTTTGAGTATCCTACACAAGAATAGTAAATAAAATCTAGTCTAATAAAGGCCTATAAGAGTAAATGTAAGTAAGGTGGTTGATGGTTCAAGGTATGCAGGTATGGTAGAGAGTGTTGTAGAGGTATGGGTGAGGTTCTGAAAAGTTTTGAGAGGTTTTGAATAGGAAAATTAGGTTAATGGTTTCAAGAAAATTACCAGTCATAGAGACATGTATTGGTTAGGTGACTGATGTTGGTACAGGTAATGAGCCAATGCCAGTTGGGTGACTGGTGTCGGTAGGGAAAATTAGGTAGAAATATTAAAAATGGGTTGATGGAAGCTCACTGTGATTGCATAGAGAGTGAAGGAAGGTTGGTTAAGGTCGTGGGATTTGTATGAAGACTAAGAGGTAATATGGGTGTTTGGGCAAGGTATGAAGGGTAAATATGCAGACGATTAAATTGAGGTGTTGTGGGAGAGATCTGGGTATGGTAGATGATGGGATGAAACAAATAACTAATAGAGAACTAATCTATTAAACTAATGAAAAATGAGGAATGTAATTATAGAATGTAGGTAGAAAGCAACTGGTGGTGATGGTTGCAGGTGAAGGTGGTCTTGAATGAATGCAATAATAGCAGGAGGTCATGATGCTTCCCTGTGAGTGCACTGGAGTTCTGGATCAATCTGTCAATGAATGGTGTGTTGTATAAATGTTGTAAGGGTCTCTGGTATGTCACAAGGTCACTAGGAAACTTAGGAGTCAGGATGTAATGTTGTAAGAGCCAGGAAACAAAATTTAGAACCCGAGCAAAGAGTTTTGAAATCCTATTTAAGGTAATTGACACTGGTTAGGTGACCGGCGCCGGCCGAGGAATAATTGGTGTCGGTTAAGGAGAAAAGCACATACTTGATAAAAATAGCCCAATTCTTCCTAAATTTGGCATGATTGAGATTTTGGTTTTGGGTCATAAGTGTGGAATGGTGCTAAATGAAGTGGGAGAGTAGTTAGAGGGATAATAGGCCATTCAGATTAGGGTTAAAATAAGTCCTAGTTTGTTAAGGCGAGTGAGGAATTAATCTAAGTAATAAATAGGGTTGGAATAGGTCTAGGGTGAGGTGGATATGTGAGGTAGATAATTAACTTAATTTTGGTTAGTTAAATTAATTAACATGTGCAAGTGGGCATGGTGGGGAAGTAGTTTTGAATTAATTAATTGAAGGGGTTTAGAGGGCTGCGACCCAATTTGAAAGGGGTTTAGAGGGTTACGACCCAATTTTGGGTGTCTATAGAGTGATAAAGAGTAACGACGAGATGTGAAAAGGTTGACTCCTAACACTATGAATGTTAAGAGAAATGAAACGAGGAAATTTATAACACTTAACAAAAGGTATAATGTTAAGGTGGAAGATGGGTTGAAATGTCAGTTTAGATGATTCTTAACAAAATGAGTGTTAAGAAATATGAATGAGGAATTTAGTAACAAAAACTAAGAAATTGTTGAACTGATCATGATTACAAAATAAAATGCTTGAAAGTAAAACTAAAATGAAATACAAAATTGGAAAATTCTTAAAGTCATTGATCATGGAAACATAAATGCATCAAAGTAATGAAATCAATGTTGGAACAGTAAATGCATTCACAAAGACAGAAAGGAAATAAATGTAAACTCCCTTTTCATTGGTTAGGAGTGGCCCTTGCTCCTTCCCTTCGATCAGGTTTAACACTTGAATTTAAACAACAGAAATTTCCCCTGAATCTGCTATCTTTATTGAATTGAAAGTGCACTTTTACAATGAATCAAATGACTAAAAACCAAACCACTAAATCTGAGTACATGATCTCTTTTATACAAGAGATGTTCTAGTTCTTTTAGGAGAGAACTAGTTATTCCAAATGACTAAGTCTACTTAACTAAATGCTAACTGAAGCAATGGCTATCTATTTTGGGAAATACATTAATGAAAGGGGAAGTCCTTAAAGTGTTTAAACTGGAATCATTCTTGATAACTGAAGAGGAAATATGTGATTGGATACTTTAAAGGAGTTAATCACTACTGGAAGATTCTTCAACTCATTAATTGATTGAAGAGAATTTTGGTGATGAAAATCTTTAGTTCAGAGTACTTCATCCTCAAAGTTGGGTGGAATGTTTGCTAAGTTAATGGCACTGCATCATGTCTAAGATATGGTGCTGCTAGCTGTGATTCTAATAATTTGAATTATCGGCATGTATGTGTGAATTTCCTAGTTTAGAGAATCAGGGTTGATGACCTGGATGATCTTGATGTGGTACTCTGAGTTCCCTATTAACATGGAGGTGAGTCCTGTGCCAACACGTCAATTAGAGTCTTGTGTCGGTGCATGAATTAAGTCCCGCACTCCCTGTGATAACTCAACACATACTCTTCCAAAAGTGCAGTTAATGTTTCACAATAGATCTATTTAATCCATTTCTAAAGAAGAATTAACAAAGTAAAAATAACAAACATATGCACAATAATTCCTTCAAAATCATAGTAAAGTATTAAATATAAGAAGTTAACATTGTTCATCATGCAATATGACATCAAAATGGTATAAGGATAAACATGGCTTAAACATCACAAAATGGGGTTCATCACTCCCCCGGACTAAAGGTTTAGTAGGTCCTCCTGCTACCTAGCATTCAATTTCTCTACAATTCTAGAACAATTATATTCATTGGAAAAAGTTTGCCAAGTTTCATCCAAAGATGTGTTAGAGAATCCAAAATGATCAACAACATTATCCCTCTAGGTCTTGTAGCTTTCATTCTAGTTGGTCATCTGTTGAATTCCATCGTGGCACAGGTGTAAGGACAAGTGGGGTTATGTATCTCATATCAATCCATTTTTCTTTGAGGTCCAGAATTATCTTGCAGAGATCTTTTTTCTCATTTTAATGACCATCTGAGGTTTATTGGTGAAATGACCTCTTTTCTTTTATATGGCTCTACAAGTAGTTGATATCAGACCTGGGAAGAAAGGAAATTAACATTGAATGTGGGGATCACTTATTCTCTAAAATTCTTGACACAATTCAAAAGAATATCTGTGTACCTATCTACTAGACATAGACAATACACCTGTGAACAAACCTGTTGAAAAACCAAAGTGGTGCTGGTAAATCATGCCTCATTAAGAGGCCAATGGTAGATTCTGACTGCACAAAGACTAATCGATTGATCTCTCCATTCACCCTTGATGTATGAGTGTGGAAATGAAAGCCCTTAACTGTACTTCTCCCACATAAATATTGATTGGAATCTCAATTTTCTCTGGGAGAAGAAACTTGTGAACATAGAATTCACACAACAAATTTTTCTCAACATCATTTCCTGCAGTATATGCAGCTACAAACTTTCTATCATCCTCAAACTCTATGTCCATCATTTCACAAGCCCTAGATATTTTCCATTTAAGGAACTATTCTTTTAAAAATAATGCATAAAAGTTCGAAGGGGGTCGGCAAGAAAGAACCTGGTCATAGAGTCGACTTACTGTAAACACATTTTCTTTTAGCAATTTATTTTCTTCTTTCAAACTTTTTTTCTCCTCTGCCACTTCTTTTATCTTGTAGCACTCTTCCATCCACTTAGCCATATCTCTCAAAACAATAATCTGAGGAAAACAAAATCAGTTTGAATGCTTTGATCTTCCATGGCCACATGCTCCTGCTCTCTTCTATTTTCTTGCAACAGAGCAATAGATTTGCCAAGTTCCTCAGTTCTAGCCTGAAGGGAATTTACCTGTTGTTCTTGTTCCTCTAAAGTAATTTGTAACTGAAGGGTGGCTTCCTCATATTGTGCTATTGTTCCATGTAGTTGTTGAACCTCTTGATCCTTAACAAATATTTGCTGGGAGAAATGAGTTTCTTTGGCCTCCAAGAGTGATTGTAGTTGGGTTATTCTCTCCTGAGCTATCTGTAGCTCAAACTGAACTTTGGACAAGGAAAGGACTTGGGGCATGATAGTATCAGAATCAGGGGGAGAACTAGGTTCTCCCTCTTCCATAGGTACCTTCCCTTTATCTCTACCAGGTGACCCTCTAGAATGTAGGAAAAGAATGCTCAATTTCCATTTCTATGTCAGGAGCAGATGGGGACACTTGGATTGCTAGGAGACTCAGGTGGGGTTTGAACTAGGGTTTGCATTATTTTAGTTGCTTCTTGTTCCTCTTGGGGATAGGGATTATCAATTGGTGTCTCATGAAGGGTAGGTGTAGGATTGGAAGTTCGGAGACATTTCTTGGGTCTCACAGAGGTAGATGGGGCTTGTTCTACAACCACTGTAGGATTCAAGGCACATCCTTTTTGAAAATTTAACCATTTCTTCACCCCATGCTTCTTTTTGACAAATTAATGTTTGTATATTAAGTGGATCAAACCCTGGAATTTCAAATATGGAGCCCCCAAGTGAATTTTTTCTGTAGCAACACAAATGGATTCATATAGAAATTGGGGAAAATTAATCTTATACTGAGGCACGCTTTGACCATGTCAAAGATGGATTAACATTCTTAATACATGACCCAATACAATTTCATATTGTCCCTCACATGTAAAATATTTAATCAACCATTTGGCCACTTCAACCCAAGGTTCAAGGTATAGTTATTCTTTTAACCCCTTTTTACTTTTCCCTTGTTATCTATGACCAATTGTAGTTTCTATTTCTTCACAACTGCAAATCTTTTAATTACCTCATTATACATGGTCCCATCACTTAATACTAATCCCTCATTAGGTAAACCAAAAGATGACTGATTACAGTTGGAGAAAAGATATTTTTCTTACCATGGATAGTGGAGTGCCCTTCTTCCATATTCCTTATGAATTCTTCAATCATTGAAACACTGAATTATTCATATGCCAACAAAAATTCCAGCCATCCCGCACTTTCAAAAATTTCAACTGCTCTTGTATAAGCCAAAAGCTCAGCAGAGCTTGTTGGTTCGTGTCAACAATCTAGGCCCCATGTCTAAGCTTGAGTAAGATAGGAAATATGGATGAAGGCACAAGACTGGAAGTGGAAAATTTATAGAGTGATAGCGCAAGAGAGTGACAGTGCAGGAATGGAAGAGTCTAATTTGGAAAGCAAAAATGGGATGGACTTAGCATGTAAGAAATATAATTGAATTTGGAAAGTTATGCTAGTATCCCAAGGTGGTAATGGAGGTGATTGGATGTGTGAACATTATGGGGGAAATGAATTATGGATTTAGTTGGGATTTGAGAAGTGTGTGAAGTGAGTGGAAATGAAGTGGTTAATCAAGGTGCACGATGTTCAATAATTATCAACTCATAATTTAAAACCGTCATATATTTAAGAATCAAATTAATTGTGCATACCTTGATATTAAAACTTGTCAAATCTCTGCTCCGCCATTCCCATGCTGGTGTAATGCTCCCTTCGTATACGTGGTACTTCCTTTATTGATGCTCAGATTCAGGGGTGACGACCGCCATTTCTGGTTTTCAGTCCTATGTATTTATTTTTTATATTTATTTTTTTTTATTTTTTTGGAAGCATTGGTCACCATTTCTGGTTTTCAACCAATGCTTCAAAGGAGGATGACTGACCATCTTTGGTTTTCAATCACCCCCTCTTTATTTCTTAGCAGCTGGTTATCAGGTCTGAGTTGTGTTGGGCAAATAGAAACTTTTCCCACATAGTTCAGATCTGAATCCTCTTGAATTTCCTTTTGAAACTCTTCTTTAGATGTTGGTTTATAGTACAGTCCTAGTCTTGTGCCCATTAACCAACATTACCTTTCTTTCACCATCTATTGGAACTAATTGGAAAAGTCCCATTATCAAACACTTCTGCAATTTGATACGGGCCCATCCATCTCATATGTAATTTCCCTTTAAAGTTATTTATACTTTGAATCAAATAGCAAAGCCCAATCCCCTACCTGAAATTTCCTTGGCTTTATCTTTTTATCATGCCAAATTTTCCTCTGCTTGTTGGATGATCTCAGTATGATGTAATTCCTGAAGTCTAATTTCATCCAGTTCATTTAATTGAATAATTATGGCCTGTTGTGCTTCTGTCAAATCAATTCCCACTTCAGTTGTCCATCCTTAAGGTTTGAATCTCAAATTCTATAGGTAGAATTGGCTTCTTACCATAAACTAATTCATAGGGATTAAGTCCTATTGTTGTTTTCCAAGTAGTGTTGTAATCCCATACTACTTCTGGTAGTTTTTGAGCCCAATTCTTCTTTGAGATGTCCATTGTATTAGTTAGTATGTTCTCCATCTTTCTGCTAGTAACTTCCACTTAGCCATTAGACTGTGGATGATAGGGAGATGACTTCTTATGCTTCAGCTGATATGTTTCTATGAAAGAACTGATTACTCCTGATATGAACTGTTGTCCTTGATCTAACAAAATGGATCTTAATGCTCTAAACCTTTGAAAGATATGCTCATAAAGAAAATATGCAACTTTCTCATTACTTGCATGTGACAATACTTGCATTTCAGCCCATTTAGTAACATAATTAGTACAAACTAAGATGTATTTGTAGACACCCAAAATCTACACCCCTCATATTTATTCAATCAATTAATTAAATACATCGATATTTCATACCCTAAGTCATACACTGTACCCCTTACCTGTGTCCCATTAATTAAATACATTAAACATCCTTCCCATCCTTATTTAATTAATTAATTAAAAACATTAAACCCACCCTATATCCTAAGTTAAATACTCATCGTTATCTAAATTAAATACATCAATGTCCCATCATTATCACACTTATCTCGTGTAATCCTTCTTTACAATTGTTAAAATCCTACTCAACCACCTAGATTAACTTAATAATTTTCTAAACCAACCAAATCAACCTAAACCTATTTATTTATTTCCTAAAATCCATTTTTAACCTATGTGTAACTCCCTTACCTTGACAAACAAACTTATCATTATCATTCACCCACATATCAAAATGATCTACAAGCCTAAATTAGATAAATCTAAACATAAACAAAATCAAGTATAATCTAACCTATTTTGTCACCCTGAAAAACAAAGACAACACATCCCCCAATAATCTAACAAATTATCCACTTGAAATTCAAATCAAATAGACTTGATTTGGAAGCTATTTTAACTATTTTCCAAACAAAACTCAAACAACCCAAAATCACCAATGATTATTTAAGCTAGTTTTACAGCTTCTCGAAGGGATCCTCAACTTCAATTCACGAGTTCTTGCTTCCCATTTGATTTTCACAGCATCCTGTATATCATCACTAAGTACCTGAACATTTGAGTTATTACTTAATGGCATTATCAACAATCATCAAGAATTTTCAGGCTATTTTAGAGCTCTTGTTAATCAACATTTCATCACTCAACCTGTATATTATACCAATTACCTGCATCATCATTCATTAAGGTAAGAATATTATTTTTAGCCTCACATAAACCATCTAGGTATTTATTGTCTAATTATTCATCAATTTTACATCATTTCTAGCTATCTGTAACTCTGAAAACATTAGTTTAAATCATTAAAAATTTGAATTGATTAGTCTATCACAAAGCCCTAGAATCACCAGTGATTGGCCTAATCACCTGCGATCCCTATCATTTTTACCTTTCTGTAATTTTTTCAGTCTTCCATTAAATCTAATTTATCTATCATATCAAGCCTTTTGTTACTAACATTTTGTTTCGCATAGAATTTCTAGTTCTAGAATAGAGTTACTTCTACCTGTTCATTCTCTTGAGAAACAGATAAGGGGTTAGGGCTAGGAGGAATACTAGTTGAGTGTTGGGAGGGTGTGCGCATACCGTAGAGGGATCAGACTGATTGTGAAGAACTCCTTTTTGTCTGGGAAGGACTACCTGTAAATAAGAATGCAAGACCACCAGATTTTAGTTAGACAATAAGTAAGGGAACTGCCTTGGGCCCAGGAAATATTAAACTTCCTTTCGAAGGTGGTCAGTTCCCTTTTAATATAAATTATTGAAAATGATAATAAAGAAGCTATTGCAAAATCACGATTTAGGTACCTCGTTACTAAAAGCAATAGAGACTAAACTACCCATAATAAAATGTCATTTGTTTGTTTGGTCACTAGTTATTGATACATTTAGATCAAGTTACAGGGATAGACTAGGTTGGATCTGAGGTTGTTAGGAGATAAATAGGTGAAAGGTTGGTTTTGGTATAAGTCACAGTGACCGACGCCAGTCACTGGATAACCGACCGCGGTTATAAAACTGCTATCGGTAGGGGATAACTGATATCGGTAGGGGCAGTGATTCAGGGGCTTTTGGGTATAGGTTGATTATAGGGTTTTAAGGTTGGTAGATGGTTAGGGGGAATAGTAAGGCAATGGAGAAGACTCAGAGAGTGAGAAAGTCTGTCTTCTGGGTAATATAGGGATGGATGAATGAAGGTTAGGTGCAGGTGCTGCCGGGTGTTAGATCCAGGGGTGAGTTTATAATTACTATCAATCAAAAGTTCACAAAGTGGAGCCTAGAAGCATACAAGATACTACTTACTACTTTCTGACGAGGATACAGGTCCGAGGAATGTGGTGACGAAGGAAAAGCTCAGGTGGGATGATCTGACAATCGAAAGTGAGCTGATGAAGCTATCCTCTGACTCTCCCAATGCTTGGATGAGTGTGACAATGATCTCGTTGATCCGTTACAGTCTTGGACTCAATGCTCCTCTTTGCAAACTCTTTTCTCCTTCTCACTTGTCTCTTTCTCCAAATGAATTCGGATCCTTTATTTTGGTTGGGGGAGGTCATTTACAGGGAACCGATGGCGGTTGCCTAACCGATGCCGGCCGCGTAGGGACCGATGTCAAGGTCAAAGTTGGCTATTTTTAGTAAAATAGCCAACTTTCCCTCTTTTTCTCCCAAGGGGTCAGTTGTGGGCTTGGTCAAGTCATTATTAGGTTTTTTTTATGCGAATGAGGGGTGATGAGTCATGGGTGTGGGTCTAGACCAAGTCATAGGTCTTAATTAAGTTATTTTAGGGTTAGGGCTAGGTCATAGTGAGGTGGCGAGGTGAGGTGGCAGGGTTGGAGATGTGGATTTATTAATTATAAGGTAATTAATAAATAATTCAATGTGTAAGGTTTTAGGTGGTGCAAGATGAGATACGGGGTACAGGGAGTCGTAAGACCCAAATTTGGTGTCTACATTTGCCCCTTGTTGTCGTGTAGCTTGTCTTGTAAAGCTGCACTGACAATAATAAAAAGTGGTTGCCCCAGTTAAGGGTATAGGTAATCCCCCTCAAGTCTATCACAGATTGAGGTGACATGAAATCAGGGATAGGGTTGATAAAGGGTAAATGATGGTGAGATGCTGGTAAGATGGTGGGGTAAGTTCAAGGAAGCCGATGCACGTTAAAATGTAGTAGTGTGACCAGGGTACATGGTTTGAAGAGTAAACAAGCAATTCATAGGCAAAGGTCGATAGTTTATCCAAATAAGGCTGATATAATCCTGGTATCCAAGGCATAGGAAGTAGCTCCAGGGGATATAATAGGTAAGGTACCAAAATGTTTAGATGTTCGAAGTAAACAAATGGTTGGTTTGGTTGGATAAATGTCATGGTCTTGGTCTAGGCCTGGTTGGCTGAACAAGGTATCCTAGTAATTCGTTGAACAAACAGGTCATGTGGGTCCTAGAATTTTTGATTTTTGGGCCTCAGTTGAGGTACTTAATTGGTGTGGCTGTGGGTCAGGCTGATTGGTTGGTTGTGGCCTTGGGTCAGGCCGATTGGTTGATTGCGGCCTTGGGTTGGGCCGATTGGGTTGTTGCGGCCTTGGGTCGGGCCGATTGGTTTGTTGCGGCCTTGGGTCAAGGCTGATTGGTTGGTTGCAGCCTTGGGTCGGGCCGATTGGTTGGTTGCGGCCTTGGGTTGGGCCGATTGGTTGGTTACGGCCTTGGGTTGGGCCGATTGGTCAGTTGCGGCCTTGGGTCGGGCCGATTGGTTGGTTGTGGCCTTGGGTCGGGCCGATTGGTTTGTTGCAGCCTTGGGTCGGGCCGATTGGTTGGTTGCGGCCTTGGGTTGGGCCGATTGGGTTGTTGCGGCCTTGGGTCAGGCCGATTGGTTGGTTGCGGCCTTGGGTTGGGCCAATGAATTCAAAATAAGGCTATTTAGCAAAGGCTGGGGGTAGGTGATGTGGTGAAAAATAGAGTTCGGTGGATAAGGGTAGGAGTTAGGGTAAACTAGGCAGGTAACCGATATCGGTTAGTTATGACCGGTATCAGTTAGGAGACCGATATCAGTTCACTAAGTAGATGGCGCGCCAAAGATATCAGTTAGAGGTCTAAAACTATAAAAATAAAAAATATGGCATGTCATTTTCAATTTGTGAGGCCAAGAGTGCCATAGTATCCTTGCAAATTTATTAGTTGAGCGTGAATGGGTTTGGATAGTATAATGGGCTGAGTAAGGTCAAAAGTTGAGTGGGGGTAACGTGAGTTATACTTAGGAGAGATCAGGAGGCATTTTTACATTGGTTGATGACCAGCTGAGGATATTTGGAGCTATGGCAATTGGAGGAGTCACCAGGTGCTGGAGGAGCTAGACTTCCACACCTAAGTCCCAACGAACGTGTAGTTATAACGGTAGGCCTCTAAATCCCTATTTGTGTGAAGTTGATGAATTTAGCTAGGATGTGGGTTTTGGGTTAGGAATCCAAATTTTGAAAAATAATGAGATAAATGAAGGTAAATCATAAAATGGAGTGGGTAGATATGTTAGGTAGAGTCAAAATGGTAGGGTGGGTAAGTTTTTAGGATGATTGTTCTGGGTAAGATGGGTAAAATTGGAAAAAAGGGGATTTGGGGGTCGTTTTTGGTCTGGCCCTGAAATCCCACAGGACCGATAGTCAAGGGGCTTTTTTGGTCTGGCCCTGAAATCCCACAGTGACCGGTGTTAGTCACTAGGTGACCGTCCTTAGCGTAAGTTGTGTAGGTGTATGAGAATCATCAGTCATGTGTCGACCACGTATCGGTGCATAAAATCAGGTGATAGAATAGGTTTAGTGGGGGACCGATGGCAGTCGAGGGTGACCGGTACCGGTCACCATGGGTAGGAGGAAAGGTTGTGAAATTTGTTGTGATGGTTTGTTGTAGGCGGGTAATGATAGATTTTGGGGTGAAGGGGGAAAAGGTAGACTTACTAGGAAAGTTTTTGGGGGGTGGGTGGTTGGATGCCGGGTTTCGTAGGATAGGTTATGGGTTATGTATGAATTAGGAGGGGTTCAATTGGTTGAGGTATGGTTAGAGCGTGTGAGCATGAGTCCTGTGGTTGGTAGGGTGGAATAGGTAAAGGTATTCGAAAGGGTGGGGTCATTGATGTGGGGATATGCACGGTGGTTTAAGAGTTTGAGTTTTAAGAGCCTCAAAGGCTTTGTGGCACTCCTCACTCCATTGAAAATTTATAATGTCCTTTTTAAGGAGATGATGGAAAGGTTGACATAGATCCGAGAGTTGTGAGATGAAACGATGATAGATTGGAGTTTTCCCTGAAAACTACCTGATAATTGTTTTAGGTTAGTGGGTGGGGGCATTTCTAAAATAGCTTTGACTTTAGTGGGGTTGACCTCAATGCCACGCAAAGAGATGATAAAGCCAAGGGAGTTTTCCTGAAAGGACGCCAAAGACACATCTCTTTGGATAAGATGAACACAGCCTATTGTAACAGGTGATCAAAAATAATGGTTAAAACATCAAGATGTTCACTGTGATGTTTGGATTTTTCCAAGAAGATCATCGACATAATCCTCAAGGATAGTGTGCATAATGTCATGAAAAATGTAAGTCATAGCCCGTTGATAGGTTGCACCAGCATTCTTAAGGCCAAATGGCATGACACGATAGCAGAAGGTCCCCCAGGGGGTAATGAAGGTGGTTTTATGTTGATCGGCCGGGGCTACTAAAATTTGATTATATCCTGAGAAACCATCCATGAGAGAAAGCATCTCATGGCCCGCAGTGAGATCAACAAGTTGATCAATGCTAGGTAGGGGGAAGTCATCCTTTGGGCAAGCGAGGTTAAGATCCCAGAAATCCATACATATCTGAAGTCCCCCCATTGCTTTAGTGACAGGTACAACATTAGAAATCCATTGCGGATAGTCAATAGGTAAGATGAAAGAAACAGAAAGGAGTCGTTGAAGCTCTTCTTTAACCAAGAGAGCAATGCATGGATGCATTTTTCTCAGCTTCTGTTTAACTGGTTTGGAGTCTGGTTTCAGAGTGATGTTATGGACAACAATGTCAGGATCGATTCCTGGCATGTCGGCGTAGGACCAAGCGAAAGCTTGATTGCGGGCACGGAGAAAGGTAGTGAAGGCGCTTGTTCTGATGCGTCGAGAGATTGTCTGATCTTTACAATGTGAGGATCGTCCTCCATGTGGATGTTGATTTCTATAGTCGACTCATTCAACATGGTTTGGGTGTTCAGATGGTAAGGCGTTGAATATAAGAGTCATCCGCACCAAGGTAGGTGAGGATGGAGTCATCATCCTGGCACTCCACAACATTAATCGAAGGTAGGTCTTCTTCGATCATGTCTGGATATAAAAGGGGGAGAGAAGATGGGTCTCACCATCGCGTTGATAAGTGAGAGGACCTAGGAAGATAGCATTCATGAAAAAAAAAGTTAGGAGGGATAGATTCCGGGTCTATCGACTCCGTGGGTGAAGATGGTAAAATGGGTGATGATTGTTCGGAATGGGTGACTTCGTCATCTTCCTGGATACAATTGACATGAGGTTTCTTCAGTGTAGGTGGTTCAGAAAACCCAAGACCACTACAATCTTTGTGTTTGTGTGTTGTTATGGGAATAACCGTATGTCGTCCTTGCTCATAAAGACCGAAACCAAAACCTTTCCAAGCACAGTGCGTCAGGAAGGTGAGGGCAAAATGACGGTTGGTTAGATATTGAAAATCAGATTGGAAGGGAACCACACCAAGGGGAGGTTCAGGGGTGACAGAGGATGCTAATCAACACCCCCATACGTTAGGTTGGTGCGGTTACAATTAGGTGGTCCGTAGGAGATAACCTCCCCCACAAAATGGTCATAGGTAGGATGCGCATGTAACTGTCCATACTCTTGTGGGGTATGGAAGGTGCTAACGTTGTATAGGCAGTACTCCCCCAACGTAAGGCGTTGAAAAACACCTACCAAGGGATCCAAGGTTGGGATGTTGTCCGCGGGGAAGGAAGAGGTATTCACGTCGGTGGTTTCATTGGTCGAAGGTGTGGGTGTGGCTAAGGTGGATGGTTGAGGCGTGGTTGAAGTAGATGGTTGGGTTGGATCAATGGGTGTCTTGACTGGTACAAGCACATCATTAGGGTGGTATAACATATTGCAGGTTTTGAAGGGGGAAGCATCAGCTATGACAGTGTATGACTTCCCCTCATACTCGAATTTTATGCATCTATGTAAGGTGGAGGGAACGCATCCCATAGCCTAGATCGAAGGGTGGCCTAACAACATGTTGTATTGGAACTCTCCCTCAAGGACATAGAAGAGTTCAGGTAAGTTACGTGGCCCTACACATAATGTTAAGGATCACGGTGCCTAGGGTAGAAGTAATAGCATCGTTGAATGAACGCAACATGGTGGGGTTGGCACACATGCAGCTAGGAGGGATATTCATCTGTTGGAAGGCTTTGGAAGAGACGATGTTTAGGCTAGCACCCCTGTTGATCATAACACGAATTCTACCCCGGATGTCCCAGACGTAAGCTGAGATGAAAAGAGTGGGATCAGGATCTTCTACACCAAAGATACAATTTCTTCTTCGGAAAAACTGACAGCAGCGGCTTGCTGTACAGGGACAGAGGTGGTTGTGGAGGTAGGTTGTTTGGTGAGAGAAGCAATGTGGTTGGGTGTGAAGATGGAGGTGATGGGTTAAGGTTTCGTTAGGTAGGACCTCTATCCCTTGAAGGATCTCAATTAGAGCTTGTCGATGCAATTCAGATGTTTGAATGAGATCATAGAGTGTCATTTTTATAGGAGATTGGTGAAGTTCTTTGATCATGGTACGATGGGCAACTCCATTAGAGACTGGATAGGCAGGTCCACGAATAACCACTTTAGGTGGTGGTGCGATCGGGATGGCGGAAGGAGAAAGAGAGGCCGCCAGGTGTGCTTTCTTTAGCTTTTCATTGTTTTTTGTGACCTTGAGTAGCAATGCTAATCATGTTGATCTCATGAATACGAGAGGAGGAAGATGACAGGGATAAGTCATTGTTCTCGAGAGGTGGGGTTGCAATGATGATAGATTTTGGTGAGGCGAGGATAGTGGTAATGGAGAAGGGATAAGCTAGGGGCTTTGGCTCTGGTAAGTTATCTTTCTGAGATTGTCTATCCGAGATAGGTGACTAGCGAAGGATGGCTTTCAAAGCTTTGCATCCTTCTACATTGTGTCCTGGTGTGCGGTGGAAAACAAAAATTTTAGATTCATCATAACCTATAGGTTGAGGTTTAGATGGATCATAGGGTCTGAGTGTGGTTAGGGAAATGGTCGCATCCCCTACCAACATATCAAGGATCTTGCGTAAGATCCTTTAAGCGGGTCAAATGAAGATGAGGTTATTGATTGAGTGGGTGAGATTATTGATTGTTTTGGTAATGGTTGGGTACGAGTGGTTCGTACGGGTGGTGGTTTAGGACAAGGGATTTTGATGATTGGGTTTAACTAGGCGTGGCTTCTTCTATGCAGAAGTCATGTTTAGCTGGTTAGATGATGAGGCCACAGATGACTTATGGTGGCAAGAAACAACCACGGGGAAAGAGGAGCGGCAACAAACAAGTCCTTCGATGATTGAGTTTTCTTAGGGTTGGTAGGTAGGCAAGATACTTGGGGCGATGGTGTTGAGATGCCTGTGGATTTCTGTATGGGTGCAGAAGGTGCTGGTCATGTTAAAGAAGATGTGGGAGGCATGGTGTATTGAGGCAAGGTGGAGGGGTGAGGCCCCAATATAGAAGGTAGGTGTGATGGCGAGGGTTGAAACCATGCCTACTGTACTGGTGTGATTTGGGGCAATGGTTGTAGTTGTGGCAGAGGCATAGATTGGACTCAAGGAGATTGGGTCTGTCTCCTAGGTGGATTGATATTTATCTTTGGATAAGTCTAACCATTTAGGTGGGTGCGTCAGGCTGGGTATTGGTAAAGTCCCAAGCATAGGGGAAGGTTTGGTTAGGTTGATAGAGGTTGATGAGGTATTCAGTGGAGATGAGGGGGGTGGAGGTGAGGACATAGGCATTTTGAGCTTTTGTAAAAACTTCGGGTATATGGTAGAGGTGTCTGGATTAGTCATTTGCATTTGAGTAGAGCATGGTGTTCTCAAACGTGCCCATAAGAGTTGTCTATCTTCTCGGGGATGAAAATCTTCACGTATGGATGGGAATTTTGATATGGAAGAGAAGTGGGTTGTGATTCTGGTCCACTGGGGGTGTGATACAGGGGGTGAATGAGGCGCTGTATCAATGGGTGTTAAGGGGTCAACCGGTCACTAGAAAGATTTAGGTGATGAAGAACTGATAGGGAGGAGGGCATGTTCTAGAGGATCTATCATGATTAAGGAATTTGGTGATGTAGGCTTGAGGGGTTTCTCTTCTAAGGATGACAGAAAAAGTGATGATCCTTCTTCTTTTACAGTAAGAGTGGTGGAAGGAGATGTTTGGGCAATAGATAAGTTGGATAACACCCGCTCACATTCTTGTAGGGATGTGGTGTAAGAAGGCTCTTCTGTGAGAAGAGAACTCTGGAAAGTTGGTTCCTTTATGGGTAAAGGAATAGTTCGGCTGTCCTCTTGTCCTGATGAAGGAGAAGGGGGCGAGGACTCTTGCATCGGTGAAGAGGCTCGATTCAAAATTTCTTCAATGGAAGCCCTTGGTTGGGAGTTGAAAACCACATGGATCTCATGCACACTCTTCTCCTCGGCTAAGGTTTCTTGGTTTGTGTTACTGTTAGAGGAATGGTTTGGAAATGGTTTGTTGAAGATTTTTAAATTTCGATTAGCAGGGGCATTAGGATTATCGAGGGTTATATCCCCTGCATCAACCATTTCTTGCACTATGTTTTTCAACATCTTACAGTTTTCGTGGCTGTGTCCCTTTACTTGATGGAAGTTACAGAAGTCATTTTGTTTATACCAAGAAGGTATAGCGCGGGTGGAATCAAACCTAGAGTGAGGTTTAATAGGAGGCAAGGTGATAGCTCCTACTTTAAGCAATTTGTCGAAGATCACATCATAAGTTTCTCCCAAGGGAGTGTACTGGATGGGCTCAGCTTTATACTTATAGGTGGATTTCGGCTGGGTATAAGATGGTGCTTGAGATTTGATCGTTACCACATGTACAACTACTTTTGATTTCGAAGCAGCTGATGCTATGAGAGTTGGTGGTGTTGGGTTTGTTCGTGGAGTCCTGGGTTCATGAAATTTGAGTTTTTGTTGCGCAACTTCAATTTCTCCTCCTCTAAGGCCTGAAATCTAGTTTTGTAGAGCCATAGTAAAGGCCTCATCAAAGGTGTGGAAAGTTTGAATTTGGAGGGTGGGAGAAATGTGTTTAGCAAAGGCCTGCGTAAAGAGTTTGATGAGCTCAGCCTGAGGTAAGGCATAAGTAAGTTGGTTGATGAGGCCCCGCCATCATCTAATGAAATCTGCGATAGACTCATCTTCAAATTGTCAGATGGCATAGAGGTCAGTAATGGATACTTTCTTGGCAATAGGTGATGGAGAAATGACCCAAGAAAGATTGGGCCAACTGGTTAAAGGAGAAGATTGAGTGCTGGGCTAAAGCACTGTACCACTCCAAGGCAGGTCCTGATAAGGACATGGGGAAGGTACAGAGTAGTAAGGCATCGTCATGAGCAATCAGATAGCAAGCATGTCTAAATGATCGTCCAGTGTTGTTCACAGGGAACTCCTTACTATTAAAGTGAGTAAATTTTGGTAATTCCCATTGAGGAGGATATGTATGAAGGGGGACAGAAGGGTGAATAGGCTCCCAGACAAACTTGTTCGTATGTTAAGGTGTTATGAAGTCCTAAAACAGAAGCCTCAAAATTTTGTTATCTTGTCCATCATCTATTTGATTAAATCATTGGTTGGGTTAGATGATGGTGTTGTCATTGTAAACTGGAGGAGGATTAGGCCAGAGTTACTAGACAATGGTGGGATTGAAATGTTGATAAGGTTATCATCCATGATGAAAGTGTTGGGGACACTGAATAAGGATGTCCTATATAAGATGTCCGAGGCACTGGATGAGGTTGTGGAAATGAAAAGGTGGGCGGATCCTGATCAGGGAAACTATGTATGAACCCTACAAGGGAAAGGGGTCATGAGTTCTGATTGATAGTGGAGGTGTTGTCAAAATTTCACCCCCCAGGGTAAAATTTCGATAACATGCATCAAAGGTTGCAGAAAGGCAAATAGGTCAATCCAGAAAAAATCACGAAAATCGGCTAAGTCCTAGTCCTAAGTGTTGCTCGGGACAAGCGGGACAAAAATGCCCGAACCGGCCGGTTCGGCCGAAATGAGCACAAGCAGTCCAAAAGAAAATGGGACAAGTGGGACAGAAGTACGCGACGGGAAATGCCCGAAAAGCCGATCCAGCCGAGGAGAAAAATTGGCTAACTGCTGAAGAGGATCGCCTTCCGGGACAAGCGGGACAAAAATGCGCGAAATGTCCGAACCGGCCGAAATCAGCACAAGGAGTCCCAAAAGCAATTGGGACGTCCGGGACAAAAGGACCCGAAATACGGCCGAACCGGCCGAAAGGAGTCAAAAGTCCAAAAAAGTGGAACAAGTGGGCCAGAAATACCCGAACCGGCCGAATCGGCCGAAATTGTCCCAAGCAGGTCCAAAATCAAAAGGGACATCCGGGACGGATGGACGCGAAGTACGCGGAAGACCCGGCAGGCCCGAGAACCATTGAGAAATTGCCACGTGTCACTCATAGGAGTAAAGGTCAGAAAAGTCAAAGGGTGAATTTTCGAAGCACCGAGCCGAACAAATAGGATCGTGCCACGTGTCCCATTTAAGAACCCACGAGGAAAATTCAAAGGAAAGCCCGCCGAAAAGCAGAGGAGAGAGAATTATTCAGCGAATCAGAGCGCGCCACGTGTCATCCAAGTGGCAGAGCGCGGGAAGAAATTCAAAAATCCGTTTTCACCTGTTCCGTGTCCTAAATCTTCAGATTGACATATCTTTCGATCCAGAGCTCGGATTTACACGTTCTTGATATCAACGGAAAGCTTGTGAGATTCTCTACACGTTTCCAGGGTCAATCTTGCATTTTGGTTCAGTTTGAAGAAAGAAAATCAGAAGACGCCTCTGGCACGAAATAATAAGCAGAAGTGATGCTCAACTAACAACTTTAATACAGCAGACAACCCGCCGCTTCTGTTAGGCAAACCGCCGCTTTGCCAGAACCCGCCGCTTCTGCCATGATGGACGAATTAAATGCAACCTAGAGGTGGTTGGGGTAGTTCGAATTCCTCTCTCTTTTCTCTCCCATTCTTCCTATATATTGTAAGGAGGGGTTTCTTTCTGGTGTTGGACATTTTCTGCTTTGCACCCTCCCTTCTCTCCTGTTCATAAGAAGATTTGTGGAGTTTTCAAACCTCCCATATAGACTGTAACACCGTTTTTTGCCTTCTGGCTATTGCAATGTATTGAATCGATCCTTGAGCAATATATATGTGTCTGTGGTTGTTTCTAAACCCTCTTACATATTTATTACTGTCATTCTTGATCTTTCATTGCATTTTTTGCTATCTGTGCATGGTGTTGTGTTATATCTACATGGTCTGTGTTTAATGTGGCAAAGCATATGTTCTTCATTCCTCGGTGCATCACCTCTATTAGCTTAGATTTATTTTATGCATTTTCTTACCTTGTCTCCTTGGCAGATTAGATTAGATTTTGAGAAAACCCTCTGCATATTTCGTGTGCACCTGAACAGAGGAATAGGAACCAGCCTTTCTCTGGAGATTCCTTTCTCACTCTTCAAGTCCCACACTTGGAGAAAGGATTCAATGTTATGCAATCACACTGGATATTAATATGATCAACCTAGAAAACTGATCAATATCCAGGGGTGCTGTGATTTTGCATCAACAGTTTTGGCACGCCCGGTGGGACCAGAGGTCTCATTTTTATTGCAGCAAGGTTGATATGCATCTGCTGCAATTTTCTTGCTTAAAAAGAGCTATTATTTGCATATCTGGCGACTCCAAAGGGAAGAATCAACTAAGTTTCAGCAGTCAGGCCTAAAAGCTTATGAGAAGAATCACAAGGTCAAGAGCTGGAGAAGAGGAAGTGCCGTTTGAATACCTGCAACTATCTCCAAGAAGAAGGCAAAGAGGAAGAAGGATTCAAAGGTCTCCATCTCCACCAAACAGAACTCTCTCAACTCCTCCACCTGACAGGCCTTTCTTTCAATATACAAGGGTTTTAAGACCACTCAGAATGGCGCAACCAGTAAACCCCTATGTCAACTTCACAGGCAGCAGCCCACTTGCTCTCAATGCACAAAATCCAATCCCAGTTGCAGCATTGAAGAACATTCCATATTTTACTGGAGAAAACCAGACCACTCCTGGTGATCATGTCAAGGACATTGCTAACATTTGTGCAATCCATGAGATTAATGAGATGCAAGTAGCTGTCAAATTGCTGGCGTCTTCATTCAAGGGAAAAGCATTGCAATGGTTTAGGAGCCTTGAAGCTGCTTCTATCACGAACTGGAATCAGCTGTGTATTGCACTTCATAATCAATTTGGAGAGAAGGGAGACAACTTGTCTCTTTTGGAGCAGCTGACAACCATCAAGAGAGCTTCCAATGAGCAGCTAACTGACTTCAACTTCAGATTTCAAAGATCTTGGGATAGAATTCCAGTAGCAGTCAGACCAACAGCAGAAGGTGCTTTTCTATACTACCTTAAAGCTTTAAATTCTGATATTTCTATGTTGATTCAATCCATGGGAGGCACAACTATCCCTGCTGCTTATAGTATTGCCATTAGAGCTGAAAATTGTCTGATTCAAGCTGGCAAGCTAGCTCCTAGGCCTCCAATGCCATTATATCCAAGTTTAGAGAGCCCAAGTACTAGTCAAGCACCTGTCTTAGCTCCTTTCCCACTCCTAGAAATCAGAGTTCAAATGAAGCTTCCACTTCATCTCCAAGTGCCCCAAATGAGCTTCAAGAAGTCATGAAGCAACTGCAAAATTTAGGTAATGAGCTGGTCACACTCAAGAGACAGCAAACTCAAGGTTTTAGACCTTCGTATCAGCCTCAAGCTCAACCTAATAGGCAGCCATATCAGCCTCAAAGGCCACCTAATCCAGCTGCAAATATGAATCAAACAAGGCCTCCTGTCAATAGACCATTCCAGCCCTATAATCCAAATGCCATATCTGCCTCTAAGGCATTAGTACCAGCACAAAACAATATTGCCCAGGAGTATGAATGGTGTTTTCCATGTAATGAACCCCATAATCAATCCATGTGCTATAATGGTGCTTTAACCCAAGCTTTAATGGTAACAAGTGCTGGTGTGGAGGGTGAAAGTAGTCAAGAAAACAGCCAACAACAAGAAACATTCCAACAGCAACCTGCCCCAAATGACACCACATTGGTAAATTGGCAGGCAGAGGATTTCTGTGGTATGAATCAGGCAGTCTCTCAAGGTGTTGCAGCCAACACAAGGTCAAAAAGGAGAAATTTGGGTGAGGAACAGCCGTTAGCCCCAGCCAATCCACAACCTTCCACAGCTCCACAAATGATTGGCAAGCAAAACCCAGTTTCAAATGCACGAGGGCAGCCAAGAACAGCCCCTTGGCCAAATCAAATGCCAGCTGTTGCTGCCCATATTCAAGGAGCAAATGTGCAAATCAAGGGACAGCAGAGAGATCCTTCATCACCATTCAGTATCATTGATCAGATGAAGAAAACAAACGTCAATATATCTATGTGGGAATCCCTATCCATCCCAGGCCAAAGAGATCTGCTGCAAGCTGCTATGAAGGACTGGCCAATTTCGAATCAGCAGGTTCAGAGGCAAGACAAAGTGCTTACAAATGCTGCCCAGCCTGAAGGAAATCATGGAGCACAACAAGGTAAAATGCTGAAGCCCCCTCCATTTTATGTTTCATTGATCATAGGAGACAAGTTGGTACATAATTGCATGATTGACTCTGGGGCAAGTAGTTCAGTAATGCCTAAACAGATAGCTGATCAGCTAGGGCTCCAGTATGAAATAACAACTAAGGGAGTAGTGCAATTAGATGGGACAGCAATAGCAACGTTGGAGTGATTAGAAATTTGAGTCTTACCTTGCATGCATGTCCAAATGTTGTTGTTTACAAGACGTCTCAGTCATAGACCTTCCACCACTCTTTGCCCTATGCTTGTCAAGGGACTTTACTGCCAGGATTGGGGGATATTTGTCCGCTGATTGGTCACACATGCTGTTCAGAACGAGGTATGGAACTAAAGCTACAATTAGGTCAGAACCTATTGCAGACTTCCACATTGAACCCTATACTCCAAGTCATATTAATACCAATTGCTCAGCATTTGATCAAGAAGATCACCTCGGCACTGATGAAGCCGACACTAAGGTTGGAAGTATCCCGGATTTGACTCTTGATGAATGGGCAAGCAAGGTGCATGCTTTTGATCCTTATCAAGAAGTAGAAGAATCTGAGCTAGGGGTCTATTGTATACACGAAGAAAGTCAACCTATTCCTAGCATCACCAAGCCAAACCACAAGGATGAGAACGAGGTATGGCAACTGTTTTTTGATGGATCAAGGAGTAGACAAGGCGCAGGAGGAGGAGCCATGCTTATCTCACCGCAAGGAGTAAAGTATTATTCAGCTTTTAGATTTCAATTTGCATGCTCCAATAACACTGCTGAATATGAAGCCTTGGTGCAGGGGATGCATTGGGCAATAAAAAGAAAAATAAATAACTTGCAAGTTTTTGGGGACAGTGAGCTGATTGTAAATCAGGTCAAGGGACAGCATGCTGCCAAAAATGATCTACTCAGATGCTACAAGAACAGGGTGTGGGACCTCATGGAGGATTTTGAAGGTTTCGGCATCAAGGCCATTCCCAGAAAAGAGAATCAAGCTGCTGACAGGCTTGCAGCAGTAGGGGCAGCCTTTGACATCGTAGAAAACATTCAACAAGACAAGGTACAGCCAAACATCCACGTGATTGTGAGGCCTTCAGTGCCGGATAACGATGTCAGTTGGCAGGTATTTGAGAATGATCAACAAATCATCCGCTTCTTGCAGGAAGAAGCTGAGTTCTCAGCTAAGAATCAAGAGAAGTTGGAACAGCAATATGGTGACCAGGTGATACAGCTGAGAACTGACAAGCTGCCCAAGGGACTTGTCACCTTGGAGTCCATTTTTAACCCCAATGATCAGTTTAGAAAGGAGAAAGCAAATATTCAGGTCAAGAGGGAAGATTCGGTATCCATCTTGGTAAAAGAGAACAAGCCATTGCAAATTGGAAAAATGACAACTGAGCAAGAGAGATATGAGTTCATACAGCTTTGTCAAGAATTCCCTGACGTGTTTGCTTGGAGCTATGAAGACTTGAAGGGCTTCAATCCTAACTTAGCTCAGCATACCATCGAGTTGGATCCAAATACTAAGCCTGTCAGGCAGAAACAGAGACCAGTCAATCCACACATGGAGCCTCTCATGAGGAAGGAGCTGGACAAGCTGATTGAGTCAGCAATTATATTCCCTATCAAGCACTCAAGCTGGGTTGCGAACTTGGTTCCGGTCAGAAAGAAAAGTGGAGAGATCAGGCTATGTGTTGACTTCCGAGACCTCAATAGGGCATCTCTCAAGGACCATTATCCACTCCCTTCCATGGAGCAAATATTGCAGGTCGTAGCTGGATCAGAAAGGTTTTCGCTACTTGATGGTTACTCAGGCTTCAATCAAATTATGGTGAAGGAGGAAGACCAATTCAAGACAGCCTTCACAACCAAATGGGGCACGTATGCTTACAAGAAGATGCCATTTGGACTGTCGAACGCCGGAGCAACATTCCAGCGAGCTATGGATATGGCATTCAAAGGCTTGATCAACAAGGCAGTACTGATATACTTAGATGACATTACTGTCTTCTCAAAAAATGCTGCAGACCATCTCTTTCACCTCAGGCAAGTTTTTCAGAGGTGTAGAAAGTTTGGAGTGTCTTTGAATCCTAAGAAATGCATCTTTCTTGCACATGAAGGGAAACTCCTTGGCCACATTGTCTCCAAGGAAGGATTAGCAATTGATCCAGAGAGGGTTGAAGCCATAAGAGCTCTACCATTGCCAAGTCACAAGAAAGCCCTTCAGAGTTTCCTGGGAAGGATAAACTTTGTTCGAAGGTTTGTCCCAAACTTTGCAGCCCTTGTCAAGCCCATCACCAAAATGTTAAGGAAAAGCATGGTTTTCAAATGGACGGCAGAAGGCAAGGAGAGTTTTGAAGCAATCAAAGAAGCCATCTCCCAGGCACCTACTCTCATCAACCCTGACTTTTCTAAGGATTTCATCCTCTATGCGTTTGGAGGTGATGACACTATTTCTGCTATTCTGGTACAACAGAACAAATATAATGAGGAGCAGCCGATTGCTTTCTTCAGCCAGAGCCTAAATGACTGCGAATTAAGGTACTCTTTTATTGAAAAGCATGTGCTTGCAGTAATCAGAAGCTTGAAGAAATTCAAGCATTTGGTCTCAAATAACAAGGTCCAGTTATTAGTCTCACATGCTGGGGTTAAGGACTTCCTCCTCAACAAAGATTTGAATGAGAAAAGGGCAGGATGGATCACCCGTGTCATGGAGTATGACATTGAGATAAGGATCACCAAGCTGGTAAGAGGCAAAGGTTTGTGTGAGCAGCTCGCTTCCAAACAACCAGACAGCCCAAAAGATGAAGAAGACGCTGTCCTGCTATTACAAG
The DNA here is from genome assembly GCA_019776745.2 of Taxus chinensis. Lineage (NCBI taxonomy): Eukaryota > Viridiplantae > Streptophyta > Pinopsida > Cupressales > Taxaceae > Taxus > Taxus chinensis. The sequence goes on along the minus strand of JAHRHJ020003335.1, from coordinate 143,209 downwards.
AAGATCAAAAACAGGAAAATGATGATGTGTTCACCCCCTGTTGGACTCAGAATATGATACATTTCCTACAAACAGGCATGTGCCCTCCAGAAATGAGCAAAGCGAAAAGAAGGTACTTCAGATTACAAGCAATTCCTTATGTGCTTGTTGATAATGTTTTGTTTAAAAGGGACATCAACGGTGTTCTATTGAGATGCATCGGGACAGGTCAGATCGAGAGGATCTTACAAGAGTTCCATGACGGGGAGGCAGGAGGCCATTTCACCCCACGAGTAACAACTCTCAAAATCATGAAAGCTGGTTACTATTGGCCTACTGTATTCAATGATTGCTACTCATGGGTTAAGAAATGCAAGAAATGTGCGTTCTTCACAGGGAAAGGAAGGTTAGCAGCACTTCCCCTTCGTCCAATTTCAGTAGATCATCCATTCATGCAATGGGGATTGGACTTCATTGGAGTCATCAATCCCAATTCGAGTCAAGGCCACAAGTGGATTCTTACAGCAACAGACTATTTCACCAAGTGGACCGAGGCAGTAGCGCTCAAAGAGGCAAGTGAGTCTAGCATACTAGACTTTTATGAAGGGATAATAACCAGATTCGGTGTGCCGGCCACCATCATATCAGATAATGCATTAGCATTCATAGGTTCAAAAATTACAGAATGGGCTGTCAAGAATGGAATCTATTTGAGCACCTCTTCAAATTATTACCCGCAGGGTAATGGACAGGCAGAGTCCACAAACAAGAATTTGCTAAAAATCATCAGAAGGACTCTGGATGAAAATCAAAGAACATGGCATACAAGGCTAAAATCAGCGTTATGGGCTGACAGAATAACACCAAAGAGGTCTACAGGTAATTCTCCCTACAAGTTGGTCTATGGGAAGGAGGCAGTATTGCCTATATCATTAGAATTGCCAGCCTTGGAGCTCATGAAGCAGCTTGAGTTATCTGAATTCGAACCAATGGAGGCCAGGTATGCAGAATTGATGGAATTAGAAGAAATCAGAGAACATGCGGTTCAGACGATTGAAAAGGATCAGGCCGTAGTAAAAAGATGGTTTGATAAGAGAGCTAGGGCAAGGACCTTCCAGGAAGGGGACCTAGTTCTGAAATGGGATGCAGATCGGGCAAAACCAGGAAGGCATTCCAAGTTTGATGCCATCTGGAGTGGTCCCTACATGGTCACGGGGTGCAAAAGTAGTAATGCCTTCCAATTGTCTGCATTGGATGGAGAGGAACTTCTGATTCCGGTTAACGGAATCCATCTTAAACATTGCTACTAAGAGAAACATTTTGCCGTTGTAAATATTAATTTAGATTTTTCTTAATTCCTCTAAGTGCGTATGCACATTGTCCTGTTATAGTTAGGTTTCTATTTCCCTAAGTGCTTTGGCATAGGTTTTGCTGCTCTCAGGTTGTTTTCTACAGTTCAGAGTGTTGCTGGAGGGGAAGTTGCAGTATCAGGCTTGTTTCAGGATAATGCTTAACTCCATGCCCAATGGACCGCTAAAAGGCCACTGATCTTCTACCTAGCAGGCAGGTAACCCCGCTGAGTCGTCAAAATTGTTGTCAAAATTTCACCCCCCAGGGTAAAATTTCGATAACATGCATCAAAGGTTGCAGAAAGGCAAATAGGTCAATCCAGAAAAAATCACGAAAATCGGCTAAGTCCTAGTCCTAAGTGTTGCTCGGGACAAGCGGGACAAAAATGCCCGAACCGGCCGGTTCGGCCGAAATGAGCACAAGCAGTCCAAAAGAAAATGGGACAAGTGGGACAGAAGTACGCGACGGGCGTGAAAAGCCGATCCAGCCGAGGAGAAAAATTGGCTAACTGCTGAAGAGGATCGCCTTCGGGACAAGCGGGACAAAAATGCGCGAACCGGCCGAACCGGCCGAAATCAAGTCACAAGGAGCCCAAAAGCAATTGGGACGCGCGGGACAAAAGGACCCGAACCGGAACCGGCCGAAAGGAGTCAAGTCAGTCCGAAAAAAGTGGAACAAGCGGGCCAGAAATACCCGAAAGGTGCCGAATCGGCCGAAAATTGTCCCAAGAGGTCCCAAAATCAAAAGGGACATCCGGGATGGATGGACGCGAAGTACGCGGAAGACCCGGCAGGCCCGAGAACCATTGAGAAATTGCCACGTGTCCTCATAGGAGTAAAGGTCAGAAAAGTCAAAGGGTGAATTTTCGAGCACCGAGCCGAACAAATAGGATCGTGCCACGTGTCCCATTTAAGAACCCACGAGGAAAATTCAAAGGAAAGCCCGCCGAAAAGCAGAGGAGAGAGAATTATTCAGCGAATCAGAGTGCGCCACGTGTCATCCAAGTGGCAGAGCGCGGGAAGAAATTCAAAAATCCGTTTTCACCTGTTCCGTGTCCTAAATCTTCAGATTGACATATCTTTCGATCCAGAGCTCGGATTTACACGTTCTTGATATCAACGGAAAGCTTGTGAGATTCTCTACACGTTTCCAGGGTCAATCTTGCATTTTGGTTCAGTTTGAAGAAAGAAAATCAGAAGACGCCTCTGGCACGAAATAATAAGCAGAAGTGATGCTCAACTAACAACTTTAATGCAGCAGACAACCCGCCGCTTCTGTTAGGCAAACCGCCGCTTTGCCAGAACCCGCCGCTTCTGCCATGATGGACGAATTAAATGCAACCTAGAGGTGGTTGGGGCAGTTCGAATTCCTCTCTCTTTTCTCTCCCATTCTTCCTATATATTGTAAGGAGGGGTTTCTTTCTGGTGTTGGACATTTTCTGCTTTGCACCCTCCCTTCTCTCCTGTTCATAAGAAGATTTGTGGAGTTTTCAAACCTCCCATATAGACTGTAACACCGTTTTTTGCCTTCTGGCTATTGCAATGTATTGAATCGATCCTTGAGCAATATATATGTGTCTGTGGTTGTTTCTAAACCCTCTTACATATTTATTACTGTCATTCTTGATCTTTCATTGCATTTTTTGCTATCTGTGCATGGTGTTGTGTTATATCTACATGGTCTGTGTTTAATGTGGCAAAGCATATGTCCTTCATTCCTCGATGCATCACCTCTATTAGCTTAGATTTATCTTATGCATTTTCTTACCTTGTCTCCTTGGCAGATTAGATTAGATTTTGAGAAAACCCTCTGCATATTTCATGTGCACCTGAACAGAGGAATAGGAACCAGCCTTTCTCTGGAGATTCCTTTCTCACTCTTCAAGTCCCACACTTGGAGAAAGGATTCAATGTTATGCAATCACACTGGATATTAATATGATCAACCTAGAAAACTGATCAATATCCAGGGGTGCTGTGATTTTGCATCAACAGCAACCTACGAGAGAGATGAGGTAGGGGCAGTGGATGGTAGTGATATGTAGGGCCCCAGATTAACCAAAGGAAAGCCAATTGGTGGAGTATGAACCACCGAATCCACTGAGCTGGGAGATGGGGCTAAGGATGAAGAGGGTGAGGCGGAGTTATTAGGTGGGGAAGGAACTAAGTGGGCATCTATACTAATAGGCATACCCAAGAGGAGTTGACCATCGGGTGTATGGTTAGGGGTATGAGACAAATAATACTGTACGGCGCCAAGATTAGCATCCAAAAATTTAACAAAATCTGGATCTCCGACAGAGATCTTGGGAAAAGCATTGGTGTCTGTAGGATTCCCCATAGGATGTGAAGGGGGTGACTCAGGCAAAGACACAGAACAAGCATGTGAAACCATGGCTGCGGCTTGTTACCGGGTGATAACAACCACAGACAAGAGGATACAATAGAGAATTAGTCAATCAGGAACAAAAAATGAAACAAAATTTTGGAATTGGTAGGTTACTGGTTTGTCAGGAACTATAAAACATAGTAACCGATATCGGTCTAGTAAGCGATGTCAGTCAAACTATAACCACTGTCGGTCAGGTAACTGATGTTGGTAGAATAGGACCGGTGCCGGTCACTGTGAAGGAAAAGAGAGAATGTAAGAGGTTGCTGGTTTGGGGATAACAAGGCTTAGTATACCCACCAAACTGTCTGAAGTGATAACTGAGAGAGGGTATAACAGAGAAATAGAACTAAAAGAAACACAGAAAACAAGCAAGATGCATAAGCAAATCAAGAGACTAACCCTAGGATTAGTTTTAATCACTTTTGGGCTTATGCCTTAGACGCCAGATGATGTCAATCCTAAAAAAAAGACCTAAGGGAGATGTCAAGTTTGTTTTGGCTTGTAAGGATACCTCAATCGGGCGGAGGAATACCGTGGGAAAGGGGGGATGTTTGAGATGTTGTGTAGATTATGATGTGATTTGGTATGTGTTGTGTAGTGAGAGTAAGATTAATTTCTTGTCAATACCGTGGATATCACCCCCACGTGTATGACCTATTACTTAATCTACGTTCACTAGAATTAAAAACAACAAGTAAGAATGTGATGCACGTGTTTTAAACCCAAATCGAAAATGATATTCGATGAAGCAAAGAAGATGACTTTCACTAATGCAAAGATGTGAAAGAAAGACAAATTCTTTTACAAAAATGACAAAATATTTTGTGAATATTTAGAAGAAAGAAACAACAAGTGTGCTCCCTATATGAAAACAAGCAAGAAAGAAAGAAACCTGAATAGGGTCCCACCGGGCGTGCCAAGATGTTTCGCACAGAATTTCTAGTTCTAGAATAGAGTTACTTCTATCTGTTCATTCTCTTAAGAAACAAATAAGGGGTTAGGGATAGGAGGAATACTTGTTGAGTGTTAGGAGGGTGTGCGTGTACCGTAGAGAGATCAGACTGATTATGAAGAACTCCTTTTTGTCTGGGAAGGACTACCTATAAATAAGAATGCAAGACCACCAGATTTTAGTTAGACAATAAGTAAGGGAACTGCCTTGGGCCCAAGAAATACTAAACTTCCTTTCGAAGGTGGTCAGTTCCCTTTTAATATAAATTATTGCAAATGATAATAAATAAGCTATTGCGAAATCACGATTTAGGTACCTCGTTACTAAAAGCAATAGAGACTAAACTACCCATAATAAAACGTCATTCTGTTTGATTGGTCACTGGTTATTGATACGTTTAGATCAAGTTACAGGGATAGACCAAGCTGAATCTGAGGTTGTTAGGAGATAAATAGGTGAAAGGTTGGTTTTGGTATAAGTCACAGTGACCAATGCCAGTCACTAGATAACCGACTGCGGTTATAAAACAACTACCGGTAGGGGATAACCGATATCAGTAGGGGAAGTGATTCAGGGGCTTCTGGGTAGAGGTTGATTATAGGGTTTTTTAAGGTTGGTAGATGGTTAGGGGGAATAATAAGGCAATGGAGAAGACTCAGAGAGTGAGAAAGCTATCTTCTGGGCAATATAGGGATGGATGAATGAAAGTTAGGTGCATGCTGCCAGGTGTTAGATCCAAGGGTGAGTTTATAATTACTATCAATCAAAATTTCACGAAGTGGAGCCTAGAAGCATACAAGATACTACTTAACACTTTTTGATGAGGATATAGGTCTGAGGAATGTAGTGACAAAGGCAAAGCTTAGGTGGGATGATCCGACAATCGAAAGTGAGCTGATGAAGCTATCCTATGACTCTCCCAATGCTTGGATGAGTGTGACAGTGATCTCGTTGATCAGTTACAGTCTTGGACTCAACGCTCCTCTTTGTAAACTCTTTTCAAATTCTCACTTGTCTCTTTCTCCAAATGAATCCGGATCCTTGCATTTTGGTTGGGGTAGGTCATTTACAAGGAACTGATGGCGGTTGCATAATTGATAGCGGTCGAGTAGGGACCTGCGTCGGTCAAGTCAAAGTTGGCTATTTTTACTAAAAATAGCCAACTTTCCCTCTTTTTCTCCTGACAGGTCAGTGTTGGGCTTGGTCAAGTAATTATTAGGTTTGTTTTGATGTGGGTGAGGGGTGATGAGTCATAGGTGTGGGTCTGGACCAAGTCACAGGTCTTAATTAGGTTAGTTTAGGGTTAGGGCTAGGTCATAAGTGAGGTGGTGAGGTGAGGTGGTAGGGTTGGAGATGTGGATTTATTAATTATAAGGTAATTAATAAATAATTTAGTGTGTAAGGTTTAGGTGGTGAGGTAGGGTTAAGTTGCGAGACGAGATGCGGGGTACAGGGTGTCGTAAGACCCAAATTTGGTGTCTACACATTTTGTTAAACATGGATCAATATTAGATGATAATTGGTGTCCCTTCTCAAGAAATCACCAGCATTCATTCCTTGTCGATAATTCAACACTCTTTTTACTAGGAAATGTTATTTAAATTTCCGCAGATAAGATGTTTCTTGCTTTTTCAAAGCTCATTTGAAGTTGACTCTTCACCGAAAGAAAAATGGAGACTTAACCAAATCACAAAGAGAGCCGAGCAAGCTGCAGACAATGCCAAGTTGACACGTCTCAAAATTCCGCAGGGTTGACACGTGGAGTCAACAAATGGGTCCCACAGGATGATTTTTACATTTATATACCACGAGTCCTTTACTTGCCGAAAGGAGTAAAGTAACAAGCTTGTGTACGGTGCCAAGTGTCTGCCCAACGCATTCCCAGGAGCCAGAAATAAAAGTAGAGTCATAAGGATGCGTGAGCCTTCCACGTGGATCTTGTAAAAAATAAACTCCATTTTCAAAATAGGTAATAAAAATGACAAGCCATCCACCACGCATAAGTGATTTTGGGTCTTATCTATAATATTTTAAATGCTCAAGAGTTTTTAAAGGATGATAGGTGAGGGGTCGTCTAGCTTGTCATTTCAGTAGAGAATTAATGCGCAACCTTGTGTCAAGAGTGCTAGCTTGTAAAGACTCAAGTTATTCATCTGCATTCAAAGGGTCATGTCATTATAAAATATGCGCCATTTGAATCAAGATGCCAGGAACCAATGCACAAAGGGTCAAAATATCTGGTTATGTAATAAATAGATGAAAGGGTTTTCTCAAAAGGTGATTCCATCTCAAGGAAGTCGGTTGCAGGATAATTAAGATGCATTAAATAGGTATGGCTCTCACTTTATCGAAAGGGCCAAATAGTGAGAACAATTTGAGGAAATCTGTTTCTATCACTTCACATCATTTATCATAATTAAAGGGTAGCTGGAAAAGAGTTTGAGAATTATCTCTTACCTCCTTCTCCTCCTATATATAGTAAATCAAATTTTGATAAAAAAAAGGAGAATCGTTTTAGATAAATACTAGGAGGGTTAATTTTTTCTTCTCTGTCGCAAGTCTCTCTTTTGTAAAAGATAGAGGTCTTGGAACTCTAGCCTTCTACCTGGGTTTTGTAACAACAATCTTGCCTTTGTTCTAAATGTAATACTATGCACAACTATTTCCCAGAGTAATATATATGGCTTATGGTGCTTTCTATTCATCATCCGCATATCCTTATTGTCTCTGATCGCCTTTATTTTCATGTAGAAACTATGCATCTTTGAATGTTATTACTATCTTCAAAGATATGCTTAAGTTATTTTGAGGTAGTCTTTCCTGTGTGATCCTTTTTTACCACTGTAGATGCTCTTTTTGGTGGTATTCACTTCTTTTTTACAGTGTATTCACCATTTCACTTCTGAGGATTATCTCATGCCCTAGGTGCTTAATTTACCCTCTATCCAAGGCTCATTCAGTGCATAAACACTTTGCTTATGTTTAAACAACTTTGTCACTATTAAACAACTTTGTCGCCCCTCATCTTGAACTCGGTGCCCTTAATTGACAACTCATGCTTCTAAAAATTTGGAGGTCTCCTTAGGGTGCACAACCCCTTCTTGCAAATCCTAAGGATATCCCATGCCTTTAATGCTTTAAACTTCAACACAAAGGATGGTCTGAAAATAGGAAAAATGTGATTTCTTGCATGATCTGAGGTTGTTTGCCATTTTTCACACTCCTGGTTAGCATGACTTGCACAACATTGTCACATGAGCTTCACACTCTTCAATACTTGAATTCTATCACAATGCAAGGTAAAAGAATGAACCGTATTGCATTTCCCTTTTTAGAATTTTCCAAATTTTTATCGACATTTGAATTTGCTCCTCACCTACCACCGTACAATAGTTTTAATTATGTTTTTTTCCTTTTGTGCTTGAGTTTGAGCTCATAATCTTTCTTCTACATGCTTTAGTCGTAACCTTCTGGAGCACTTATCTACTTCTAAGCCACATATATCATTACGTATGTTTACATGTACCATAACACATCTTGCCTCTATGATTTATACCAATGTATTCCATCTTTCTACTGCCTACCTTTTGTTACACTCCCAACCTCTTCCTCATGTGGTTTCTAATATGGAACTAAAATCCTTCCATCATTCTCAGCACATATGAAACCTTCTTCATATGCTTACATGCACCTTTCCAAGCAGCTCACATATCCACCTTTCTAACTATATCATGCATAGTGTCATTTGCTTCAAAAATTTTATATCCTCAGCAGCTTGATTCAACCCATACTAAAAGTATATGTGGTCCTCTAGTGCATGAGCATCAATAGCATAGTCAATCAACTTCCTACAGGTATTGCTAAGCACGCCGTCCTAACAAGGTAAATAGAAAAATAAAAACTTTCTGAAATATAAAAACATAATACATGAAGGAGTAGGAAACCTAATCTAAGTGGGACATTCTAGCATACCTTATTGGACAAACACCAAGACACTTTATTTCATAGTTTTAGGACATTCAACCTACTCCCATTTAAGTAACCAGGAAACATAGTTCCATCTAGCGCCTAGTAATTGACATGTTCCTGATTTGAGTCAATCTCTAGTTACTACAGGTGAATCGTCCCAGTCAATGCACCTTCAACTTCCTTAGGTGATTTTTCGTAAAAACTTTTGATTCAGTTAGAGAAGTACCATCTTCCCAATCATAAAATAGATTTTCTCTTGTGTTTTCCTATTTCATGCTAAGCCTTGGTGTCGTAGCCTTCTCAGTCTTCTGGCTCTAATGCGCAATTGTTTACCCATTACTTCCTCTATCATTGTTCAAACTTAAAATGGACAACCGTACCTACTAATAATGTTTTCCCAAAGGAACCGTTACTATTGTGGCTGCAGTCACAATCCTTAGTAGGTGCAGCCTCTACCCGCCGATTAATATATTTTGTGCATGTAATCATGTCAGTGCAAAATCAAGTCCTGCGCATGGGTGGTGCTTAATAGGTTCTACAAAAAACATCCCACTTCTTAAAAGGTTCTACATAGTTGTAATTAGGTAAGTCAAGGGCATCTGCATCCCTACTCCTAGGGTTACCCCACACACAACTGATAATGACTAACATGCTTTCAACAAACACTTTTGTATCAAATTATTACAAGGTGATCCCACCATTGGGATTTCATCAGCCAATAGAGAATCTTGACTGCACATGTTTCATGGCTGAATGCATAAACAGCTTTCTCTTACAATATTGGTCCATAGCACCTAACTTCATGCTCATGTTCCAGAACACACTTGCACAATGACTTCATCATGGCCCATCTTGTACTAAGTCTCGTACCAATAAGCTACATAGGGTGATGTGTGCCTCACATACAAGTTCAGTTTCTTCTCCAGGATGTTTTCAATCCCCTTTGGCGCTAGTCCAGTGCACATAGAATACTATTATATCCTAGGACCCATCAATCCATGGGTGCACGGTTCATTTTTCTAAACAACTGTGCATCAAGCATAGTGTCCTCAATACTTTGTACATCAATCTACTTAGTTATTTTTAATTCTTGATAAGTGATCAGTGCCTTAAATTTACTCTGGTCCCTAGCTTTACAACAATCCCATGAAATCAAACTCTTAGAAAACATAAGTATCCACCGATTAGATGTGCCCTTACAAAATCAGGATCCCATTATCTACATCATTTCAAATAGTAGTCACAAAATCATGCACTTTAGGCATTATTTAGCCTAGTCTCATACTACTATTTAGAAGGTTCTTAAGTGAAGAAAGTACTAATTAATCCCACCTTTTGGCCATCTTGTTTTACTTTTTATTTCATCATTCCCGCACATTTTTATATACATGCCCATTGTTTCGGCACTTTCCCAACATTTTAGCCTAAATCGGGGTGCCCAGGACCTATACTGGGGTGCCTCGGGGTGCCCTGGTCCCACCTGGGGTGCCCCGATCCTTGTTTTACTTTCCCACCTCTTTTTGGGCTCTTTCTAGCCATTTTTCATCCTTATCTTTTTCCTAGTAGGCCATGTCGGGATTAATTATGAAATTAGAGCAAGAGAACCCTATAAATATAAAGTTATGAGACCATAATGAGGGTCCTAATTTCACTTACTACTATCACTCCATCTAGAGTTGCATCCATTGCATCACTTGCATCCACATACTTCCATGCATCAAGGCTAAGAGATCTACATCAACACACACTTCATAGGGGAGGGATTCTATTCTATTCCATGCACACATACTATTACATTTTCTACATTTAGTTATTGCTCGCTACTTCACAAAGTGTGACTGGCACAAGAGCACCTAGGGCACGACATGCACACACACACACCAGAACTACATTTGGGTCTGAAATGTAGTGCAACGCTCAGTTTAGTAAGCCCACTATTGTGGCAGCTGAGGTCAATCCAACCCATTCATTTGCATATTTTATTTTTTAGGGATTTTGATACTTCTCTTGTCTCTTGCAGGTCTTCAACTTCATCTTGCTATATTCGACACATTTGGCATAGTTCAACGAATCCAGTGTGATAGGTAGTGAAGGTTACAGAGCATCTTCCGACCCAGAAAGAATCAGGTTTGAGATTTTTCAGAGACCAGGGCACCTATTTTGCCATATCAGGGTGCCCCAGTACCCTCCTGGCACTCTAGTCTGCTCAGATCTTCCAGATCTACTCTTTTCGGGACCTCTGTGTAGCCGTTCCAGCTTCTGTATTTTCCTGTCAGACTTGCGACACCCTGCAACAGTCATCCATAATCAGCTGAGTTCATTCCTTACCTTCCTCTTGCATATTAGGGTTTTATTTCTACTAGTTCAATCATTTTAGTCATTTCATATTACTTTAGTGCATTTATTTACAACATTTATGTCCTCCTAGATTAGATTAACTATTATTACATTTCCCCCATTTTAGTTAATTTTAGTTAATCATTTTGGTGAACCCATGCTTTAACACCTCCTTTTCACTCATGTCATCCCCTTATCAAGTAATGGATCAATCTTCTTATCCTACTTACACACCCACTAAGGTATCAAGGTATAGTCACCATTGTCATTGATTTCATGCGTGTACGCACCCAACATCCTCATTGTTTTATCACACCTAAGTTTGATCCCACCATTAATGTTATTGCCACTCGTCGCACTCGTCCTACTCTACCAATGGCTCCACCCACATCTATTCCATCACCCATTACACTAGCAGCTCCTAGTACCACCTCTACGGGATATGACATTGTTGAACAACTTAAAAATACACCTGCTAAGATATCTCTCTATGATTTATTGTGTAATGCACCTGACTGTCATAACACATTAGAGGACACCCTTCGTGTTATTCATGTCAAATGTGATAACTCTACTAAGGCTTTTGCACACCTCATCCAATCTCTTTGTAATCTACCCCATGCTATCTCTTTCACCAATGAGGATATGTCACCCTTTGCTAAAATAAATCCATGTGCTCCTTTTCTCATTACCATCATCATTAGCACTACTTGCATCAAGCAAATTCTAATTGATAATGGATCCATTGTTAATCTTTGTGCTCATTCACTCTTAAAACAATTAGGTATAAGCGATACCCTTATTTCCCATAATTATACTCTCATTCACGCTTACAATTCTCATGTTTAGGAACCATTTCATTACATGTTTGGGTTAGACCTAAAACTGTTCTCACTAAATTTTACTTCATTGATACCTCCTTTCAATTCAATATCTTGTTAGGAAGACCATGGATTAATGCAATGCGAGAAATTCCTTCTATTATCCACCAGTGTGTCAAATTTTTACATGAGGGATACAAACACACTATTACTGTTGATCTCGACCCATTCAAGTACTATTCATATAGACCCTATCACTATGCTATGCCCATACCACCTCCATAACGTATTCCATATGCTAGTCTTGACACATATGACATCAGAGCAATCTAGTGTCTCACAATCACCTACTGCAACCATCAATGCTCTTGATATTTCTAATCACACTACGACTAGTATTTCACCTACAATATTTGTCCCCGCTAGTGTCTCCTCTCCACCAATTGTGGTTCCTTCTACTCTGCCAACTACAAAACCACTTACTAACATACTTGATAGTGCCACACAACACATTAACGCTTGCACCGACGCTTCCGAAGACTCTAAAGACAAGGTAGATATTATCAAACTCACAAATGAATCATTAGAAAAACTTGATTTTACTCCTCTTGGTGTCGATGATACTTATTTTGAAGAAACCTTTGTGGCTGACAGTCCAGGAGAATATCAGTCATTCAAAACTCCTCTTCAACTAATGCCATGGTATTATATAAAGAATCAGTCCACATTGTTGAAACTATTTCATCTACTCCTCTAGAAACTCCATGACCTCCTTTTACATGCACATTATTTATCAACAAGTCCTTTTGGAAACACATCCCTTTTGATTCCACTTGTTTAGATACTATTTGTACATGTGACAGTTTGTCTAGGTTTGGTATGACACTTAATGACATCTTACCTCCTCTTCACTCACCACATCTTTATCATGGAACTATTTTTACATTACAACAACTTATGGCTTGCGAATCTTTCACTTAACAATATTTGTTACACATACCTCTCATGCCTCTCCACTCACACTGGGACAGTCTTGTCTCGACTATATCGGTGGTACAATATATCCCCTCCACTTTTCATTCATGTTTCATATGCCCTTTAGTGTTATCTCTATTTCTAATGATTCTTCCCCTACTCATGCTCCAAACATCTCTCGTTGGCATGCTCTTGGTTGTCCACCCATTGCCTTTATTGACAAAGAATACACGATGACTATCTACACACTTCACCGCAATGGGTCCCTATATGACCCTCCCCATTCTATAGCTTATCAGGTTTCTGATGCAGCTCCAGTTAGTTTTGATCATGACAATGATGACCTCCTTGACAATGTCTCTTAGCTACCTTCCTCTCATACATGCTCGAGGGGCATAAAATCACACAACCCCTATGTTTTAGCTTAGTCACATAGTATCACATTACACCTTTCGTAATTATTATCTATCATCCTTTCCTATAGGCATATCATATCACGTGTCATAGCACCGTCATTACCCGATGACACACTCTTGTGCTTTGGTTCACACTTGACTATTGAGGGATTACCATTACACTGAACCCCACACACCACACCTTAGGCATTACACATTGCATTTCATCATACATTGCTCGTCATACACTCTTCATTATACACTTATTCTACATTATACTAGTCCTCATCTATGCATTACATCCATTAGGGTATCTACGCACTTAGTCACATCATACACTGCACATTTCTACACATATTCTACATCTTACACTAGGTTACATTACATATGAGTCTAGCTTTACATTTTATCATTACATATTCCATTTCTATCTACACCTATTATTACACTTTACACATTACATATCTTACACACCCTACACATCCTACGTTTCATTTCCCACACCACGCATTTACAAATCCTACTCATCACATGGTCATATATGCTACATTGTCATCTACACACTGCGCTCACTACCCTATGATGCACTTTAGTTCCTCATGTCCATACTCAACTACTGAGGGTTTACTAATCAAATGGACCTTACACTCACCATGCGACATTTCCAACATTCTAGTGACATACGCTTTAGGCTAAATCATCATTATTCTATCATTTTGTAGTGGTATACACCTTAGGTTAAATCACCACTCCCTCCTTTCATCTTGTAGTGACATACACTTTAGGCTAAATCATATACCCAGTGTTAAATCATTTATCCTATTCATCATGTAGTGATATACGCTTAGGCTAAATCATCACTCATCCATTCATCTTATAGTGATATACACTTAGTGCTAAATCATCACTCATCCATATTATATTGTAGTGCTATACACCTTAGGTTACATCATGGTCACTCACCCATTCATCTTATAGTGATATACGCTTAGGGCTAAATCATCACTCATCCTTTCATCTTATATAGTGATATACACTTAGGGCTAAATCATCACTCATCCATTCAACAAGTTGTGATATACACTTCGGCTATAGGGTTCATGCACATCTCTCCACATGTCGCATTTCATCACCATCACATATACACATTCATCACAACTCACTAGACATAACTAACACTACTCGACCATTTCCCAATGACGCACTCTCATTTATGGTTCATTCTTGACTGCTGAGGGGGAAAACAAAATGAACCTCATTTCATACACTTCCATACACTCAGGGGGCATGTTGCTCCTATCATTCCATCTTGCATTCCATTCCATCCATCCACAACATGCTACATTGTCTTGGGGACATTTACTCTTGTTTACTATTGTTTTGCATGATCACTTTACTACACATGTTAGATTGATTTCTTATATGTCATGATTTATATCATACACACATGCACATTCACGCCTTTGTTTAGTGTGATCACAGATACAGGACTCTTACACACGGACATGGATGCTCACCTTCTACCCTTCCTATACTGGTCACTGGGGGCATCCACATTCATCTCATATAGGTGTTATTGTTTCATTTTGTACTTAGCATCTTACATTACTTGATCATACATGCTTTGAAATATTGGTTATTGTTCTAACATGCTAACGGTGTTCCATGTGCAACACTTGTTTTACAGGATTACTTGTTCCCATGACTACTTGTTTGTTTATGTGTAATTGTTTGTTATTATTTTTCCATTGTATGTGGGATTTGCCCTATGTTTGTGTGCACACTTGTTTGTTGTTTGCAGTCATGACATCCTTGCATGTCTTGCGACATAGTGAGTGATGTCCCATGTTTGTAACCCACTTTGTGCAGCCTACTTCTTCTCTTACATGTTTACACTACTGTGTTTGGTAGTTCTACATTGTCTATGTCTTTTACACTTGTCTTATTACATGCATGTGTTTTCAGACTAACACTTGTTTTGGCTAGCCATCCTTGTTTGTGCGCACCTTGGTTTCTACCAAGCACACCCCCTTTCCCCCTGCAGGGTAGAGTTACAGAGTTTAGAGTGTGGTAGGTCCTCTTTTGGGGCTGCATTATCCTATCAGTGATGTCGCATGCAGCCCCAAAGAGGGGGGCATCATTGGGGTTTACATACTAACACAATGTATTTACATCAGTTCAGTATAGTGTACTTTCTACCCTTCGAATTGTGGGTTTACATACAACGAGTGGGTTCAGACTAGTCTACGAACCCCATACACAACAGATTTTATTATATATATAATGTTCTCTGTTCTAAATTAATATAATTTAGAACACACATTCCATTGCCAATCCATCTCATAACAGAAAACCATATGCAACTGTAATGACTTGGTGAAACACCGATCTCTCATTCCATGACTCAGTATTAAACCAATCTCTCATGTTAACTTAATAATGTGTATACTATGTATACTTGGTTCCTTTACCCTTTTAGGGGTACCCAAGTGTTCTGTCTAAGAATCCTATCTGAATATCTGTTACCGATATTCATCTAAAATCCTACATCTTAGACTAGGTGACATAGGACAACGCAACCAACAACTTGTGATACTTTGGCCAAAGTTTTTAAACATGTTTACCATGTTTACATTCCAAGATGACATACTCATCAAAAGGAATATGTCCTTCACCACACTTGTTTTGTTATCTAGAATGGTCTTTCTTGACTTCTGTCAACCCAATCTGAGTCAAAGTTACACACTAAACAAGGGCAGTAACATGCACTAGTGTGGAGGACTACTCATGGTGACTAAGGATACATAGACATACTCAATCGACTTACATCGATTGGGTGTGTCTAGTCACCCTAAGTCAACATGAGTTGACCACAACACTAGCTCATGTTTCTATCTTTGTTTAGGGTGGAACCATGAGCCAAACTTCCACTTATGTCAATCGAGTTAATCAAACTAAGTGGGGTGTTGAGGCATAACAAGCTGCATCATAGTATCCTCGTAATGACCCCTGTCATTATGAAGGTACTATGCCACAGTTTTTATGTTTCAACATCCAACTGAGTTTCCTCAACTAGACTAACATACTTAAGATTATATTAGTTTATTAACCCAATCAATTATTATCTTATAGCTTAATGATAACAACACTATTAAGGGTCTACTAAGCATCAATTAACCCAGCAATGTTACGAGATGTATTTTACACGAAAGGAAGGTATGCAGATAAAATTTGCCTTCCTAAACACCTTGAATGCATGCTTAGGTTCATCTTGATCTTATCTGTTATTTCATATGTCTTCATGATTGAACTTAATGTTATGAAAGTGTGTGTTCAATAGATCTTTTACTTCAGTTTTAGCTTGTAACAAGCTTATTGAAACTTTTACTTTAGACTTCATAATGCTGAAGTCTAAATCCTTTTATTATCCTTTTTAAGCATTCATATTTCAATTACAGAAATCTTTCTTAAGGAAAACACAGCCAACCATCCTCATATTTTAATCATAACACCTATCAAGATCTCAAATTAAGCTCTTAGTTTAATTACAAGGAAAATATCCTTTTTCCTTATCAAGGACTAATGTCCTAACTATGAAAACAGATCACATATGCCTTAGCATAATAAAGAATTCATACACATTTATATAATCAAATCATATCCCCTTTTTACTATTTAAGGATCTACCCAAAAGTATCAACTTATTTATGCTCTTTTACATGAAATGAAATCAACTAATAGTGCAGATCCTTAATCCAAGAAGCTCATATATCATAAAAGCTAATAAGTTGTGTAATCCCATATCACATGTATATCCAAATTTCCCCCTTCATGAATGATATTACTTAGTAATATTACACAACTTATGTCCAATGAAAGTCTCATAAAGTAAATCAGTAATCAACAATCATCAAGCAATTCATTTATCAAAAGGGAGTGATCCACTCACTGAACTTAGGAATATTTCAAGGATTACAAAATGTCATTGCATCAATATAAAACTAGTTTTAATACATCTTCTTTTCCTGACAAAAGTACATTTCAAGTAATGTCGCTACATAGTCATCATAACAAAGAGATAATTTCTTTAGTAAAATAGATGTAACTTTCTATATGTCTTTCTCCTTTCATCTTTTACGAAATCCATCTGCAAAATTGTTAGCACGAGTCAGTTCATATGAACTGAGCATGATAAATGCTATAACGTTAAAACAATGTGCTTTTATCTAACTGTTTCATAAAAGGAACCCTGTTGTTAATGAAACAGTTCCAAAATCACAAATTAAATTAACAGAAGGATTTCCCAAAAGATTACAAAACCAAGAAGGAGAGAGAAAGATCATAGAATCTACAATAAGTATTGTTTAAGTAAGAACTAATCAAATCAACATAATTAATTCTATCTCAACCACAAATATGAACTCATTACAACCTTCTAGTCATCCAATAACAATATTTAAGAAATAAGAAATTCATATTTCTAACTTAATCTTAACTTCTCAACCAAGCTTCCAACTTAAGTTCCACAACTCAACCTATTTTCTTATTCAAGAAGAAGTACAATGATATAAACAACTACCTTTCTATAATAAGTATGTTGTTTTAGTATTCAAAATGTTAACAACCTGTATTATGACCGAAAGATCAAACAATAATTTGAATATAATTTCATCAAACGATCCTACCTTACTTAGGCTCAACACAGAGTCTAAGGATTAGATGGATCAAGAACAAGTCTCAACATTACAGGTAAGAAAAGTTTAACCAATCAAGAAATTAGAAACAAGACCAACATAACTCACTGGTATAAGTTCCCTGAAACCTAAATTCATTTCAGAGTTAGGATCTTAAAAGATCAAAACATAACTAACATTCCATGCAGTCCCAAAAACAACAATCTTCATGTTTAGTGGTTTCCATAAGCTACCAAAGAAGAACCAAGAGAATCATTTTAAACAACACAATAAGTTCAAAACTAATCAATCCCAATTAAGGAAAAGGAACAAGTCATAACTAGAAGTTGAATCAAATAAGAAAAACCCAATCATTCCAAGGACCTAAGACAATAAGATCTACACTCAGAATCTTAAGAAGGTCAAGGAAACACCATGATAACAAAATTCCAAGAGCAAAAAGACACAAAAAAAAAACCACAGGTTACCAAACAACCCAAGTTCCAAAAACTCAAGAATTCAAAGGTTAACCAACCTAACTCGGAGAGTATCCAAAAAATGGAGTTTACATTCACACAAGAAATATCTGGGTTTATTCAAACCTCAAACTCCTCTTAAAACATTAATAAGTTAAACACAACTTAAAACATTCCAACTAATTTACCCATTTTCCTAGGTTAACCCAGAGGGTTTTCATTCCAAGTAACTCAACAACAAAAAAAGGAAGCACATACCAGTCTCCTCAACAACTGGTTCACCCGAAAAGGATTACAATACCCAAACAAAGAAGACAAAAAAATATAAAACAGTCTCCCTTAAAGATGAACACACTTCCAGTGCTAGACAAGACTTTGAATGCCCAAATAAGATCAACAAAATCTTACCTATAGCAACCACATAGCCCAGAATGGGTAATAATAAATGAATCAGTTCGAAGAAGAACAGAAAACAAAAACATTCAACAGGTATACCTTCCTATTCATCTTCCATGAAAGATACAGTCTCCCAAACATGGTTTAACAAATAAAACAAAAGATTTGTTCAGTTCCCATTTCATGGTAAACAAAATAAGCATAACCCAAATCGATACAAGCTGGGTATTCCATGAAGTAAACAAAATACATTAGTCAACCAAAATATGTTGGTCTCCAACTATGTATCAACAAGAAACTGACCCAAAACAAAGAACATAAAGATTCCTTAAAACACAGGTGTATATCCCAAACAACCATGAAAGAAGTCTTCATATAAATGAGTTAGTCTCTAACCATTGAAACCAATAAGGAGATCTCAAATCCAAAACTAAATCCCACCAGATTTCAACAAAAACAAGGAGAACTATTTAAGTATACATAATACCTTAGAACCTTTTCACATTTTCAAGGTATCCATCCAATAACAATGAAACAAACACAAACTTGAATCAATATCTAAGGAAGTTTCATATGAAAATAAGCTAAACACAATGTAAAAATCAAACAACCCAGATTTCATAATCATACAACACACACAGTATCATAATGCATCATCCAAAGAAACCAAGTCGAAAAAATCGTTGAAGCAAGGAGAAGAAACACAAAACCAGAACCAGAAAGTTTCCAATCAAGAGCAAAGTTATTTTAATGAAGACATTTAAATAAAAGTAGAAGATTTAAAGAGATAGGGCCTATCATGCCTGATAGAGATCTTGTCTTCTATTCCTTATTGCAAATCTTCAAGAAAAACCTTGATAGAAAATTTCCACAAAAACGCCAAAAACCAAGCTCTTAAACTTTCCCTTTCTTCCTCTTATAACTTCCTTACTTGATTCCTGTTACCATCACCACCATGCAAGGTGAAAATAGGCATGCACAAATTCAAACTGGAGGTTCAAAAATGAAAACCACATGTAGAGCTACAAATCTCACAAAAACCAAATGAAACAATGAAAACTGAAAACCACCTTTTTCTCCAACTTCTCCTATTTCCTAGGCTATTTTTTTGCAATGGTTGAGATCAATTAATGCAAACAGGACTGACAGAGTCCTTCCTTATTTCCCACCTTCACCAACTCATTGTTGGCTATAACCAAGTTTAAAACTCCATGCAACTAAACTTTAGCAGAGGTGACAACTCAACCTCCACTAAACTTTCATGCACTCACCAAAATTGGTGGTAACATGGTGTTTAAAGCCCCATTAAAACCTCTTTAATACTTAGATATTGGTGCCACCGACACCTCTTCATATGTCATCCATGCCACCCCTTTAGGCTAGTCCATGCCCTTAGGTTAGGTTCATAAACATTAGATTAGAAACCAACTTAGGTCCTTAGGTTAGTTTATTAGTTTAGTCTTAGGATATCCTAGTTACATGACTTAGGATTACCCCA
This sequence comes from Taxus chinensis, assembly GCA_019776745.2. NCBI lineage: Eukaryota > Viridiplantae > Streptophyta > Pinopsida > Cupressales > Taxaceae > Taxus > Taxus chinensis. The sequence goes on along the minus strand of JAHRHJ020003335.1, from coordinate 122,997 downwards.
TTCGTCTAATAAACAACCACATTAATAAAATCATCAAGCTTAAACTTAGGATAGGATAAAAACTTAGGAATTTAGATAAAATTAGGTTCCCCCAAAAAATCATTAAAATACCAATTCAACATTACCGAATGAAGAATCCAAATGACGTTATTGGATCACTTAAGAAGGACATGAGTAGAAAAAGTCACCAGTGATCCCGTGGCAGCTTGGGTTCAGAAATCTAACATTCTTCCCAGCTCAGTCAAGATGACCTTGACGTCATAAAATTGAAAGCATGCCTTGGATCACTAAAATTGATCCAAGGTATAACTATCCTGCATCAGAATCATAAAGACTGAAGCACAAGTTCAAATGCAATAAAGACTATGAACGAGTTTAATTTGAATCAATTTCCTCTATCCACATGCAGTGAACATTCAACATAAGAAGAAATGAAATACTTCATTTTAAATTCAGAATAGACATGGCAGAGTTGTATCTATTTCCAGAAGATAACATATTATCTACAACAAACATGATTACTTAGTTCACAAGAGTACACCGTCTTCAAACAAGAATCACATATCAACATTTGTAACTTCGAGTAAAGAATTCATCATAGACATCAACCATGTTCAACATTCTATGACAACACATGCCTTACTAACCATGTAGGTACATTACACACTACAAAAACTACACACATGTTTCACCATAGGTTCACTCTCATCACTTTTTCTATGCACATTTTTCATCTATAGTTTCCATGCTTTTGTCTAGTCCCTCGGCACATTTTCTACTCCACTCTACATGAATATTAGGTACGCATCTCTATCTACTTTATGTTATCGAGATTTCATCTCACCAACATAAAGTGGGGGAAAAATATAGTCACAAAATCATGCACTTCAGGAATTATTTAGCCTGGTTTCGTACTACTATTTATAAGGTTCTTAAGTGAAGAAAGTACTAATTAATCCCACCTTTTATCCATCTTGTTTTATATTTTGTTTCATCATTCCTACAAATTTTTATATGCATTCTCAGCTATTTCAGTACTTTCCTATCATTTTAGCCTAAGAAAGGATGCCCAGACCTGTACTTAGGTGCCTCAGCCCCACTCGGGGCACCCTGATCCTTGTTTTACTTTCTCGCTTCTTTTTGGGCTCTTTCTAGTTATTTTTCATCCTTATCTTTTTCCTAGTCAGCCATGTTGGATTAATTATGAAATTAGAGCAAGATAAACCTATAAATATAAAGTAATGAGACCATAATGAGGGTCCCAACATCACTTACTACTATCACTCCTTCTAGAGTTGCATCCATTGCATCACTTGCATCCAGATAGTTCCATGCATCAAGGCTAGGAGATCTGCTTCAACACACACTTCATAGGGGGAAGGATTCTATTATATTTCATACACACATACTATTACATTATCTACATTTAGTTATTTTTCGTTACTTCACAAAGTGTGACTAACATAAGAGCACCTAGGGCACGACATACACACACACACACCAAAAATACATTTGGGTTTGAAATGTAGTGCACCACTAGGTTTAGTAAGCCCACTGTTATGGCAGTTGAGGTCAGTTTGACCCATTCATTTGCATCATTTATTTTTTAGGTTTTTGATACATCTATTGTCTCTTCCATGTCTTCAAATTCATCTTACTATATTTGACATAGTTCAGAAAATCTAGTGCGATAGGAAGTGAAGGTTACAGAACATCTTCCGACCAAGAAAGAACCAGGTTCTGAGTTTTTTAAAATACTAAGGTGCCTATTCTGCCATACCAAGGCACCTCAGGGTGCCCCAGTACCCTCTTGGGTGTAACATTTTGTTTAGATCTTCCAGATCCACTCTTTTCAGGACCTTTGTGCAACCGTTCTAGCTTTTGTGTTTTCCTGCCAAACCTGCAACACCCTGTGATAGTCATCCATAATCAGACGAGCTCATTCCTTACCTTACTCTTGCATATTAGGGTTTTATTTCTACTAGTTCAATCATTTTAATCATTTCATATTATTTGAGTGCATTTATTTATAATGTTTATGTCCTCTTATATTAGATTAGCTATTATTACATTTCCCCCATTTTAGTTAGTTTTAGTTAATCACATCTAGTGTTGTGTCTTCCATTCTTTTTTTTAGCCTTCATTTGATCTCTTCTCAAGACACATCGACCGAGCAACCCACATATTCACCCAAGCCTTCCATTGGTTCTACATCTCGCCAAATTAATACAAGTGCTTCCTCATCTACCTCCTAGCATCTTAAACCATCCAGAAACCTCCAGTAAGTTCTATAGCTATTTCTATTACCATATCTCAGCCACCATGCTTTCAAATAGTCAACAATCCCGTTCAAAACATCACTGTCTATTCCTGCATCAACACTAGTGCTATTTCCACCACTCATCCTGTTTCAATCTAATATTCGATATCCCTTATCTCACAATATATACCATAACCATCACAACCATTAGTTTCCATACCACAATCTATTCCTATTCAGAACATCCCACAACAAACACCATATTCTGCTGCCTCTATAGTACCCTTCCAATAATCACTTGCTTATTCACAACCTTTTTTCTGCCACATCTATCCCACATCCTTATTAATATATTCAACTGTCACAACTATTGGTGTCCTAACCTACCCATAACATCCCTACAAACATTCCACCTCAACAAAACATTCCTTACCAAAAAAACATTCCTCAACAAAGTATTCCGTCTCAAAAAAACATTCCTCAACAAAACATCCCTACTAACATTCCATATTGGAAAAATATCCCTTGACAAAACATCCCATATCAATAAAATATTCCTCAGCAAAAGTTTCATTATCAATAAAATATTCCTCAGCAAAACGTTCCTTATCATTAAAATATTCCTCAACAAAATATCTCTTACCAGCAAAACACTCCTCAATAGTATTAGACATACCCACAACCTAGCCAATTCTCATTTCCACCTGGCTCATCCTCACAGTAACCAACACAACCCGATCCTCTTCAAGCCCTCATGAACTGCATATCTAATCTTAAATCTACCTCATCAGGATCTAAGAATGTGCTCTCTTATGACCAAATTTGTAATGAGTGCATTCACCCATCTGCACCATATAAAGCATATCCACCCCATTGGTAACTTGAAAAGTTTATCAAATTTTATAGCAAGGAATATCCACAACAACACATCTGTGCTTTCCATTATGCCTGCTATCTAATAGCCCATGATCAAGATATCCTACTGAGGACTTTCCCTATGTCCCTATGTGGTCCTACCTTGGATTGGTCTAATAACATCCCTCAATACTCCCTTTTCTCATTTTCACAACTTGCACAAATTTTCCTAGAACACTTCTCCATAAACATAGCCTATAATATAAGTATCATTGACCTCTATGCCATCAAATAATTTGAGGATGAGTCCATTGCTGATTTTTTTCCCGCCAGAGGGGTATAATCAATAAATTATCCTTCACATTACCACAAACCAAATTGATTGGAATTTTCTATCGCTCATGTGCTAAACACATTTCAACAACACTAAAAATATAATCTTTCTAGACATTTGATGAAGCCTTGAATATGGCCCATAAGTTGGAACTGTGAGCCCTAGAAGATGGATGAGTTAAACTTCATTCGAAGAAACCACAAACTGAATTCCCATCTAAGTCATATTTTAGTCTCAAAAAATCCAAATCATCCACTTATGCCATAGTAGTCAAATCCGCTCTTAAGGAAAATCCCACTACCAAGCGTTACTGTCAAAAACATAGTTACACACCCATAGGAGAGACTTATAGTGTGGTCTTTGACAAGTTACTCGCTGCAAACATGATATCTCTCCCACTCATATGACCTATCAATACATCTGTATCCAAAACCACTTAGTATCAAGATAATGATTATTGTAAATACCATAGGGTTAAGGGACATGAAATTGGAAGGTGTCGAACATTCCACAATGTCCTTCAAGATTTTATTGAAAAGAGTGAACTCAACTTAGACAATCCAAATGCACCCCTAAATCAAAATCTTGATATATTCAAAAAACCTTTTCCAAATCACTCCCCATCCACTGATCAACAAAAAAAAAACACCATTTACACTCACCATACTATCAACACCATCACTAAAACATTACCCATTCTCAAGTCCATATAAGAACCTATTAAATTTAAATCCACATCTATAGAACCAACATCAATATCTATCAAACCTATATCGACATCTACCAATTCCTCATCCTCTAGGAACAATACTAAAAATATTCTCCCATCTTTATCACATGTCACTACTGAATCCATGTCCACACCTTCTACACCTCCTAAAGATACCTCCTAATCCCCATCCAAAAAACAATCCAAAAATCCTTCTAAGCTCATTATTGAAAATCAAACCTCCACGTCTAGTACTTCAACATCCACTCTTATATTTATACCCACTTCCACACCAATTACATCTTCTAGCATAACCACACCTACATCTACACCGCGACTTGCAAATATAACTATGATACCTCTTGAAACATTTATGACACAAACACCTCTACCTAAAGTAACCACAAACTGTATATGGAAGAGGGATGAAAGCCTCATAAGTTTATTGATACACAATCAAATCAAATTACAATAGAAGGGCTGCAATACTTATAGGTATTGTACAACCAAGTACAAAAAAAAATTAAGTTGCACAACTACAACTAGAAACCATATGTGTAATAAAAAAATAAATATTAAGTTGCAACAATGCAAAAGTAATCCTCATGTATACATAATAAAAAAATATAAATGGTTATACAACCATAACCATATAACAACTACCTAGCTACCTAAGTAACCAACCAGTTACTACAGTAACAACTAGACTACCTTAGCAAAAATTTAATAACTAAGGTATAATGTAAAAATTAACTAAGTAAACTATGTTTACCTAACATTCGCCCCCTTAATTTTTCATTTCCTCAAGAGACGAGGAGAGGAAATATCTGAACAACTCAAACTTGTCATGTGCAAGGGAATTTGTGAAGATATCTACTTGTTGTTCAACTATTGGGAAAAAATGAAGTTGTATGTTGTGTTTCAATACATTCTTATGTATGAAATGAACCTGTACCTCGATATGTTTTGTTCTCTCATCAAACACTAGATTGCAAACACATTTGAGAAAACCTTCATTGTCTACATATATGGTGGTAGGTTTTTCTTGTGGTATTCTAAGTCCTTCCAGTATGCGACGTAGCCATATCTCTTCGTAGACAACTTCACCTACAACACAATATTCGACCTCTGTAGAAGAGAAAAAAACAAAGTGTTGTTTCTTGCTTCCCCATGACATCTATCTAGATCCCAAAAAGAATACAAATCCAAAAGTGGATATCCTATCATCAATGTTACTTGCATGATTTGAATCCGAATATCCAGTCAAGAAGAAGTTATCATTCTTCTTGTATTCTAGACCAAGATCTATTATACCCTTGAAATATCTCAAGATCCACCTTACTACCTTCCAATGACAAACTCTGGGTTCCAGCATGAACATGGAAAGATAGCTTACTATAAAGCTGATATCTAGTCTAGTATAAGTTAGGTAAATACAAATCCCAATCAATTGTTGATAGAGAGTTGCATCTACCACAGGAGATGGATCTGAGTGAGATAACTGTAGTCTCATCTACATAGGTGTACTAATAGGTGTGTAATCCATCATCCTAAATTTCTTTAGAATTGTCTTGGTATACTTCAAATGAGAAACAAAGATGTGATTCTCTTTTTGGCATACTTCAAATCCAAGATAGTAGTGCATGAGCTCAAGATCTGTCATGTCGAATGATCAGTTAAGATATTTCTTTTTTGCATCGACCATCTTCACTGAACTTCCAGTGATCACTAGATTGTCGACATAGACAAAAAAATCAAAATTTTCCCCCTTGCTTTTTGAGGTAGAGATTGGGATCATATTAAGTTCTGACAAATCCATACTAAATGAGATGCTCATAAATTTTGATGTACTAAGCCTAGGGTTCCTGTTTAAGGCCATAAAGAGATTTCATGATTCTACATACCTTTGTTTCTTAACCATGTACAACATAACCCTCGAGTTAAGTCATATAGACTTCTTCCTGTTAATCTCTATTAAAAAAGGCACTTTTTACATCCATCTAATGGACTTTCCAACCAAACCATGCATCTAGAGAAAATATCATTATGGCGTCTGTTAAAAACAACCCACTTGAGACCCAAGAAAATCCTAGGATTAGTTAGGAAAATTATGGAATAATTTTTTTTGTTTAAAGGAGTCTACAACTAGGTTACAAGACAACAATTGTCACTAACAAGTTCCAGGTCAATTCTAATCCACTAGAATGTACTTATTTTCTTTTGTTAAAATATATTAGAGGTCACAAGGTTCAAAATTTAGGGTTAGAAGGTTCAATTAGGTTCAGAGGGTAATTCCTCACCATACCCACTCTCTAACAGGATTAAAGGTTCAACTTGATTTTTCTCAAAATTAATGCACTCAAAATTTCCCTAAATCATTCCCATTGGATAGGAATTTTCCTCACCTTTCCAATGATATAAATAAGTCCTCCTAACTCATATTTTTCAAGTTATGGGCCGGAAGGCCTTGGGGTGAAAAGTTTCCCCAAGAGTGGGCCTGCGGACCCAGGAGAGAAAATTTGGCCAAAGGGTGGGTTTGTGGGGCCATGGGAGACTTTTAGAAAATTTCCTGCACATGGGGAAAAAAACAACCTTTTCACCCATGCTTCCGTGGGTCCGCAAGGGACACGTGGCTCCTCCTAAGCCATGCAGGGAAAAGCTGGGTGGCAGGAACATTTGAAAAATTTCCTGTGCGGGGTGAGAAGGCCACTTTGATACCCGTGCTCCCACGAGTCCGCAAGGGACAAGTGGCATCTCCTAAGCCAACGTGGAAAAAGCGGGGCAATAGGGAGAATTTTTTTTAACACCCTGAAGGGAAAAAAGGATCACATTCACCCGTGCCTCTGCCGATGCCTTGTGATGCAACCTCCTGATTGGCCGCGGGTCGGCGGGGAAAATTTGAAAAATTTTCCCAAAATTTTTCTAAATTGCCAAAGGCAAAAAGGAACCCACTCCTCCACAAAATCCTTGTGATGCCATGTGGTAGCTCTTGATTGGCCGCGGGTCGGTGGGGAAAATTTTAAAAATTTTCTCAAAATTTTTCCGAAGCTCCAAGGGAAAAATTCAGACCCGCGGGCCTGCCAAGGAAAATTTTCCCAATTTTTTTGACGCTAAGTGAAGAAAAAAATTCAGAAGGCCATAAATTTTGATAGAGAACTCGATTTTGGGAAATACAAGGAGTTTCTAGAAATCTCTCGACATCCTCTTTGCACAAGATTCATTAATTTTAAATTTTGATAGAGTTTAAAGCGTCAATTTTGTAAAAATGATCTGCAGGCTTTCACAGTGCAAACTGGTAAATTTTAACTTATGAGATTTGTTCAATTTGTTCTTGTCCCTCTCTCAACATGTCAAATAGACATGGAGAATTGTTCTTAGGTGGAATTAGGTTAAGTTTGTGAGGTAGATCTATTTGATTGAGTTCCAATTCAAAATTTTACAATTTTGACAGCAAAACAACTGTGAAAGCTTTGAACTCAGTTTTTGCCAGGTTTTGAAAGATTTCTTTTAAGTATTTTTGTCTAGTTGGATTCTTTTATGGAAAAATACTTCAATTTAATCATTTAGTTTGTTATTTCATTGTTGTAGGTTTGATCTGTGCATTTTGGATTAAATAATTTCCAGTTTGAAAATACAAGACATGAGATCAAATTTTTAAAGGATTTATTTGCCATTTTCTTCTTCCAAGTATTATAATATGTTCCAATCCTAATCTAATACATTTATTTGATTCAATCCAACTATTCAAAAACTAAAATGCATCTCTGATTTCCAATTTTCATATTTTTCAAAGGACAGAGTATTACACTTCCTTTACATGCATTTCTTCCTTTCAAACAGAGATTACAACTCACAAATAGATGATTAAATTCAATACAGTGATACGATTTGAGGAAGGTTATGCAATCCTTTATTTATTCCAAAAGACAACTTTACAACTTCCTTCTTTTATTCTTTCCAAAATCATATATTATATACAGGGCAGAATAATACATTTTCTTCTCACGTGTTTCACTTTTCCACTTTCCAAACTGAGATTTCATAGTGCATGCTAAACATAGATTTCCAATGGAATAATATCATATGGACAAGACAAAACCATATCCATTAATTCAAATGAAACTCTTACAACTTTCCTTCCATTTTATTTCAAAATACAACTTAAAAAATACGTTTCATTATTTCACATTCCAATTTACACTTTCATAACCACTACAACATCTTTCCATTACAAACATATACAAGTTCATCCACTTCAAGTGGGAAAGGTTACAATAAGATTTCATTTCACAAGGGGCTGTCAAACTATTTTTTTTCCTTGCTCCAGAACAACAACATGTAGATTTCTCATTCTTCCAATTTGATCACAACAAGAGTAGGGGAAAGGAAACGCTCTCCACCCAACCAAGACATAAAATGAAGAGGAGAAGCCATCCTTCTTCATTGGCCCCCAAGCCCCAACCACAATGCAATAAAAGGTGTGATCCAACTCATGGCAACAACAGGCTTCCACAAACACACAAACAACATTTCCACAAGAAAACATAGTCCAAAACAGAATGTAGTTTACAACTACATTAAAGCATGACAAACATTACTGAGGCTTCATCCAACAAGCCAAAGGAACAAGAAACTATGGGGGATGCTGCTTATGCCTCCCAAAGGGGAAATGAGTATCACCACCTGAGGACAAACCACCTAAATATATATATATACATATATATATATATATATATTGTATGTATATATGTATGTATAAATCCCTGACATGCCATTATGCCTCCCCCAAGTACCCCTTATTCCTCCCATTTTTTTATGCATCTCTAACCTCTTATGACACCCCATAACGAGTAAAGAAATGCAAGCTATTTCTTTGTAAGGTGGAACCCAAATCCCAACTCCCTCTGTCCTTATACCTCCCTAAAACACACTTGTGCCTCCCACAAAATAACCCCATAGTCTTCTCCTACACCATTCCTAGGCCATCTACCCAACAACCCACAAAACATGCCAAAACATTCACACATTAACATTTACATTTATAAAAGAAGAGCATTTCAAGAGCCAAGCTCCTACCTCTCCATGATGGAGTTGTTCCAAGTTCTAAAATCAAAAAGCTTTATCCCAATGCAAGCAATCCAAGAATAGCCAAGCACAAGCATGCAACAATCTTCTCAAAACTTCTTCAAAATAAGAGCTCTCAAAACAGCAAGGAATTCACCCAAGAATCCTAGTCTCCAAAAATGAAGCAACCCAAAACAAGGCAAGGAATTCTAATATATAGAAGAGGAAGGAAAAGAGGATGAGGTGGATCCATGTGGGATGCCACATCACACATCCTCAACTCCAACTCATAAGTCAACTTTAATCTCCAAGGCACAATAAATAAACAAGTGAATAAATGATAGTTTACTTACACACTCCAAAACAAGCCCACACCCCAAAGGACTGAAATTAAAAGAACGTAAGAAAAGTGCAATAAAAACATTCAAATTGAGTTAAAAAAATGAATAAAGAAGGGCTAAATTTAGCTCTCCAACCATAGGTATGGTTGGTAAATAAATTTAAGAGGTATGGGACAAGTTTAACTTGTCCCACAAGCCTCCAAAATCAGCCTCCAAGGACAATTTCGAATTTCCAAGAAGGTGGAGTGTTTCACACTCAAAAGTTAACTTACACATCACTTACACATTACTTATAACACTTTAAATCATGGCCAACAACTCTCATTAATTACCTTCTTATGACATATTTGATTTATTTATTTTAACAATATGATTACTCACAAAATTTACACACCATATAATAATTAATGAAAGGGTAAAAGCACCACAAAATAAACACATGCAAAATCAATAAAAAGGAACCAAATAAATAAATACACATAACCCTTGGTCACATTTAAAGGTGATCCCCCCATGGGAATCCCTAACACACACAAACATGCACAAATAATTACTAGCTGCCATGGTGACCTTGTTGAATTCATCTAGAATTCCAATGTGGTTGGTCTCCAATCCCCCGATGTTTGTTGTGATATTTTACCTTGCAAAACACAATACCTCCTTCAGCCTCATGGCCATATCAAAAAATCCAAGATAATATAAATATAATTCCCAAAATCATTTAGATATATGAATCACAACACATCAAAGCAATCTAACAATATCATTTACAGTTTTATCAACAACTATCTCATCATCCAATAATTTCCATTTCTAGGTCTACTCACAATATCCAAATATCACAAGTTTGAACAACATCCATTATATAACCATGTCAAATAGTATATCATCATCAACATATAAAATGTCTCTAATAATCATCATGCATCATAACTGAATCAAGTCAACAATAATCCCTGATCTAACATCTAACATCATACTATAATAAAGTCCACAATTATGTCCATAGTATAATCAACAGTATCATGATTAGTATCAAAAGGGTGTCAAAGGGAAGTAGGCACTACAATCATCCTGATCATTTTGATCTTAACTATGGGAGAAAATGTCTCCTTATAGTCTATGCCTTCCTTTTATGTGTACCCCTTTGCTACTCGTCTTTCTTTATACTTGTCTATGGTCCAATCTACTTTGTACTTTGTTTTGAATATCTATATGCAACCAACGGGTTTCTTCCCTAGTGGAAGATCGACAAGATGACAAGTGTTGTTTTTCATCATTGACTGATACTCAATATCTATGACATATGTCCAATATTTTGTAGACACTAAAATTAGGTCATACTCCCCTTGGTCCCCTGTCAAATAAACACCCTGAACACATTCACCTAACCATGGCCCCTTTCATCCCACTCTAATATTAATTTAATTAAATTAACTCATTATCCTCGCCATATTTATTATTCAAATATCCTAATTGGGATAATGCCCACTTATTCACCTCACCTAGACACCTCATCTAGCCACCTCTCCCTAAGACCTATTCTTAGTAAGTTTCCATAACTAAGACTTACCTAAACCCTAAAAATCAATGCCTACATTCCCTCTAGCCACATTCCCACTCATTAGAAGGAATCTCCAAGCTAATACGCATGGTAAATGAAACGAGATCCCAAAAAATCAAGGGGATTTGCCTAGTTTAGTAAACCTAGGAAATCTCACCCTAACCAATGTTAGTTACCCTTAACCACTGCCGGTTAAGCCAAAATTGGCTTCGGTTACCATTTAATCCCAAAAAAAACCTTATTTCGAGGTTGGAACATTTCTAAGAGAGAGACATATTTTGAGAACAAGTGACGAAACCAGAGCTACATGCAAGTAGAACCAGCATCCGTACAAACATCAGAACATCCATAGCCAATACCAAAATAAATCATACATCCATCTTCCTTCACAGGAGCATCTAGGGAAGTGCCAATAGTACATCAAGTTCATCCCATTTGATCACCGACCATTACCAACCAGGCATCAAGCTCGTACAAACAGTAAGTTTTGTCAACCAACACTTATCCATTTATCATTTGGTAGATCATTTTACATATATTACTAGTTTCTGCTCTCATTTCCATCCCCTCATCATTTACCTCCATGAAAAATTGACCATATTTTTATCCACACCCTTACATTTCCCATACCTAGACCTAAATCATTCATGTGCATACCTCAAATCCATACAAATCTTGCCATTTCCCTTCCATCTTCATCTAACCTCATATCTATCACCCATCCAAGTTTTTATTGAGTTTCCTGTACCTTGACGATATTGACGCCAGTTACCCACAACCATCACTGGTTAGCCTAAACTGATACTGGTCATACCAAACTGACATCGGTCTCTGTGTCTTTTACTAGAAACCCAGATCAAAGCCTAAAACCTCCACCAAATACCCTAAACTACCTAGAACCTGACCCTGACCAGTACCAGTTATCCTAACAGTGACCTTGACCTTTAGATTCAGTCATAGCTTAGCCTGTTGTGAATGAATTTTCTTATTGTAGACAAATGAGATACCTAAATCATTTTAACTAAAGTAGGATTTCCTTTATTTATCACATTAATTTTTTTTAAACATTGGATTGACAGTCATCTAGGAAGTATCACACTTCTCAGATCTAGCACAAGCTAGGCAGTCCACTGCATATATTATTTAAATTTTATTTGGTGGTCTTGTGTTCCATTTCAGGTAGTTCCTCCAAGCAAAAAGGAAGCTCTCATGATTAGCTGTGGATTCAGAAGTTATACACACGTAATAACCTACAACCAACATTTCAACAGGTATTCCTCCTAGCCCATTACCCTTATCTATTTTGTCAACATTCGAAGAAAATCTCTAGAATTAGGTGAAACATCTTGGCATTCCCGGTGGGACCCATTCGGGGTTCTTTGCATTCTTTCATTTCTAGGTGAAAATGTTGTATGTTTGTTTCTTTTCTAAAAAGTTCTTACATTAAACTTTCTCCCCTGGAACCTTCTCCTCTTCTATTGCCTAAAATCAATCGTATTTTGGTGCTTAAAATGAACATTTCTTCCCTTTCATTAGTATCACATTAGTGAAAGAAAATCCCTTCTCCTATTCATCTATTCGTGGCATTGAATTCAACATTTTGATTTGGGTTTTAAAATAATTTTATTTCATTCTACTTTTTGGCATTAGGTCACATTGATTGAGGGAAACCTATACGCTGGAAGTCATTCCCAGCTGATGGTTGACAGACAAATCATAGAAATCACATCTCTCTCTCTCTTAGATTCTTACCGAACTACACAAATTCAGAAATACACACATTCTTAAACAACATCTTTCCTGGGAACGCCTGCCAACAATCGTACTAATCAGAGGATTTGCAGGTACTCCCCAGCTTGTTTCTATCGAGTCATACTTCAGAGAAAATCCCGCCCCCGCCATAACATACCTGAAACCTCTCCTTGTAGATCTCCTTCTTTGTAGGAATCCATCCTCACAAAAAAAAACTCTATTTTAAAGTTCATGAGTCAGTCTTTAAATAAAATAAGCTAAACAAACATAATAGAAAAAACACTCTTAGGATTGTATTTTTCTTAGTGTTTTTGCTTGTCTTGAATTTTGATGTGAGAGGATTTCATTCTTCATTTTCTTCTTGTTTGTAACATTCCCATTTTAAGACTTTAGAAACAAGGGAAATATATATTTTTTTAACATAATTTTCACTGTTCTAAATAAAACTTAATTTAGAACAAACATTCCATGCCAATCAATTCAATGGATAAACATATGTAGACTGTAATGACTCAGTGATACACCGATCTATTCATTCCATAACTTAGTAAGCTACCAATCTATTTATGTTATCTTATGTATTGAATACATATTGTATACTTCGTATACTTTGTCATCCTACCCTACACTGTGGTATTGAGTGATCTTATTTAAAGAACATATCTGAATATTTGTTACCAATATTCATCTGATATCACGTTGTTTTAAACTTGGTGACATAGGACAACATAACCAATAGTTTGTGATACTTTGGCCAAAGATTTATAACATACTATGTATGTCACTATTCCTAGATGGCATACTCATCATTTTGGAATATGTCCTTCACCTCACTCTTCTATTATCATGATTGGTCTTTACTGACTACCGTCAATCCACTTGTTCCAGGTTTTACCCTAGCCTAGATAGAAACATAACCTATTATAGGAAGACGCTTACAAAGGCTTAAGGTAGATGGGCATACTCATTTGACCTAAGTCATCCGAATGTGCTAACGTACCCTAAGCCTTTAGAAGTTAATTCATATCCTAAATATGTTCTTATCCAGACCTAGAGAGAAACTAGGTTCAAGTCTTAGTTCCAGATGTGTGTAGATCTAGATGATCAATGCAGAAGGGTGATGCCACATGTCAACTACAATTTTGTATTCTTCGAGAAGACCCAAGCCTTCTCAAAAGTACATTCCTGCAGTTTGCGTGTACCAACATCCTACATAAAATGCCTCATCGAGATGTACATACCCTTAAGGAGATTGTTAATACATTATTAGTTTGGATTAAAACCTGATTAAAATAACCCTGCCAAACCCTAATCTAACACTTAATAAGTTCTTCCTAAATTTGGTTCAATTAGCCCATTAAGAACTTCATTATTTTCATGGTCAATTTTAATATTTGATTCATTTAGTTAAACTGTCAATTAATCAAACTGGACAACGTTATAATATGTCTTATTTAAAAAGTACAATAATCTTTTTAGAAAGTTCAACACCAAATATATCGAATATAAGGTAGACATCATACAACATGAAGTCTAATAAATTATATTCATACATGCAAACCTTTTTGGTTTATAATCCATTAAGAAAGAGAAAGATTCTTTCTCTACATGTTACATGTTAGGGTTTATCCTACCCAATGTCCACATTTCCTTAATGTATGTTCATCACATGTTACATTACTATGTTATATAGTTTGGATAACGAATATCATATACTATAACTTAACAAGCTGCATCACAAGTAGGGAGATTGAACTAAATCCCTCTATCCAACTTATGAAAAGATAACCAATTAACATAAAAATAATATAAAGAATATCAACAAGATAGAATCCATCTTTCATACAAGTACAAGATAATTTACACAACCAATGTAGGTAAACTCTCAACTTTCAATTTATCTTATAACTTATACATTTACAAGACTTATGCATTTATGTATACTGCATAACAACCGTCTTCATGATAAAAGAATACTACATTTATTTTTTCAATACAATCTCAAGAATGGAATCAGAATTCTTCACAAGGAATCAGATTTAATTCAGCCAATGCATCATATAAGTTTTGTCCTTCTTTTATCACTTACGAAGTCCATCTGCAAAATTGCTAGCACAGGTCAGTTCAATGAACTGAGCATGATAAGCACTAAGCCTTAAAATGAGGTGCATTCCAATAATTGTTCCATTAAAACAACTCTGCTTTAATGAGACAATTATTACATCATAAATATCAATATAAGTAATAGCAAATGGAAAAGAAGTACATTTAACCAATTGAATTTACTTCCAAGAGAAGAACGGAATATAATCTACTATATCTACCTTATAAAATTAAAGTTTAATTGATCCTATCAATTATCTTTTAGCATACAACAAATCATATCATCTCATTGTTCCCAATTCTATCATAATAGAATACAACATTTATCTTTGCTTTAACCAAAAGAAGGGTTTAAAGCATGGTTCTCATTAGCATGAGTCATCTAACTCCTAAGAAAAAGATAAAGAAGAACCATTACAAACTATGCCCAAACACAAGACATCCAAAAAACTGAAACAAATTCATAACATGAATTAACAGTTTCATTTAAAGGACAACTACCTTAAATTTCAACATTTAAGATATTCATCAGAACAGAATCCCATTTCAATCCAAGAAGGAATAGAGAATCAAACAGTCTACCTACAAGTCTAAATCTACTTCCACATGTTAGAAGTTAACATTTAAAGATCAGAAACCAACGTTCACAAATCAAGGTAGACTTATACAAGAGTTAACCTCCACTCCAGTCCATCCAAGGAGGATCCATAAAAAGATAGAGTACAAGAGACAAAAATTACTCATCACAAACCAAAGAAAGCAAATACTTGTCAAACAACAGTCTGCCAAACAAGCTTACATTTTCAGTTCAATAAAACCGAATAATCTAATATATTCCTACATCATTTCTACAAATGATTTGACCAAGGAAGACCAAACAACTCATAAAGAGATCTCCATTTCATAAGAGAATCAAAATATAAAAGTTCAACCAATGAACTTATCCCAAAATAGAAAGAAAGGGATCTTAATTAGAAAATGATCCAATCAATAATTCATTTTATTGTACTAACAAATGAATTTCCACTTTTAATTCAAACATAGAAATTCATAAGCTAGTTCCCAGGAGAGAGAACAAAATCGACTCACAGTAAGAAGAAAGCACACTGCCATTTTCCTTACAATTCTTTACCTTCAATAAACATGAGTTTCAATTCCAATCTCAGAATGAAATACACATAACAGTCCTAAAAACAACATTCTGTTTCAAAGGATTCACATTCCTTAATTTTAAAAAGATACAAGGTTTACTTACTATATCTCAACAAGAAATAGAAAAACAAACCGATCAGTAAGCTAAACATGTTCAGAGTATCAATGAACTCAAAGATTGAAATCCCATTGTCAGGTTTCAATATTGCATTACAAAAGAGTAATTAGTTCTTGATTCAATAAATCACTAAATACAAAAACAATATGAACATAGACAAAGTAATCCCACGATAACAATTCACAGCACTAAAGTAATAAAAACTTCTTTTAAACAAAACCTAGAGCTTATTTTAAAAGATCTGAAGATGCGGGTTTCCAAAAAATATAGGGGAAAATAATACCCCCCATAAAATGCCATTGCCATCTCAAGAAAAGATGAACATTTCAAAAAAGGAATTAGCAAATCCATTCATCAAACAAATACATGTTTTAGTTAAGATCTCAAGAGTTTACCCAACAACTCAGACAACTATTCTACCAGTTTTCAATAGTTCAACAAAAGAGTTATAAGTTTTAAAATTTTAATACAAGTAAAACCAAACTCAAAAATACCTGAAAAGATTCTAAAAGAAAATCTCAACAAAAGTTTAGAGATACACAAGTCTCTAATCACAAGTTCAGGGCAACACAAAGTTCCCATTCAAGTTTATATTTTAAACAAGTCCTAATACCAGCTCAAAATGAAACATGAGCTTCATACAAGATTTTAGAACTATACAAGTAACAAAATACAAGTACGGTGTAAAACACAAACCTCCATTAACAGTCTAGATTTTCACAAGAATAAAGCACAGGTACAGAGCCACATACGGGATTCAACAACAGTCCTGAGTTGCCCAAGATTCCCAAACACAGGTTAGAGCATCAAGAACCTCCATCACCATCTTTCATCAAACATGAAACCAAGAACAAGATCCAAACCAAATACAAGCTTGATTACACACTCAAGAAAAACACAAACTCCAACAAGATCAAATGGAACTCAAGGTTCCCATATAGTTCAGAATCCACATAATGTAATGAAGGTCAGTTCCAACACAACAACCTCAAATACAAATTTCAGAAATGGAAAACAGAGCTACTAATACAAGCTTCACATGCATGTATCACTATTAAACTATCACAAAGACAGTTTCAAAACCAACGTTATTTTTGCCATGGATTCATATCCAAGATAACAAAGATTATAAAACTAACAAACAAGTAACCAGATAAAATATGCAAGCCAAGAAATCTCAAAAGAGCAGAATCATTTTAATGAAACATTTAGAAGAAAGCAAGAGATCTTAAAGATTAGAGCCTATCATGCCTGATAGTGCTTCTGCCAAATCAAAGGAGACCTCCAGCCGAGCTCACAACTTCTCCTCTTCTCCACGAAAGATCAAACAACCATATTCTTTTTCCACATTGTCTCTTATACATTCCACGAATCGAAAATAGGTCTAAGACTTCAAAAATAGCCATTAAGTGTAGTTCAATCTGTTGGTTCAAAAAACCAAAGAGCATGCAGAGAAAAAATCACAGAACATGCAAAGTGAAACAACCCTAGAAAAACCCGCTTACATGCCTTCCAAGATGGTTTGTGCATGAAAACCAAAAATAATAAATTTCATTAATTCCAATTTTCCCGCTATCCTTCCTTGCCACCACCTTCCAAGTCTGGCGAATTCCAAATCAAATTTAGCATGAAATTCCGTTTTAGTGATACTTCCACATAAGCCTCCGCCAACTCACTAGCCCCTGCCAAAACTAGTAGTACCCTATGCATTAAAAATCTTATCAATAACATAAATGCCACAGGAACCGTCAGCCCTTAATGCATGTAACCACCTAATTCCCCTTTCATACCCATTAGTTTAGGATAGATCAAATTGCTTAGGTTAGATCTTAGGTAGTTTATAATACATACCTTAGGATATAACCCTAACAACAAATTTCCACCATAGGTCTTAACACATAGCCTAGGTAGTTTCCACATAGGTTAGATTAATTCACAACATAATAGTTTTAGGCATTAGGTTAGACCATCATAAAACCTTATAGTATTAGGTTCTAGGTTAATTTCAATAACCTAGTAACCTTCCCATATCCTTTAGCACAATGCTTAGGTTAGGATGCCAATCAACCAACAAAGTAGAATAGGAAGCTTTAGGTTAGAATAAGAATTCTATTAAGTGACATAGCTTAGGTAGAAAATATTCTTACCTAGCTTAGGATTCTGTAGGATAGTCCTTTTTAGGATCCCGGAATCCTTCCTATGCCATGAACAATGTATTTTCACATTCAAAAGTTAGTAATGTCCTCCATGATCGTTCCAAGGACCCAAGCACAACATACAACTGAATGGAAATAGATTCACACAAAAGATCAAAGAAATTGTAACAATTTTCAATATGTCTCTTAATTCATGGAATGAAAATTTACCATTCGTTCAATAGAGTAGATTTAAAACATTCCTTGGATCACTGAAATTGATCTAAGGATGAGTCAGATTAATAGATAAGTTTACAACTCTTAAACCAGATTGAAACTCACCTATAGAAGTGAAAAATGGATTCAAGGAAGCCATTCCAATTCAGTAAAAGGATCTTAAGAACAAAAATGATTTATCCATATCAAGCATGATCTCCAACAATCAAAAGAACATGTCTTTATAAGGAAAATCACATGTCAATATTTGAAATGTGAAGGAGGAAAATAACAACTGTTAAGGGTGTTACATTTTTTGAGGTGAGAGGTTCTTCATTTTTCTTACACCTTGATCTCCTCATCACAGTTGGTGTATTCTAGCTTCATCTGAGTGTGCCTGGACCATATTCGCATCATTCTCATTATTTTGGGTTTGATTCCACATTAAGTTTAACTCACAACCACAATTTTTTCATTGATGTTTCAATTTCACAGTAACCAGTGTCAATCCAGCGACCGTCATCGGTTACCCTCTGACCGTCATTGGTTATACCCAACCGGCACCATTTCACTGTTATTTTGGTTAACCTACCCAAAAAGACACCTATTCACCTTCTTTAGCTATTCATAGTCTCTATCACTCTTATCATATCCAGTGACCTGGTAAATCCCATCAGGATTTTACATACCTAGCAAATTTGGCCTTATACCTTTTTTGACCAACTGTCCACTTTCCACAGTGCCCAGCAGCAATTACCTATGACTGGTATCGGTTTAACCCTAACCAACATCAGTTAGCCTATGTAATTTTCCATCTGCCATTTTAACCCCAATTCACCTACCACCGCCTATTTATCATATCTCTGTTGTATTTCTGTGTCATTTACAGAAAGTAGTCTTACCACGTTAGTACCTGTTCACATGGTACTTACGTGTCAACAAGAAAGCGCTCTTATATTCCACACCAGTTGTCAACCACTCCCACCTAGTCCTTCACCACCTTCCATTTTATCACCAGCCATGGAACCTATCCAACCTATCTCTATCGCTACCAGAGACGAGGAGTTCACACGAATCCTTGACCAAAATCCTGTTGCCTTGCAGTTTTACCTTTCCCACTCATCCACTTGAGATGCCTCGGGTCAGTTGATATACGGACATGCCCGTATCTATCCACCGGAATTTCATTCCCACTCCTATGTCAGCCCCATCCGACTTCACACTGCCCGCATCTACCTTACCCCCAGTCGTTTTGCAGCCAAGCCCTATACCCACTATGACTGCCACATCTTCTACATCCGTTGCACCCGCCACATCCACTATACCTTCGCCAACCACCCAGAATACAACCTCATCCATGCCTATTATCTTGTATATACCCATAAATACACAACCACCCCCGGTGTCGGTGACCCCTAACCCTTTTCAAAATGTTTTCCTTTCTGTTCTGAAATCTTTAGCCCCCATTGCCACTAGGGTCACCACGACCCTTCCACCTCCATATACATACTATTAGCAACCTCCTATTTCATCTATTATTCACTTTGGGTACGTACCCCCTATTTCACTGCCTTCTTCTCAATCTACCTATACGGAAACACCATATACTGGAATGCCACCCCCATTATATGCCCAACACCAACCCTCTTACACTATAAGAGGCACCCATCCATCACAACCTACCAATGACCTAATCAAGTTAATGATGGACAAGATGCAGACATTGGAGGCATCAGTTTCTGGCTCCCGCAACACTCTCACCTATGATGAGATTTGTAATGAACCTATACACCCATCCATTCCTATCCATCCATATCCCATGCATTGGGAAATGCCTAAATTCAACTGTTTCAATAGAAAAGAAGACCCACAACAACATTTACGGTCTTTCAAACATGGGTGTTATCTGATCGCCCATGATGATGCTTTACTCCTGAGGACCTTTCCCATGTCTCTGACTGGACCTGCGTTAGATTGGTATAGTGGGTTACCTAGACACTCTATATTCTCATTTAATCAAGTAGCCAAGCCTTCTTGGATCACTTCTCCATTAATATCATTAAGAAGGTTACCATGACTGACCTATACTCTACACGTGCAAGTATGACAATGAATCTATCAGAGATTTTGTTGCTCGTTGGCGTAGCCTAATCAATCAACTCACATTCCAACTACCACAAACCAAACTCATACGAACTCTTCACTGTGGGCTTGTGCTAGGCATATCTCACTAACCCTACAGTTCCAAACCTTCCGAACCTTTAATGAAGCATTCAACATGGCACGAAAGCTAGAGATTTAGGCTATTGAAGAGAAGAAAATCCAATTATGCAATAAGTACTCGGAATTCAAGTCAAATGATACCTCTTCTTCTTTAAAACCATAGAACAATTATTCAAAGCCAAGGGGACCACTAACGCAGTGGTACTCAAATCTGAACCTAGCTCATCCATCAAATTAATAGCCCCTCATCTAATCTCTCAAACCCATTCAACTTTTCAATTTAGACGGGAACAATAGGAAAGATACCCCAATTGGGGAACCTTATTCTTTATCTTAGAGAAGCTCATCAAAGCTAGGGCCATCACCCTTCCTCCCAAAACCACACACTAGGTTTTGACCCTACTTTCCCCACACCTACATGGTATAAAGAGCACGATTTCTATAATTATCATTGAGTAAAGGGTCATAGTGATGGTAATTGCATCACCTTCAAAAACATTGTCCAAGAAATGCTCAAGAAATGGAGAAATAACCTTGGATAATCCTAATGCACCTGCCAATAAAAACCTACATATCTTCAAGAAACCATTTCCCTAATCATGCCCCTTCTTCTGATCAAACCAGAGAAACCTCAACTCATGATAGCCATACCTGTGAGGTCCATGCTATTTTTGATGATACACCTGATGCTTCCCAATTACCTCATATTCCTTCCATCAAGGAAATCCTAGCCCAAAGTCCTCTACCTGCACTTGAATCCACCTCACCTATTCCTCCACCCATAGAGGAACACCTTTCACCTCCTTCCTCACCCATGGAGGAGCCTTCCGTTAATATCAAGACTATTTCACCTTTGGCTTCTCCACCTAGGGAACCGTCACCCATAGTAATACTTCTTCCATAGAGGAAACCACCCAGAGAGAGTCACCCATCATTTCCTCCACCAACAAAGGAGAACCCATCATCTCCTTCACCTATAGAGGAGCACCCATCAGCTCCTCCACCCATCAAAGGGATCCAGTAGAAGTGCCTTTACCTTTAGGTGACCATTCTCCATCAGTTACCATAGATTCTACAGACTTACTTTCAGCTCTCTTACCCACAGAAGCCGAAGCTAACAAATTCCCTATCTCTGAGACAAATTTTATGGGAATTGCCATTAGGTCCTCATCAACCATCCCTACAGTCATTCTGTTCTCATGCTTAGCTGATCACTTAGATTATGTGGATAGAGCCTTACTTTGGGGGCGTCTTCTACTTCCTATCTCAACACAAATGCAGTTGTCACTTGCTGACACTTCCACTATCTACCCAAAAATATTTCAGCCAATTGAACCAAACACAACCTCCTCTATCAAAACTTCTTCCACGACACCCATCATAGCTCAACACACACCCTTACCCATAACCCAACATACACCTAAATCCAAACCCACACCTACATCATCTTCCTCACTAAACCTATTACTACCTTAGGGGTCATCCCAACATGCCAGCCTTACTCATCCACCTATCAAAATAGATTTAGATACATCTCCAAAGTCAACACCAAACCTACTTCAGCACCCCTAAACAGGAAGAACCAAGCCCATAGAGCTCATACTCCTAGCTTCGCCAATCACACCTTCATCACCTTCACCCTTTCCATCTATCCTAGGACCTCAACCTCCCATTAACACTGGCCAAGAAACCTCCACCCAAGGTAAACCAAAAATACAACAACCCATTCCTTCATCGCAAACCTCTAACATACCCAAGCGCCTGCCACAACTTCACCCACATCTGCAACATCTTTACCACCCATACCTCCAATACCATCGATCACTTCTTCACTACCCATACACTTCAGTCTCTTTCACTCACACCCCCTACACCATCTACCCACAATGCCATCTACCTTCACAACACCTTTGTTACTTCCCATGGGTAACTCATCCTCTTCCACCATCCACTTTTCCCTCTATATCTTGTACACTCTATATCACCTTTACCCAAGAAGGTGCAACCTAAGACAAAAATCCCACTACCCTCCAATAAGGTAGTCAAAACAACCACACACCCTCCTGCTAGTTCATCTACCATACCCCTACCCAAGCAAACATGACCAACACCTAAGACCACACCACACACCTAAAACTATAGCTCAACCCACTCCCCCTCCTACAAAGACCTTCCTCTACAATCAGCCGCACCTATACCCAAACCCACACTTCACTTCCCATTGTGATCCACTAGCAGGGTCCTACGCCAAAATTTTAACCAACCTCCTTGAAACTTATGTCATCACATTACCACCCTCAGACCTTATGACCCTCTCAACCCAAACCAAAGGGGTTTGATGAAACTAAAATTTGTTCCTACCATCATGTGCCAGGACATGATGTAGAAAACTGTAAGGCTTTGAAAAAAATGTCTTATCCAGTTATGTCCTCCTGAAAAAATTTTGATGATGATGACCTTCTTGATGAGGACCTTGTCCACCTTCACTAGCACCCATTCCCACAGTCCTTCCCTCACTACCTACTCAACAACCACAACCTCCACCCCCACAACTCCTAGAACCACCTCCAAGATTTGAAATTAACATGGTTTGTATCAATGACCTCGCCAAACCTCCACCCAAATGTCGATGTGCCCAGCTCATCTCACAAGATGCCTTCCCACCATTAGGATTTTTCCCTTCATGTGTCGCTATACCTTTCATGGCTCACCTACCTCATCCTACCTCCCCACCTCAGATCAACATGATCCACATTGCTACTCATGCTCAGAAGGACAAAGGAAAGGAAAAATGCAACTGACTCACCAACCAATCCTATACCCAACATACCATCTGTACCCACACCTAAAATCACTATCCACGGCCCCACATATCCTATTTCTAATGGGGTCACACATCCGCATGATGCTCAAACAAATACACTAATCCCCCCTCAAAATGTCTGTATATGACCTCATCCAAACTTCATAATCCCATCGTCAAGATATCATGGAGGTCCTTTAATCTTTTGAGGTTTTACCTAACTACCCTACACCCATAGCCTCCATCATCACCCCTCATCATGTAGCCTCTCTCACCAAATTACCACCTTTATCTACACCTCCACCCACTCATCAAGTAGCCTCCCTTAGCTTCTCAGAGGAAGAGATCACACCTCTCCAAACTGATGACCCAGACCCAGCTCTCTTCATCTTTGTCCCACATCAATGATATACGTGTACATCGTGTTATGATTAATGGGGGTGCTCGCATTAATATCATCTCATCCCATGCATTCACTCAAATGTGCATACCTGACAATTGCATGCATAAAAATCCTGTCATGTTGCATTCATTCAATGACACTATCACCTCTACACTAGGCATCGTCGTCCTCCACGTTTGCGTGGGCCCTCACACTATTCTCGGAATTATTTTACGTCTTGGAGGGGGAATTCCAGTATAACCTATTGCTTGGAAGACCTTGGATTTGTGTCATGGGTTGTGTTCCTTCCACTTTGCATCCCTGTGTAAAGTTTGAGCATGAAGGACACACCTATACTATTCCAGTTGATCCATCACCTTTTAAAACATGTAACATGCTTTACTGACCCAATGACGTCCTTATACCCATTAAGGCATCTACCTCCATGACCACTACCACTTCACCTACACCTCCGCTTACCAGTACAGTCGCTACCTCAACCACACCTATGCCTCCTCCATTCCTACTGCTGCCACAACCTCCACGGCCAAACCATTAGCCTCCCAACCAAAAGCTTCTCCTCCACATCCAACCTCCAACAAATCATCTATTCTATCTACCCACATACTAACTACTGATCCCTTGGAAGGAATTTTTCAACGCCTCACTCTGGGGGAGTATCACCTATATAGCGTCAACACATTCCTTACTCCACAAGAGTATGGAAGTCTTCACCAACACCCTCGTTATGATCACCACATAGGAGAATGCCTCATTTATGGTCCTCCCCACCTTTGTACCAATATAACCTATGGGGGACTTGATACTACAACTTACACACCTGAACCACCATCACAAACCCACCCATTTTCATCTCGACCTCCAATCACTCACCAATCCTATGCATTTTTCCCACACCTTCCTCCACTGATGTGCATGGAAGGGTTTTGGTTTTGGATTTTATGAAGCAAGGCCACCATACTATCATTCCATGTACTACTCACAAGACATAATGACCGTAGTGGTATCATCTTTGCTAAACCACCTACCAAGAAGGCCCACATTGAACTCATTGAAGACATCAACCTTTCTCCACCTTCTTCACCACCATCACCACCTTCACTGACGGAGTCCATGGATCCCGAATCCATTCCTCCTAACTTTTTTTCTTCATAAACACCATCTCCTTGGGTCCTCTGACTTATCAATGCGAGGGAAAGGCTCCTTCCTCTCTTCCCTTCTTGTACCCTGAAATGCTCGATGATGATACACCTTCGATTAATGTCGTTCAATGTCAGGATGATGAATCTATACTCACCTACCTTGGTGTAGAAGACTCATATATTCATCGGTCATTACCATCTAAGATGAAAACAATGTTGAATGAATCAACCATCGAAATCAACATTCATACTCAGGACGACCTCACACATCCTAAAGATAGGTCAATCTTTAGATGCTGCTGAACAGGAAGCTTTCACTTCTTTCCTCAAGGACCATAGCAATGATTTTCGCTTGGTCCTATGTAGATATGCCTAGTATTGACCCAAACATTGTGGTCCACAATATCATAACCATTCCTGATGCCAAACCCATAAAACAAAAGCTATGGAAAATGCATCCTCGCATTGCCCTTCTTTCAAAGAAGAACTTCAACACCTTCTTTCTCAGTTTCCTTCATCCTACCCATTGATTATCCTCCAATGGATTTCTAACATCATTCCTATGTCACTAAGTGACAGGGGGACTCCACATTTGCATGGATTTCTCATGACCTCAACTTAGCTTGCCCCAAAGATGACTTTCCTCTACCTAGGTATTGACCAACTATTTGACCTCACCACTGGCCATGAGATGTTATCACTCATGGATGGTTTCTTAGGTTATAATCAAATATTACTCACCCTGGAAAGATCAACACAAAACTACCTTCCTCACCCCTTGGGGGACCTTCTGCTATTGAGTCATGCCTTTTGGCCTTAAAAATGTTGGTGCTACATATCAGCGGGCTATGACTTATATCTTCCATGACATCATGCATCATATATTGGAAGATTACATGGACAATCTCTTGGCCAAATCTAAGTGCATCGCTCCGAAGCACCTCACCATCCTAAAAACCATCTTTGACTGCCTCATTAAATATTGCATTCACCTTCATCCAAAGAAGTGTGTCTTTGTGGTCCTCTCAGGAAAACTCTTGGGATTTATCATTTCTTATGTGGTATAGAAGTTGACCCTGCTAAAGTCAAGGCCATTCTGGAAATGCCACCACCCACTGGGTTGAGACTCTCAGTGCGATTGCATAACATGGAGCTTTTCCCAAGTGTGGGACCTTGCGAAATTGGAAAAGCTCTCCGGATGAAGGCCGGTTCCTATTCCTTTGTTCAGATGCACACGTAAAAAATGCAGAGGGTTTACTAAAAACCTAATCTAACTTGCCAAGGAGACAGGGTAAGAAGATGCATAAAATAAAACCTAAACTACAAAGGTGATGCACCGAGGAATGAAGAACACCTGTCTTGCCAATAAACACAAACCATTAAAATGCAATGCAAGATCATGCACAGATAACCAGATTCACAGTGAAAGATCAGGAGGATGCAAATGAACACAGAGAGGGTTGAGAATCATCCACAGACATGCATTAATTTTCTCCAAAGATTGATACAACACACTACAAAATGCCAAGAGGCAAAGTTGCATTACAGTTTCAAATGGGAGGTTTGAACTCCACAAGTTCACCTGCCAAAGAGAAGAAGGGAGGGGCAAAACAAGAATGTCCAACCTTTAGAAAGAAGCCCCTCCTTACAATTTATAGGAAGAATGAGAGAGGGAAGAGAGAGGAATTCCAAAACTACCCCAACCACCTCCAGAATGCATTTAATTCATCTCATTATGGCGGTAGGTGAGAACCCTAGCAAACCCAAAAGTGGCGAACTGTATTTTGCATTTTTAAGAATTTTTTCTCACCCAATTAAAGATATCCAGTCGTAGTTGGATAGAGGACCTTGTAAGCTTTCCAAAAAGTCCAACCTTGCATGAATCCGAGCTCCCAGTCAAAAGTTATGGCCATCTGAATATCTGCGCCAGGGTCTACTTCCTGTCAGCGCTCAAAATGTTGCGCCTCCTGAAGGTGCATCATAGGCGCATCCGTGTGTGTGTCGACATCCTCTTACATGTGCCAAGGGTGCATTTTCCCTGTTGACACTCTTGTCATGTGCCATTTCTGTGCGCCAAGGGCGCATCCTTTACCCTGTCGACATCCATTTCTGTGCGCCACTTTCCTGCGCCTTGGGCATACATTTTAGTGTCAACACTCATTGTCATGCGCCATTTCCGTGCACCAAGGGCACATCCTTTACCCTGTTTCGACATCCATTTCCATGCGCCACTTTCTGTGCCTTCTCCATACATTTTCCCTGTCATGTCATGCCATTTCTGTGCCCAAGGGCGCATCCTTTTCCCTGTCGACATTTGTGTGTGTGCTTTTTCCTGTCCTTGGCGCATACATTTTAGTGTCAACACTCCTTGTCATGTGCCATTTCCTTGTGCCAAGGGCGCATCCTTTTCCCTGTCGACATCCATTTCATATGCGCCACTTTCCTGTCCAAGGGCATTTTGACCTTTTCCCTGTCGACACTCTGTGTC
This sequence comes from Taxus chinensis, assembly GCA_019776745.2. Taxonomy (NCBI): domain Eukaryota; kingdom Viridiplantae; phylum Streptophyta; class Pinopsida; order Cupressales; family Taxaceae; genus Taxus; species Taxus chinensis. Next base: position 95,335 of record JAHRHJ020003335.1, on the reverse strand, counting down.
ATGCGCCATTTCTGTGCGCCAAGGGGATAAATGTCAGGGATTTGAGCTTCTTTGATTTCTATAATATTATGCTTGTCTATATCTACCTGGGGGAAGATATATACAACAATTTGGTGACTCAATGGGATTACCTGCCTGCTAGGTAGAAGATCAGTGGCCTTTTAGTAATCCATTGGGCATGGAGTCATAAGCAATAACCTGAAACCAACCTGATATCTGATCCCGAGCCTGATATCGTAACCCCTCCTTCAAGAGCACACTAAACTATAGAAATTCAACCTAAGAGCAACAAAACCTGTGCCAAAGCACTTAGGGAAACTGAAACCTAACTACAACAAGACAATGTGCATACGCACTTAGAGGAATTGAAATCTAGGCTAATATTTACAAGGGTAAACCTTTTCCTTTTAGTAGCAATGTTTAAGATAGATTCCGTTAACCGGAATCGGGAGTTCTTCTCCATCCAATGTAGACAATTGGAAGGCATTACTACTTTTACATCCCGTGACCATGTAGGGGCCACTCCAAATGGCATCAAACTTGGAATGCCTTCCTGGTTTTGCCCGATCTGCATCCCATTTCAGAACTAGGTCCCCTTCCTGGAAGGTCCTTGCTCTTGCTTTCTTATCAAACCATCTTTTTACTAAGGCCTGATCTTTCTCAATTGTTTGAACTGCATGTTCTCTAATTTCTTCCAATTCCATCAACTCTGCATACCTGGCCTCCATTGGTTCAAACTCAGCCAACTCCAACTGCTTCATGAACTCCAATGCAGGCAGTTCTAATGATATAGGCAATACTGCCTCTTTTCCATAGACCAACTTGTAAGGGGAATTACCTGTAGACCTCTTTGGTGTTATTCTGTCAGCCCATAATGCTGATTTTAGCTTGGTATGCCATGTTCTTTGATTTTCATCCAGAGTCCTCCTGATGATTCTTAGCAAATTTTTGTTCGTGGACTCTGCCTGTCCATTACCCTGCGGGTAATAATTTGAAGAGGTGCTCAAATAGATTCCATTCTTGACAGCCCATTCTGTAATCTTGGAACCTATAAATGCCAATGCATTGTCTGATATGATAGTGGCCGGCACACCGAACCTGGTCACTATTCCTTCATAAAAGTCTAGTATGTTAGACTCATTTGCTTCTTTGAGCGCTACTGCTTCGGTCCACTTGGTGAAATAGTCCGTTGCCGTGAGAATCCACTTGTGGCCTTGGCTTGAGTTTGGATTGATGACCCCGACGAAGTCCAATCCCCATTGCATAAATGGTTGGTCAACCAAATTGGGTGCAATGGAAGTGCTGCTAGTCTTTCTTTGCCTGTGAAGAGTGCACATTTCTTGCACTTTCTTATCCATGTATAGCAGTCACTGAAGACTGTCGGCCAATAATACCCTGCCTTCATTATCTTGAGAGCTGTTACTCGTGGGGTGAAATGTCCTCCAGAATCTCCATCGTGAAAATCTCGTAACACCCTTTTAATTTGATTTGTCCCAATGCACCTCAATAGAACTCCATTGATGTCTTTCTTAAACAAAACACCATCAACAAGCACATATGGAATGGCTTGTAATCTAAAGTATCTCCTCTTTGCTTTGCTCATTTCTGGGGGGCATAGGCCTGTCTGTAGGAAGTGTATCATATTCTGAGTCCAACAAGGAGTAGGCACATCATCATTTTCTTGTTCTTGACCATCCTGTAGTACCAAGACAGTCTCTTTTTCATCACCTGCTTCAACTTGTTGACTCAAGGCTAGCTGCTCACATAGTCCCTTCCCACGTACTAGTTTGGTGACCTTGATCTCGATGTCATATTCCATGACACGAGTTATCCATCCTGCACGTTTCTCATTCAGATCCTTGTTTAGAAGGAAGTCCCTGACTCCCGCATGAGAGACCAATAATTGGATCTTGTTGTTTGAGACTAGGTGCTTGAATTTCTTTAAGCTCCTGATTACTGCAAGGACATGCTTTTCAATGAAAGAGTACCTAGTTTCGTATTCCTCCAAGCCTTGACTGAAGAAAGCAACTGGTTGTTCTAATCCTCCTTTGTTTTGTTGTACCAGGATTGCAGAAATCGTGTCCCCACCACCAAAGGCATATAGCACGAAGTCCTTGGAGAAGTCTGGATTGACGAGAGTCGGAGCTTGAGATATAGCCTCTTTTATTGCCTCAAAACTTGCCTTGCCTTCAGATGTCCACTTAAATGCCATGCTCTTCTTTAACATCAGCGTTATTGGCTTCACAAGAGCAGCAAAATTTGGAACAAATCTGCGGACAAAATTGATCCTTCCCAAGAAGCTTTGAAGAGCCTTCTTGTGACTTGGCAATGGCAATGCTCGAATTGCTTCAACTCTTTCTGGGTCAATCGTCAACCCTTCCTTTGAAACAATATGGCCTAGAAGTTTTCCCTCGTGAGCCAAGAATATGCATTTTTTGGGATTCAATGATACCCCAAATCTTCTACATCTCTGAAATACTTGCCTCAAATGACAGAGGTGATCCGCTGCATTTTTTGAGAATACAGTGATGTCGTCAAGATATATCAGGACTATTTTATTGATCAACCCCTTAAATGCCATATCCATTGCCCTTTGGAAAGTGGCTCCAGCATTTGATAGCCCAAATGGCATCTTCTTGTAGGCATAGGTCCCCCATTTGGTGGTGAAAGCCATCTTGAATTGGTCATCTTCTTTCACCATCACCTGATTATACCCTGAGTAGCCATCTAGGAGAGAGAATATCTCTGAACTGGATACCACTTGCAATATTTGTTCCATTGAAGGAAGTGGGTAATGGTCTTTGAGAGATGCCCTGTTGAGGTCTCGGAAATCCACACACAACCTGATTTCTCCACTTTTCTTCCTGACCGGAACCAAGTTTGTAACCTAGCTTGAGTTCTTGATTGGGAATATAATGCTTGCCTCTATTAGCTTATTTAGCTCTTTCTTCATTAGAGGCTCAATGTGAGGGTTGACTGGTCTCTGCTTCTGCCTGATGGGCTTAGCATCTGGATCCAATTCTATGGTATGTTGTGCCAAATTTGGATTGAATCCTCTTAAGTCTTCATAGCTCCAAGCGAAGACATCTGGAAATTCTTGGCAAAGCTGTATGAAATCTGATTTCTCCTGCTCAGTGGCCACTTTACCAATTTGAAGTGTTTTGCCTTCCCCAACCGGAATTGGCTCTGAATCTTCTCTCTTGACCTGTATGTTAGCCTTTTCCTTACGGAACTGGTCGTTAGGGTTGAAGATAGACTCCAATGTTACTAAACCCTTAGGAAGCTTGTTTGTCCGCAGCTGCACTACTTGATCCCCATACTGCTGCTCTAATCTGTCCTGATTCCTAGCTGAGAATTCAGCCTCTTCTTGTAAGAAATTGACGATCTGTTGATCGTTCTCAAACACCTGCCAGCTTGTGTTATTATCTGGAACTGCTGGCCTCACAATCACATGGATATGTGGCTTGTGTTTTTCCCCTTCTGATGTTGTCAACCACATCAAACGTTGCTCCAACTGCTGCGAGCCTATCTGCGACTTCATTTTTCTTCCTGGGTATGGACACAATGTTGAAAGCTTCGAAATCCTCAATGAGGTCCCATACCCTATTCTTGTAGCTCTTCAGCAAGTCATTCTTTGTAGCATGTTGTCCCCTAACTTGGTTGACGATTAGCTCACTATCTCCAAACACCTGCAAGTTCTTTATGCCCCTTTTCCTGGCCCAATGAATTCCATGAATCAATGCCTCGTATTCAGCCGTGTTGTTTGAACAGGAAAACTGGAAACGAAAAGCTGAAAAATATTTGATGTCTTGTGGTGAAATCAACATTGCACCACCTCCAGCACCTTGTCTGCTTCTCGAACCATCGAAAAATAATTTCCAAACTTTGTTTTCATCCTTTTGTTCAGGCTGAATGATGTCAGGAATGGGTGAATTTTCTTCGTGTACACAATACACGCCCAATTCAGATTCTTCAATTTCCTTGTATGGGTCAAATTCATGACTCTTGTTTGCCCATTCATCCAAAGTTAAATCAGGAATTCCCTCGACCTTAGTACCTGTTTCTAGATCACTTGAACACTCCTCCTGATCAAAAGCTGAGCAATTTGCATTGATAGGACTTGGTACATGAGGCTCAATATGGAAATTGGCAATTGGTTCTGACCTGATTGTTGCTTTGGCTCCATACCTTGTCCTAAAAATCATGTGTGACCAATCTGCAGATAAATATCCACCGATTTTTGCAGTGAAGTCTCTTGATAGACACAACGCAAAGAGTGGCGGAAGGTCAATCACAGACACATCTTGCAGAACTGTAACATTAGGACAGGAATGTAGTGTTAGGCTTAACCCCTTGATGACCCCAACTGTTCCTACTGCCGTTCCATCTAGCTGTACTACTCCTTTCAGCACTGGCTCATACTTCAGACCCAGTTGATCCGCTATTTGCTTTGGCATCACTGAACTACTTGCCCCTGAATCTATCATGCAGTTGTGTACCAAGTGGTTTCCAACAACCAATGACACATAGAATGGTGGAGGCTTCAAATTCTTGCTTGTCTGGCCCCCATCATGTTGCACTGCATTAGTGAGAACTTTCTCATGTCCCTGGTTTGATACATTTGAGGCAGACCAATTAGCCATTGCAGCTTGCAATAAATCTCGTTGCCCTGGGATCGCAAGTGATTCCCACATGGAAATGTTCACATGTGTCTTCTTCATTTGATCGATGATGTTGAAAGGGGATGAATTGTCCTTTTGTTGTCCCTTACTTGGCGCAACCTTTTCTGGAGCTTGAACAGGTGCATGTGTTGCTACAACAGGTACCTTAGGCTGATTTTGCACATTTGGAGCTGCATTTGGTCTACTGACCCCTTGTTGTGTAGGAGTGGGCTGAGAAACAACTGGATTAGATGGTTGTCCCTCTTCTATGCTTCTCTTCTTTGACCGTGTGTTGGCAGCCACGCCTTGAAAAGGCTGTTGGTTAACTCCACAGAAGTCTTCCATTTGCCAATTGGCCAATGTGGTTTCTGTTGGAGGTCCTTCTTGTTGCATTTCTTGCTGTTGATTCTCTTCCTGGCTTGGTTCTTGAGGAACACCAATGGTTTGCACCATCAAGGCCTGATTTAGTGCACCATTGAAACATGCTGACTAATTGTGAGGTAGATTGCAAGGGTAACACCAGTCGTACTCCTGTGCCATGTTATTTTGTGTTGGGACCAAGGCTCTTGAGGATGTCGTTGCATTTGGATCATACGGTCGAAATGGCCTGGCAGCTTGAGGTTGTCCTTGGTTTTGGTTTTGATTTGCAGCCTGAGGTGGTGGTCTATTTTGTTGGTATGGGGGCCTAGCTTGGTACTGTGCTTGAGGCTGATACGGTCTAGCACTTTGAGCTTGTTGTCTTTTGATAGTCACTAGCTCATTTCCAAGGTTCTGTAGTTGTTTCATAACCTCCTGCAATTCCTTTGAAGTATTTGAAGAAGTCGATGCCTCATTATTGCTTTGATTTCTAGGAGTTGGAATGGGATTCAACTCTGGTGCTTGACTGGTTGTAGGATTTCCCATATCTGGATAGAGAGGCATTGGTGGCCTTGGTGCAAGCTTGCCAGCTTGGATCAAACAGTTCTCTGCTCTGATAGCTGTGTCATAGGCCCCTGGCAGCGTTGTTCCTCCCATTGATTGGATCATCATGGCTATGTCTGAATTTATAGCCTTTAAGAAATAAAGGAATGCTCCTTCGGCGGTTGGTCTAACAGCTATTGGAATCCTGTCCCATGTCCGTTGGAATCTGAAGTTGAAATCTGTCATTTGTTCATTAGGAGCCCTTTTGATTGTTGTCAGTTGTTCCAATAAAGACAAATTGTCTGCCCTCTCCCCGAATTGGTTGCAAAGAGCTGAACAAAGTTGGTTCCAATTTGTAATAGACCCTGCTGCTAGGCTCCTAAACCATTGTAAGGCCTTACCTTTGAAAGATGAAGCCAACAACTTGACTGCAACATCCATTTCATTTATTTCATGGATTGCACATGCATTAGCAATATCCTGGATGTGATCAATAGGAGTAGTATGATTTTCTCCTGTGAAATAGGGGATATTCTTTAGCGCTGCAACTGGAATTTGATTCTGAGCATTTAGGGCAAGTGGACTACTGCCCGTGAAATTGACAAAGGGATTCGGTGGTAGATGTGCCATTATGATTGGCCTAAGAACCCTGGTTGATGCGAGAAAAGGTCTACCAGGTGGAGGTGTAGACAAAGTCCTGTTAGGTGGAGATGGTGATCTTTGTGGTCTTCTTCCTCTCCTTCCTCTACCTGGTGATAGTTGCAAGTGGAAAAATAGCCCCTCTTCTCGAGTAACAGACCTGGTTCGAATTCTTCTCATGTGCCTGGGAAACTTTTGCTGCTACACCGTTGAATTCTATCCCTTCGGAGTCGCCAGATGTGTTAGAGAAAGAGCCTCAAAAGGCTAGATTCTGCCAAGTTACACACCAAACCTGACAATATTAAAAATAGAATTTAAAACTTTGAAGGACCTGTATACAGTTTTCAATTTTAGAGTTTGGGTTTGTTGTGCAGAATGATCCCCGAAAGGTACAGAAAACTCAAAAATGCCAGGCAACTTACAAAACCTGAAAACACCGTGTCGAAACATCTCGACACCTGGGAAAACCTGAAATACTAAAAACCATGAAATTTTGAAATTCAAAATCTCAAAAATCCAAGAATACCCTTTTGAATATTATCCCCCGATCTATCAACTGGTGAAATTTTGACTTGTTTTGAGCAAGTTAAGCCCTTGAAAATTGATTTCAAAGTTCAGCCTGGAAGGTGAAAAAATCTGAAATTGTAAAACTTGCAATTTTTAAGTCCAAATTTCTTGAAAATTCCTTCAAATCTTGTGGAATGACCTCTTGGTCCCACCGGGCATGCCAAAACTATTGATGGCAAATCACAGCACCCCTGAATGTCTGCAACTCGATGGGTTGAGACTCTCAGTGTGATTGCATAACATGGAGCTTTTCCCAAGTGTGGGACCTTGCGAAATCGGAAAAGCTCTCCGGATGAAGGCCGGTTCCTATTCCTCTGTTCAGATGCACACATAAAAATGTAGAGGGTTTACTCAAAAACCTAATCTAACTTGCCAAGGAGACAGGGTAAGAAGATGCATAAAAATAAAACCTAAACTAACAAAGGTGATGCACCGAGGAATGAAGAACACCTGTCTTGCCAATAAACACAAACCATTAAAATGCAATGCAAGATCATGCACAGATAACCAAGTTTGCAGTGAAAGATCAGGAGGATGCAAATGAACACAGAGAGGGTTGAGAATCATCCACAGACATGCATTATTTGCTCCAAAGATTGATACAATACACTACAAAATGCCAAGAGGCAAAGTTGCATTACAGTTTTAGATGGGAGGTTTGAACTCCACAAATTCACCTGCCAAAGAGAAGAAGGGAGGGGAAAAACAAGAATGTCCAACCTTTAGAAAGAATCCCCTCCTTACAATTTATAGGAAGAATGAGAGAGAAAGAGAGAGGAATTCCAAATCTACCCCAACCACCTCCAGGTTGCATTTAATTCATCTCATTATGGTGGTAGGTGAGAACCCTAGCAAACCCAAAAAAAAGGTGAACTGTATTTTGCATTTTTGAAGAAATTTTTCTCACCCAATTAAAGATATCTAGCATATTTGGACAGAGGACCTTGTAAGCTTTCCGAAAATTCCAACCTTGCATGAATCCAAGCTCCCTGTGAAAAGTTATGGCCATCTTGAATATCTGGGTAAAGGTTTTCTTCCTATCAGGTTCAGGGTGTCAACGTTCAAAATTTTATGCCTCCTGAAGGTGTGCCTTGTTGCATCCATGTGTGTGTCAACATCCTTTTACCTATGCCCATAGGCGCTGAAAATGTGGTGTCATGCGCCTTCTACACTGGCACAACTTTTAACCATGTCGCCATTTCTGTCTGCGCCAAGGGCGCAACTTTTTTCCATCTGTCGACACTCTGTAATCATGCACCAGGGGTGTAACTTTGCGCCATGGGCGCATCCTTCTAATTTGCTCCATCGTAAATTCCGTGTCATGCGCCATTCTAATCTGCGCCAGGGACACATCCTTTTCTCTGTCGACACTCTGTGTCATGCACCATTTCTGTGTGCCAGGGGCGCATCCTTTTCTCTGTCGACACTCCGTGTCATGCGCCATTTCTGTGCGCCAAGGGGATAAATGTCAGGATTTGAGATTCTTTGATTTCTATAATCTTCTGCTTGTCTATATTTACCTAGGGGGGAGATATATACAACATGACCATGATGCCAAAAATTACAAAAATATAGCTGAAAATGCAATTTTTAGGTGTACCTCCTTTAGCAAATGATGTTTGGGATAAAAAACTAAGCCTATTAGAAGAAAAAATTCCTTAAAAAAGTGTTTTTATCGCTAAATTTAGTGGAGGTTAAGAAGTTTAGAGGAGGTTTTCACTGCTATATTTGGTGATTTGTGCTAAACTCCAACCAATTCAAAATAGTTTAAAATGTTGGATTGTTTGGGGAATAGACCTTTGCACCACTTATTCCCAAGACTTATCCCATATCCAACATAGCATTATGTTTGATTTTCATATAAAATGGATGTTTAAATATTTATGTAAAGTAAAAAACTTATTAACCTTTTAAAGTCATCTAGGCCTTCCTTCCTATTCCCCATCGTAACTTACCCTCTTATCACATATTCTATCTACCCACCCCGACCCTAACCCACTATCAATCATACCATACCCCTTTCAACCTATTACCCATGCTTTGTTTTTCATCAACAGTATCTTCCTTTCCCACTATCTATCTCACCCAACCATTCTAGGGCTATGTTCCACATCCATATTTGTTTTATGTTCGTCTGAGATGGTCCATGTTTGATTTAGCTTTAAACAATCCTGATACAATGTCAAACATTTTCCTCTCCCTACATGTTTCCAATATTGAACTCTCAGCTTTTTATTTACATCATTACCTTCTTGTTGAAGGAAAATATCCCCATCTGCTCTTCCCATCCATATCTTTTCATGGTCGTATAAGTCGCATTTTTCCCTTGAACACATCCTTCAACAGATTAAATTATTGGTTAGATCTTCCACAAACAAGCCCAACGTAAATATCTAGTTGATCACTATGTACAAGGTGTAGACCATCCAATTGAGCACTCCCTTGCTTAATCATAAGGGATACAAGGTGTAGACCATCCAGTTGAGCACTCCCTTGCTTAATCATAAGGGAACTTCTTATTTCACTGAAAATCAAATGTTTTATTGTCCAAACTATTGATTTATTATGTGTAGAAAGTATGTGCAATCAGAACACATATTTACCACATTTTCTATCCTTACACCAAAAATTCAAAGGACCCAACCTCTCTCCATCAATTTCATGGACTTTTAGCGCATGAGTTATATAACCCATGGCTATGGCATCGTCTCTGCTACAAGATTTGTGTTTGAGAATGAAATTTTCTATGACAAAATCTCTTCTATCTTTAGGACTTGTATTGATGGTGCTTTCAGTGTCATCACTACAATCTTCATCACTCTCTGCATTATAATCCTATGAACCACTAAAAATGTTTTCACTTCCCAAATTGGTGGGAATGGATGCATCTGCACGCTTTGACACTTCACTCTCTTCCCAAGCAATGTCGTATCCTCTATTCCCGACATCTACCAGGGTTTGAAATTCATCAACTGAGAAAGGTAATTTTACTCTTCCATCCAATACTATGTTAACACCAACAAAAAAAATCCTCTTCCCACATCTTTGTAATGTAGTGTCTTCCTACTTGGATATACTCTTCCCTTTGCATCTTTGGTTCCTTTTGAAAACAAGTCCACATGATCATCCTCTACAAATGCAAAAGACTCCGCTGATGTAACAAAATAAAATACAAATTTTATGAGGATGATGGAAAATATCATAAAGCATTGCATAAAATAAATTAAAAATCATCATGTATGTACAACCATAAGTATATTGAATACACATAGAACATGAGTTGTGAACTTCTATAATTCAGTAAGGTTTGGAAATACTTCAAAATTATGTATATAATTTGGAAATCGCTTTTATAACACGATTTCTAAACTATGAGTGAACTTAACTCAATGGAATTTAAATGATGAGAAATAAATATGTGCAATGCATAATTAATTAAGGTAATAATATATTTACCCTAACATAATCCACTGAAAGATGAGGTGACAGAGCATGCCCCACAACATGAGAGAGTGAAATTATGCGTAACAAAGGAAAGATATACACAAAATCTAAAGAACAAAAGCCCAAAACAAAAGAGTGGAATATGAACTTGCATGCGAGTCTACATAAGACTATCCTTGTTAGAAGAATAATCGCATGAAACCACAAGCACAAATCCAAATGAATACATTTCGTGGAAGTCTACATTAAGGTAAGTGCACCAAGTTGGGGGGCCAAAAGGGGGTCTTAAGTGGATGCATTTTTCTGAAAAATAAAAAAAGTTCAACTTGTACAAGTTTTTTGAAATAGTTACACTCAAAATTGGAAGATGTTGTAGAAATATGAATCGTAGAATTTTGAGTCTAGTTTCTAAGCTACTAAATTTTATTGAAAATGGATAAGTTTAAGTGGGTCAAATAACTAAAATACCAACAGGTGCTCTTATTTTTGTTAAAAAACATAATAGAATGACTTTCGTGCCCCCCCACCATTTTTTGAGCACCATTTAATATTTTTGAAAACCTTTTTGTAGAAAGATTGCTAGGAGCATCTGGTTTGTGTTAGATTTTTTTAAAGATTTTTTTAGCAAGTATTTTTTTATTTATGATTTTTCTAGAACAGAAATTTTATGTTTTGAAAAATAACAGAGCTCCGACCATGCCCCCGCCCCCCAACTACCTCAAAAAATATCAAAAAATTAGATTTTTTTTAATATGTATAGAATTATGCCTAGTTTGTGCTAGTATAATTATTTTTTCAATTTCGATGACCCAAAAAAAAATATACATGATGAAAGAGACATTTAATTTCAAAAAATAGCTATAAAAATGCATAGTTAGAAAACAAATAATATGAAAACCTTATATTAGTCAGAAAATTTGAAAAATTATATTTTTATAAAGAAGAAACTCTGCTCTACGTCGTGGTATAATTTTTTTAAACGGATTGGATTGTTTTATTTTGATTTATCATAGAAAAAGTGGCATTTTATACATTTTCTTGCAAAAACACGTTGTTTGTTGTGTTTGTGCAGGTTCATGCCTTGAGGTTGGGGATCCAAACTAGATCCCAAGCCTTGAGGCATGGCTTGGAAAAAGAGGAAAATACAAAACATAACGCATACACATTTATTGATTTGTTTATATATTGTGGTCCCCCAACATCCCTTTCATCTCTTTCACAGGATTTTTGCATACATTTTGTTTGGTCTGCAATTTTCTGTACATTCTTGCATGATTTTTTAGTAGTTCATTTTGTCCCCTACCCCACTAGTTGATTTTTTCTAATCATGGGTGATAAAATTCGAGCTAAGGACAAGAGGAAAGTCAAGAACAAGACACCAGAGCAATTGGAAGAGATGAGAATAAAGAAATTGAAGAGAATGCAAAAACTTCGTGCAGGGCAAGGTACATATGCTATATCAAATGTAGCTAATGTATTAGAAAATGGGGATGAAATACATAATGAAAATGTAGATAATAATGATTTTGCAATGAATAATGATATTGAATTGAATGATAATGTTGGTATGGATGAAGAAATTGATATGAATCCAATTGTTGAACCCTTACCTGAGAATCCAAATGTTAACCCCGAAATTTGTATGAAAACATTGAATGAAGAAAGTAACCTTGTAAATGAATCTTCACCTCTAAGAACACCTCCTTCCATTTTGTGAAGAAAACCAATTCACTTAATTGAAATTGATGAAAACATTATAAAACCAATGCCTAACAAAATGTCTGAAAGAAATGCGAGAAGAAAAGCTAGTGGAATTTGGGATAATTACTTTGAGAATTTAAATGACACACAAAGATGTCAATTATTTTTTACATTGATGAAATTAATTAAGATGAGACCTATAATGAAGACCCTGGGGTTAAGAACATCTAATGTTGTTGATCAAAATGCGTCAATTGTTGAAAACATACATAAAGCATACCAAACTGTAGGTGGCAAAAGACACACCAAAGATAGTAATGCTACATAGTCGTGCACTTACTAATTGTATAGTAAGTGATAAAATAGTTAATAAATGCTTGATTAGAAAAACAAGTAGTGCTTTGAAGCTAAACAAAAAAACACTAATGAAAGCAATAAAGAGACGTAAACGTCTTGAGTCAGTCAATAACACTGACTGTTGGGAATTCTCTAGAAACTCCATGGAAAGACAAAGAATACATCTGATATTCTAAAAGAATTAATTGTAAAATTTTGGAATGAGAACACAAGGGTGTCACCAAATAGAAGAGATACAGTAAAAAGAAGAATAGGTTCTCGTAATCATGAATCATGTGCAAAACATTTCTTAGATATGACTCAAACACAATTGTTCTCTAAGTTTAAGAATGAAAATCCACAAATTAACATTAGCCAAAGATTCTTTGAAATGAGAAAACCCTTTTATGTGAAAATCAATCACTCACGTACCACTTGTTGTTGCAGGCATCATGTTGAATTTTCAATGCATTATGATGTTTTTTTCAAATACATCATGTTTTGCATACTGACATCATGTTGTAGGAGTGTGGATTAAATATCTCACCAAAATCTTCAAGGGAATTTATTCCAACAATATTTTGTGAAAAATCAACTAGACAATTTTTTATAACAAAACACGTTTGGATGGAATGTGCAATGTATGTGGTGGTTTGCCAAATTTGAAAAGTTGTATCCATGAGGAGAGTAAAAATTCAATAGGAAAATAATTGGTTGGTTTCAAAAAATATAAATCAGTGGCATATCAATTAAAAGATGGAAAAGAATCTAAGAGGTGTGAGCTTGTTACAAAACAATTACCTGTATCATAATATATGGTCAAATTCAGAGAGGAAATTTTTTATGAGTATGCAAGGCACACACATAGAGCTCGATGGTTGGATGAAAAATTCAAGTTAAGAAAGGACACATTCCCACTTGGTACTATTGTTTCAGTAGTTGACTTCGCAGAGAATTACACATTGCAGCCACAAATGGAGGTTCAGTCTCAATATTATAACTCAGTGCAAGTTTCTATTTTCATGCATATAACATTCATGCACTCTCTAGAAAGCACTGAGAAAGATCAAAAAATATTAAGAGAGTATCATTTCTACATCAGTGATGATCAGACACATTCTAAAGAATATGTACAAGGGTGTTTCCATGTGTTTTATGTGAACTTGAATGAGAGGAACATTAGTTTCGATTAACATTACATTTGGTCAGACAACTGCACATCACAATTCAAAGAATGCACAGATGTTTTATTGGCTAAGCAGGATGCACAAAGAAACAAATGTACAACATATCTGGAGTTTTACTGAGGCAGGGCATGGAAAAGGAGAGCATGATGGTGTAGGAGCATGTGTGAAAAGAGCACTTGCAAGAGAAGAGTTAAAGTTCAAGGATGGTGCTAAATTTACAGATGTAAAAAATATTGTTGATTGGTGTGTCAAGAATATGGGCCATGAATCTCAAGAGAGATCAACGGTTCATAGATATTTTTGGTTGATAGAGGAACAACATCTAAACAACTTTGAAGATTGTATGACAGTTGCAGGATCAAGTGATATGCACTCATTCCGTAGTTCAAATGCAAATGCTTGGACTATTTATACTAGGTGCATGACATGTTTTTGTATATCATGCATTGATTTTGCATGGAATGAATGTGAGTCACAACAGTGGGTGGATGAATGGACTTGTAGACCTCTAATTCCACTCAACACACATCAAGTTCCATGAGCATTACAACTTGCAGGGTCTTCAGATCAAATGACAACATCACCTGACTTTGACCAAGTCTCTGATTTAGTGCAACAAGGTACATACATATATGTACATGCCATGTTTTAGATTTATAAATTATTAAATGGTCAACTCTTAATGTATTTTTAAATTTGACTTGAACAATTTTACTTTGTGATACATAGGGCACATTTTTGCAGTTATTGCGATGGAATTTAATGAAGAGGGAACATACTACTTCTTGTCTCGTTGTCTAGAGGGGAAAAAATTGAATTCTACAGTCACTGATGGTGAAGACCTTGAGTATCCCACTAGGTTAGTGGTAGTAACTGGAACTTGGCTTTGACGATATCCTATCAAAAAATCAAACATTTGGTTGTTTGAAGACTATGAAGTACATCGAAAGATACTTCACTATTCACATTTGGTCCTTGCAACAAATATTAAATTGATCAAATATCGAGGTTGGCCATCAAACAAGAATCTGTGGAAGGTTCGTGAATCAGATCATGAAGCAATTCTTGCTACTGTCAAGAATAGAGTTGATCCTTGTGGTTCATTGGATTGAATTTGCAAAGGTATGTTCTTCATGAATTTAATTTGAATATTTACTTAAATGATTTTGTTTAAATTTTGTATGATTTAAAATTCTATTTAATTGCTTACTAACATGTTTATGTAGGTTAGTGGTGCCAAAAAAGCTTCCACCTTCACGTGGTTGGCACTGTTAGTAGAGAATTTATTATTCTCGAAGCCAAGTGAAGCTAAGAGAAATTAAATATTAGAAAGGAACAACAAAAAAATTCTCATTTCACCACCTATATTGTAAAAATATCTTATTAAAATTCTCATTTCACCACCTATATTGTATATTATTCAAGTGGTTGGCAATGGACAACCTAACACTAACTCAGACTACTATTTCAGGTGATTTTTCAATGGACAACCTTACAACTGACTCAGTCTGAATGGAGATGGAGAAAACCGCGAGAGGATTTCATAGAGGGCCCCAACATGGAGGTCTCAGGATCTGACGAGACACAGAGTCTGAGAAATCACCCATGAAGATATGGCATGTTTGGGCCTCAGGGATCTTAAGGGACTACGCCTGGATGAGGTAGCCCGAAAAGCACGGGGAGCATAGGGAACCAAAAAAAATCTTCCACTAGCATTCACCTGATCCCGACATGTTGGTGTAGTTGGTTTGGTCCCACGAGCTTCCATTTGCAAAATACAACATCTAGCAGACACTAACTCAAACTACACTATTTTGTGTTTGCAAACAATAGGACAATGAGAGAACCGAATGGATATGGATAAAACCAAGATGATTTTCGTAGAGGGCTTCAACATGGAGGTTTAGGATCTGACGAGAATCTCTAGGTGTCACAAGTCTGAGAAATCACCTGTCGAAGATATAATCTAGTGTTTTGGCACTCAGGGCTCTTAAGGGACTACACCCGAACGAGGTAGCCTAAAAACTGAAGCTCCACTAGCGTTTACAACCCACGAATGTAGCTTCCGTTTACAAAATACAGCATCTAGGCTAAGCCTTACACTGACTCAAACTACACTATTTCGTGCGTTTACAAACAATAGGACAACGAGAGAACCAAATGGAGATGGATAAAACCATGATATGATTTCTGTAGAGGGCCCCTAATGGGAGGTCTTGGATCTAAAGAGTCTCTAGGTGCCATGGAGTCTGAGAAATCACCCAGTCAAAGATATAGCGTGTTTTGGTCTCAGGGCTCTTAAGGGACTACGCACGGATGAGGTAGCCTGAAAGCATCTGGATCCAGCGTATGGAACCAAAAAAAATCCTCCACTAGCATTCACCTGGCCACCCCAACATGTTGGTGTAGTTGGTTTGGTACCATGAGCTTCCGTTTGTAAAATATAACATCTAGCAACCTTACACTGACTCAGACTACACTATTTTACGTGTTTGCAAACAATAGGACAATGAGAGAACCAAATGGAGATGGATAAAACCATGAGAGGATTTCATAGAGGGCCCCGACATGGAGGTTTTGGATTTGATGAGACATCTCTAGGTGCCATGGAGTCTGAGAAATCACCTGTCGAAGATATAGCGTGTTTTGGTCTTAGGGCTCTTAAGGGACTACGCCCAGAACGAGGTAGCCCGAAAGCACGGGGAGTTTAGGGAACCAAAACAAAGCCTCCAATAACAAATTCACCTGGCCATAACGTGTTGGCATAGTTGGTTCGGTCCCACGAGCTTCTTGTTTGCAAAATATAGCGTCTGGAGCCTTACACTGACTCAGACTACTGACTATTTTGCATGCGTTTGAAACAATAGGACAACGAGAGAACCAAATGGAGATGGAGAAAAATGTAGAGAGGTTTTTCTAGAAACATTAACATGGAGGTCTTAGGATCTGACGAGAAGGTGCCACGGAGTCCAAGAAATCACATGTCGAAGATATAGCATGTTTTGGCCTTGGGGCTCTTAAGGGACTACGCCTGGACAAGGTAGCCCAAAAGCACGGGGAGCATAGGGAACCAAAAAAAATCCTCAACTAACATTCACCTAGCCACCCTACATGTTGTCATAGTTGGTTTGGTCCCATGAGCTTCCGTTTGCAAACTACATCATCTGAACAGCCCTACACTGACTCAAACTATAATATTTCACGCATTTACAAACAGTAGGACAGTGAGAGAACCAAATGGAGATGGAGAAAACCACGAGAGGATTTTTTAGAGGGCCCCAACATGGAGGTTTAGATCTGATGAGACATCTCTAGCTTCCACTGAGTCTGAGAAATCACTCATCAAAGATATAGCGTGTTTTGGCCTCAGGGCTCTTAAGGGACTACACCCATACGAGGTAGCCCAAAAGCACGGGGAGCATAGGGAACAAAAATAAATCCTCCACTAGTGTTCACCTGGCCATCCAGATGTGTTTGGCTAGTTGGTTTGGTCCCATGAGCTTTCTTTGAAACTATTAGTGTCTGGGAGCCCTACACTGACTCAGACTGCACTATTTCGCGTCTTTGCAAACAATAGGACAACGAGAGAACCGAATGGAGATGGAGAAAACCATGAGATAGGATTTCGTAAGGGCCCCCAACATGGAGGTATTAGATCTAACGAATATCTCTCAGTGCCATTCCATTTCCATTTCGGTTCTCTCGTTGGTTTACAAAGGTGCCCGTGAAATAGAAGTCTACAGTTAAGGCTACATAGATGTATAGTTTTACAAACGTATAGCTCATGGCACCAAATATCTGATAACTGATGTCCAATATTTCATTGTTGAAACAATGGACTAGTGAAATCAGATATTTTATTTTGGTTCCCTACATGGGGTCCCCTTGCTTTCCAGGCTAAATCTCGTCTATGGCATGTAGTTCCTTAAGAGCCTTGAGACCAAAACACGCTATATCTTCAATGAGGTGATTTCTTCGACTCCATGACACCTAGATACGTCTCGTCAGATTTGAAACCTCCATGTCAGGGCCCTCTATGAAATCCTCTCATGGTTTTATCCATCTCCATTTGTTCTCTATTGTCCATTGTTTGTAAACACACAATAGTGCAGTCTGAGTCAGTGTAAGGCTTGTTCAGACAAATATTTTGCAAACGAAAGCTCATGGGACCAAACCAACTATGCCAAAACATTGGAGGTGGCTGGTGAAATGCTAGTGGAGGATTTTTTTTGGTTCCCTACACTCCCCTGTGCTTTCGGGCTACCTCGTTCGGGCGTAGGCCCTTAAGAGCCCTGAGACCAAAACACACTATATCTTTGATGAGTGATTTCTCAAACTCTATGGAACCTAGAGACATCTCGTCAGATCTAGAACCTCCAAAAAGGGCCCTCTATGAAATCCTCTCATGGTTTTCCATTCCATAATTCTGCATTCAGTTCTCTCATTGTCCTATTGTTTGCAAATGCATGAAATAGTGTAGTCTGAGTCAGTGTAAGGCTGCCAGATGCATACTTTGCAAACAAAGCTTGTGGGACCAAACCATTTCTATGCCAACACATCCAGATGGCCTGGTGAATGCTAGTGGAGGAATTTTTTGGTTCCCTACATTCCCTGTGCTTTTGGGCTACCTCGTCTAGGCATAGTCCCTTAAGAGCCCTAAGGCCAAAACACGCTATATCTTTAATGGGTGATTTCTCAGACTCCATGGAACCTAGAGATGTCTCGTCAGATCCAAACCTCCACGTCAGAAGCCCTCTAATACAAAATCCTCTCACAGTTTTATCCATCTCCATTCAGTTCTCTCGCTGTCCTATTGTTTGCAAACGCATGAAATAGTGTAGTTTGAGTCAGTGTAAGGCTGCCAGATGCTATATTTTGCAAATGGTACCTTGTGGGACCAAACCAACTACAAAACACATCGGGGTGGCCTAGGTGAATGCTAGTGGAGGATTTGTTTTGGTTCCCTATGCTCCCCCGTGCTTTCAGGCTACCTCGTTTGGGCATAGTCCCTTAAGAGCCCTGAGACCAAAACATGCTATATCTTCGACAGGTGATTTCTCAGACTCCGTGGCACCTAGAGATGTCTCGTCAGATCTGAAACCTCCATGTTGAAGCCCTCTACAAAATCCTCTCACAGTTTTCTCCATCTCCATAGGGTTCTCTCGTTGTCCTATTGTTTGCAAAACACATGAAATACTACAGTCTGAGTCAGTGTAGGGCTACCAGATGCTGTAGTTTGCAAACAAAAGCTCGTGGGACCAAACCAACTATGCCAACATGTCGGGGTGGCTAGGTGAACACTAGTGGAGGATTTTTTTTGGTTCCCTACACTCCCTAGTGCTTTCAGGCTACCTCATCCGGGCGTAGTCCCTTAAGAGCCCTGAATGACTAGATTGGCTTAAGAATGAATTTGATAGGGGTATGTCTAAGAACACACAGGAGTTATCAATCACCTAGTAAATATTTCTTGTTTAGTTTTGGATGGGAGTCAGCTGGCCTATGGCTTAGTGACCTTCCATTCATTGATAATTTATGCTATGATAAACCCATGGATGCTTTCAAAAGTGCCTTCAAAAGGATAGGGGTAGTCATCAAGCCTAGTGAAGGGTGTGATGTGATTTCCAAATAACTTGAAATGCCTACAGATTTAAAGGTAATAACATGAATTGGACAGGATTAGACAATCAAGAATCATTGAGTGTCTGAATCAGAATGTCATTGCATTTGGAGACATTCTCAAGCATTGGAGTAATGTATATGGAGAGACATTCTCAAAATATCAACAGATGAAAGGCATCAAATTGTGACGACTCTCAGGTGTTTTAATAGGGGAGAAGACTAAGAAGCATAGAAGAATGTAGTAAGTGCATGATAAGATAGGAACCAGTACAAAGAGACCATGAGCAAGAAGAAGCACAAGTAAGGTAAATACACATATACACATTGATAAATTGAATGAATAATTACTCAGATTAGGTAACTCTTTATATACATACATTATATAAATATTGATTTCCAAAGTTTGATGCATATTATACATTGAAAATGCTAGTACATGTACATCACCAATAAATGAAAAAATAATCCATGTCTTAAATATTGTCAAGTGCACATCATATTAGTTTCATGCAAAAATAATCTCAGAAATGTAAGGTCTCATACAAAATTATCAAGTTCCAAATAGTATTTTAATGTGCATAATAAATAAAAAAAAATTCCCAAATAGGTCATATACCATCAAGTTCAAATGCCATATAGGCGTACATACAATGCCATGCACATAGGCATACAAAAACAATGTCATGTAAGACATATATATTTCCTAATCATTAAAATCTATCCCTCTCTTGGCCTTTCTCGAAGAAGGCCCTCCCTTAGACGAAGATGGAGATATATGAGATGAATTTGGATTGTCCGAGCCCATACTTCAAGTCCTCTTCCGTTGAATACTCACCTGTAGATTAGCCTGTAAATGCAAACAATGTTTTTTTGTCAAAACTTAATTTATATATGTTTTCAACATGTATTTAAGACCATGCTAGAATGAAAGTATTTACATAAATACACAAACTTACCGCAAGTTGTCGATCATGCCAAATTTTCATCTCATGCTCAGATGAGTCATCGGGAGCTCCTGGAGTACGAACGGGGGTACGAAGATGACGAGATGGAGGATTCTGTGCCCTCAAAGTCAAAATGGAGGGGGTTGAAGTTCCCTACATACACATAAGATCAGAAAATATAACATCAGAATTAGCGAAAATAGAACTAAGTACATGTATGTACATAATGACAATATTTTAACTAATTTTATCAATATAGAACTATTGTTTTTACCCCACCACGCCTGTGAATCAAATGAATAGGGCTGTACCTATCGCAAGGTAACTCCTTGCATATACACAATGAAGGAAATTATTAACATAATTTAATAATTCTACAATGAAAGACATTACTAACATGTAATTTAACATAATATGAATTACACGAGAAATTTAACAAAATTTACGTGTTGTTTGAATACCTCAGTGAGTTGCTGCGCAGATGAAATCACAGTCGGCAACACCTTTATCTACTTGTCGTAGAGATGGTGGGGTGTCTAGTGAAGTCAACATCTTTATCAAACATGTATATCACATGAGTTAGATGGACATACAAGAACATACATATATTTGACTTCAAAACTACTATATATATATATGTATGTGAAAATTTTACAAAATTAACATTCTAAATTACCTCTGTGAATGTATGTGTATGCATGGTGCTCGCCGCCTATGGTCAGGATGAAGATGCACCTCCCGCACATTGTAATATCAATGCATATACATGTACAAATACAATTATTTCAAAAATTTAACATATATAAGTAAATCAAGTACTCCAAACTTTTTGTAACACACATAACAAAACATAACAAATACCTATGAAGGTGACCGATGAATGTAATCCAAATGTCTCACTCAAAAGGACATCTGACATAGTGACATTATCGTGTGCACCCATATCACCAAGTGCACCAAAATCAGTACGCATGAAAGTATCATCCTCCTCGGGCCCCAAACATATGCTACCACATGATGAGAAAAGATGTGGCCTCATGCTAGTACTCCCTGAGGGAATACTCTGTGTACCTCCATGAGCATCTGGCTCAGAAATATCCCTCGTATGTCGAACAAGGGTCGCAGATAGCCCCTGAAGCGCATGGAGTGTATCAATCTCTACTGTCTCCTTCACTGCTTGAGGGACAATCTCAGGGTGAGGGGGCTTCTGTGTGGGGAATCTACCCTATTGAATAGGTGCACATTGTGCACCTAGTCGATCCTATGCAGATCCTTTTCCTCGGCCCTAGAAATCTTGGAAATCAAAATAATTTGGGATCTCATTGAGGATAAACTCATAATAGAGTTTCCTCAGAAAGTATAGTGGCACCTCGTTGTTATTACAAGGTGGAAAATCAAACACCATCCACCATCGGTCCCAAAAAATATTTTTAATCAAATTATTATTGCACCAATGGATGGGAAACCATTTACATGACAACGAAACAGGAAAATTAGTGTGGGGGTCCGTGAATAAGGCACATATGAGGTCTTTTGAAATTTATTTTTTCTTTACATCCACATATGACAATTTGTTGGAATAATAAACCCTACAACCCTCTCTGTAAGTTGTCCAATGATCAATTTTCCCCATTGTCATGTCAACTTGAACAAGTAATGCCTCCAATGTGTTTGCAAGAGAGGTGCAGTGGGGGTTTGTAGATTGTGAATCCCTCATTGTTTTGATTAAATCCTCAATTTAAATTTTGTTTTCAACTATGTGGGCTGCTAAATCTTCTTGACTACCCGGGAGATGTTGAGCAATTGTGGGAGTGTCGGGAGGGATGACAGGAATAGTAGGGTTTGGTTGTGGTTGATTCCTTCGACCTCTAACTGTAACAATAAAAAATATGTATTCAATTCAAATTTTAATATATAATTATCATATTTCAATGCAATTTTGAGAAAAGAATTGTGCTTACCTCTTCTCCGTGGTGCCATCGTCGATTCAGATCTTCCTGGTGATCTAGAAACGATCCTTTGAGCTTGAGATCCAGCTGAATGAAAAAACATGAGGGCACGGTTAAGCTCTGAAACTCGCGTTTGAGGGAGATAAAATGATAGAGGCTCGGGCCTCTTTTACTTCTAACCAAACATGGTCTATCCCACACTGGCATCATTCACCTTATCTATGACTAGTACTGTCTAGACACCATCGACGTCGACCACCCCTTAACCAGTACCGGTCACTATTGTGCAGAAATCCGCTACACCCAAACCCCCTTTTTCCTAAAACACTCACTTCTTCTCACCCATTCCTACCTAGCTCTACCCTCATCTCCTCCCCACTCCTTGTACACCTAAGCACACCTCTACCCATTCCTATTCTACCCAATTTTCCTACCCAAATTCAAATCCCCTTTTCCCCCTAAAAACCCCGTATTACCTCTCTAACCTATATACCCAATCTACCTCTGAAACCAATGCGAGAGATCAAATCTTACCTCATCGCGCTACTTTCTTCATGGTGGTATGTCTAGTTGTATACACTGGTGGTCCACCCAATCCCTCTCCTACCTCATCCATGTCCACTCACCAATTCCAATCCTCTTACTCTCCACCCCAATCACAATTGATCTACCTATGCTCGTGAACCCATCTACCTGGCTCCTCCAACCAACTGGATCCCTTCCACCTTAGCAGGATATCATCCCTTATATTTTTCTCCTGACAAAGCACAACTCATTCAGTGCTTTGTCGTTTTCAAAAAATCCAAAATGTACAAATGAAACCATATTATATGGATTTTTATTTTTATATACCCATGTTGACCTAACTGATGTTAATTATTACCAAAAATGACATCGGTCCTAAAACCTAGCTCACTGTGGTCGGTTAAATTGAGACCGACATCAGTCATCTGCCCCCAATAAACCGTGATTGGCTTACCTAGACCGGTTACCAGTTATGTATGACCGACATCGGGTTACCTGTCATATTCTTTCCCATACCCTTTCCCCCATTGCTGACCCTGCTTAACCAACCTAGCCACCGTTTGACCTTACTCACCCTTATTGCAAGTAACCTCCATACCTACCTTACCTATACTTTTCCTTAATTACATTTTGGGACTTGTTATTTTACCCATACCTTGGCCCTACTACCCATGTTGTGACCTATCTACTTGGACTCGAAACATTTTTAGTGACCTATAAACTCATGTACTGGCTATGCTTTACGACACTGTTACCCGTGTTATTTGACCTAATGGACCTTACCTTGCCTCTTGCTACGACCATTTATCCTGACCCAACCTGTGGTGTACCAGAACATACCATAACATTCCTACACTTGACCTACGAAGTGCTTCTAAACCATATCCTATACCTTGGATACCAGAATCACCTCAAACTTGTTTGGATAAACCTATCGACCTTAGCAAATGTAGAGTTTACATGCTCTTCAACCTATTATCGTGCTATAATTTATACGTGTGCGCGTGTTTGACTATCACTACCTTTGACCTTGGCCCATTACCTGGATTACCTAATTGGACCTTTACCCCCTTACCCCCATTGTCCAAATTCCTCTTCATCACATTCACCTTTTATTAAACCACTCACCGATTTTGTCTTTTGCCACATCAGTTCCTTGTTTTAAGGGGATCACCTTCACCTACACATGGGGCAACCACATCCTATTTTTGTCAGCATCGCTTAACAATGCAAGCTATGCAACAAAAAGGGAAAAATGTAGACACCAAAATTGGGTCACACTCTCCCTGATTCCTCATTAAATAATCAACTTGAACAGACTCACCTAACCATGGCCCCTTGCACTACACACTAATATTAATTTAATTAAATTAATCCATGTCCTCACAATATTTATTATTTAATTATCATAATTAGGATACTTTCCACCTCACCTAGACACCTCACCTAGCCACCTCACCCTGATTCTATTCTTAGCATATGTCCATAGCTAACTAAGACCTAACTAAACCCTAAAAGTCAAAGCCTACATCCCCTCTAACCACATTCCTGCATAAGAAAAAATAACCCTCGCTCTTTCCCGGATGAATAGAGATATCTAGCAAAAATCATTGCCATGATCTCCTATTTTTAGTAAACTTAGGGAGTCCCACCCTAATCGACACCGGTCACCCCTGAACCGATTCCGATCAACCCGGAACCATCGCCGGTTACCTTTTATTCACTTTGTTAACCTTTTTTTGAGGTTGGCACATTCTGAGAGAAAAAAAAAATGGAGACCAGAGCTGTATGCAAGTGAAAGAAGCATCCTTTTGCACATCCAGACATCCAGAGCCATCACCAGGATCAATCAGAGAGTCGTTGCATTCACGGGAACACTATTGGAAAGAACCACTATAGTACCATACACGTATTCTCCAATCAACCACCTTCACCACTCAGCCATCAGATATTTAACACAGTAAGCATGGCCCTAACTAGTATGGTTTATTTAAGTTAGTAATATTTATTACTCTTCTTATTAATCTATTCTTTGCATGCTTATTGCTTCATCACCCACTTTCCTGTAAACCTAAATATCCCTTCACCCATATCACCAAATCACCTATTCTCACCTGCTGTATATTTCTAAGCATATATAAGATCTCTATAGACCTCTCCATTCACTCACCCAAAATTTATTTGACCTTAGATCACCCCTTCCATTTAACCTATTTGGAGTTTCTTTTACCCCGACCATACCGACGCCGATTATCCACAACTGTCATCGGTTCTACCTAAACTGGCATCAATCACATTTAGACGATGTCAGTCTCTATTTTTTACACCTTGACCAAGAACAAACCCATCAATCACCTTACCAGTTGACCTAAATAGCCCAGAATATAACCTTGACCAGTCCTAGTACCTTGACAGATACCTCACCTCTCAGATCCAACTATAGCCTAGCCTGTTGTGATTGGATTTGCTTATTGTATTTGGATGAGATATATAAATCATATCAACTACAATAGGACCTTGTTTATTTATCACATTAACTTGTTTTAAACAATGGATTAACAACCATCTAGGAAGTATCACACTTCCTGGAACTAGCATACACTAGGCAGTCCACTATCATATATCATTTAACTATCTTTTGTGGTCTTGTTTTCTATTAAAGGTAGTTCCTCCTAGCCAAAGGGAAACTCTCACATTAATCCGTGGATAAAGAATTCAGAACGCACACAACAACCATTAAGTTACCAACATTTAAGAAGTATTCCTCCTTGGCCCTTACCCCTATTTGTTTCTTCATTTCGAAAAGGTAAAGAAAATGGTGAAACACCTGGCGGTCACCTGAAGAGTGAACTTAGTACCGAGTGCTTCACTAAATCTCATAATTCATGTAGTTCTATGTGTAAGTGTGTGTAATAATACCCTAGTATGTCCTTATGCAAGTAGCATAGTGATAGTAGGATAGGTATAGAATTTAGAAAATTTATAGAATGTGTGTGATCGAATAGAATAAACTTCCCCTCCTATGTTGTGTATACATAAGTGATGCAACCATTTTCCCTTGAGTAAGTGTGCTAGATGGATGCCTTTGATGATCATATTCCTTTGGATGCAAGCTTAGGTGATAGTATGTAATGCTTAGTGGTTGGTCCCTTATATATATATATATATATATATTATATATATATATATATATATATATATATAATATATTTGAGAAGTAAAAGAGACCCAAAAGAGTGAGAAAAGGGGGAAAAGTATTAGGAACACATAGGAGAGATAGGAGCACTTGGGTGTTAGTGTCTGAGATCATAAAATATAAATCAGTCAAATACTGTCATGGCTGTAGGGTGTGTAAGGTCAATTAAACCATAAAACACAAATAGAAAGACCCAAAAGATGTTGTCATTCACTAGTTTTATTTCTTAGGAATCATGTATAAACTAGTATGCTCTAAGACCTAGAAATGTACCCAAGTGCATATATTCTGTGTCTACACTTGTGTTGATAGGTGTTGTAGATGTAGGTATAGATAGGACTATATTTTGAATAAATAATGTGGGTTGTTGTGATGAAACATGTGGAGACATAATAAAAGGATTTGTAGAGAGAGTGACACCCATTTAGGAGGAGTGATAGAGGTTGCATGAATATGTGTGGATGGGGCGGTAGTAGTGTGAGTGTGTATAAATTTTGGGATATATAAGGAAGAAGATGACGTAAATACTTGTTGGCTAGCCATGTTTTGTGATGATATGGAATTAAGTTCGAAACTAGAAACAAGAGTGGATAAAGTGGGTGCTGACATCCCTGTATCACTAGTAGAGGGGTAAGGAGATATTTTATCAATAATAGGTTGATATTCAGGGTCATATAGTTTGGAATAGTTGAAAGTGTCAACGACAGAAGATGGAATATATTTTGGATAGGGGGATAATTGTTACACATAACTTTTATAGTAAGGTAACTATAAAGGGAAATAATATAAGAGTCTAAGGGTTATGCAAAGACCGAGTCACCATTGTAGAAGAATTGTAGAGTGTCAAGACAAATAGATTATAATGTCCCAAATTTAATACTGGGAGAATATAGAGGTTCTTAAGCTATTTCTAAGGGTGTTTTTAATGGATCTATCACACTTGGGATGTTTTGAATACGAGATTGGGTTAATTCTAGGGATTGTTGAAGTGGTTCTTCAATTTTTATGATGTTTTGAAGGTGAGACTATTGTATAGTCAGAATCATGAACTAAAAAAACAAGAAATAAATAAAAGATAGATTGTTGTTGAGAGAAATAAAAACCACACAATCACAAGAACATTTTAGATTATCATGATTACATTAAGAAAAGTGTAAAATGAAAAATGGCTGAAAAGGGAATTAGGAAAAGGCTAGCCAAGGTTTGTTTCAAGTGAGTTAAGGATAGATTCCTTGATAGACCTGATGGTACGTGAGGCCCATGTTTGTGTTAGTGTTGATATAAGGCATGGTATTAGGGCCCACCCCCTCACTTCAAATTCCCATAGTGATAAGGGTGTTGGGTTCTTAGCTGATATACCCCTGAACAATTATTTAGAATTAGCCATAACATTGATTTGGCTTCCCCTTTAGTGATCAAATCAAAGTAGGTAGGCCTAGAAGGGATTATTTAGATGCAAGTTTGATTTTGTTTAATATGAGGTTTGGCTGTGTGTGAGGGTATTTTCATCAATGAAATCATTTAAACCCTAATTAAACTATGTGATCAATCAAAATGAAGGTTCATTTTAAAACCTAAAAAGAAAGATTGATTTTTATAAGGGAAGATCATCTAAAAATGTGATGTTGGAAGGAAATGAAAGAAAGGAAACATACCTATGTTCTCTATTCCTTTTTTATTTTTCTTAATTTTTTATATTTTTGAAGAAGCGATAACAACATACTATTAGTGAAAAAGTTGGATAATTTGACAAGAAGGAAAATAATAAGATATCAAATCTAATAGAAAAGGGACCAATGATCCCACAGGGCATGCTAGAATGTTTATGGTGAATTTTGGTTTGTTAATTATATGAAAAATAGTAAAAACTCAGAAGATGACAGGGTTTAGAGATACATGTTTCGACAATTTAATGTTATGATGTGTGAATGTAAAATTGACGTGGGACTCCTACTTCTAATGAATGAGAGATACCTACACACAAAAAGATGATTAGACAAGATGGATATTAGATAAGGATCTGACGAATTTCTCAGAAAATTTTGATCCCAAGAACCAAATGGATTCCTTGAAGTTTGTAAACTCATTTTACAATCATGTGATAATGATATGAAAACAATTTACATTGACAAGATGACTAAAAATCCAAGGGGATAGAGAGTTCCTACTTTGAATGATAGGTATCCCAAGTTTAATGCCTCTACCATGTTTATATATGTACTTGCTTCTTGAATTAGGTTTGCAAACGTTGATAAGTGATTCTTATTTTGATTTGTTCTTCTCTTTTGAACTATTTGATCATGTGTGCTAGAAAGATATCAGTTACCTATTAAATCTGATGTTAATCATGCTTTTGGAAATATTGTGCTTGTGTTGAATTATTATCAAGTACCCAGTTGACTAGTTTCTAAAGTGTACTAAGTGATCTCAGCTAGTAGGAAGTAAATTCAGTCAATTAGAACAATACAAGTAAGCAATCTACATTTTGAGATGAATTTCTGATTCCTTAAACTATTATATCTATATTAGAAGGAGGACAATACCTTGGATCAATTTAAGTGATCCAAGGCATGCCCTTTGATAGATATATTATTACGATCTTATCCTTTAAGTCTGATTGAATTCTTTATATTTAATGATATACTATCATATTCAAGACTTATTTGATTATAAGTTGCAGGAGTGTTTTGTAACATCTTATAATCAAAGTCATACTGCAATTTGATCTCATCGGGAATTTGATTATTACATTTGGTTGTTTCAATTTCTTGAAAGCCTAACCTAGCTTATTCTAAGGTGATGTTTATATGTTAAAGGACCTAACTATATTATATTATTTTATTTAATTAATTAGTATCAACCTAAGCTAAGGATTGATACATTATGAAATGGGGAAACTTAAACCTATTTCTAAAACATATTTTAGGTCCTAAAACTTAACCTAAGGGGAATCATGATAAGTATTCTTTGGAAAGGTTGAGGTAAGATTAAAATGTTGAAGCCAATCCAGTACTTGAAAAATTAAATGTAATGGTAATGGCATGCATGACCACCTTTGGCAGTGACCTAATTTAACTTGGCATACACGATAATCTAGGTAACTAAAAAAGCTTGGTAAGATTTTGTTAACTGTTAGTTGAAGCTAAGTTTGAAATGGTGGTTGGTGGATTTGTTGGGTTAAATTGGAAATCTACCATAACATTTAATGATCTTGGTGAGAATTGGAAAACTTCCTTGGAAAGGGCATGATGGTTTTGGGAAAAGGAATAGGAGTTTGGTTTTCATTTTTCATTTGGTATTTCGAGCACTGTGGCTATGCATGTTGATTTTTTGGATATTCAATTTGTTAGTTCATTTCTTTTTCATTAATGAAATCTCCATTACATGGAGGATTTAATGGAAGATAAATTTATGGTTTGGGATATTAAAATAATGAGGAAAAGGAAGATGGGATTTTTGTGGAATTTATTTGAAGTTTTCATGAAATCTTGCAAGAAAGCTTGGGTAGAAATTTTGGGAGCTTGGAGGAAATTTACAGGAGCTCTACCAAGCATGATAGTCTCTAACTCCTTTTTAAATATTCTACTCTATTTTAATAGTTTCATGAAAATAACTCTACTCTATGGAAGTGGAATTACATTCTTTGGTTCTGGGTTTTGTGTTTTGAGTTATTCGTTAGTTTGCTTATTATGGTGTTATGAAATATTATTGTAACTAGATACATGATTGAATTGAAATAAATACTTCTGCTAATATGCATGAATGTGAATTGATTTCATGTGGGAACCAGGAGTTTCTTGGTTTTCTGGGTTGTGTATTATGTCTGAATTTGGTGTTTTCACTACTTGGAAATGTTTATAGAACTTGTTTAAAAGATACCCATGAAGAGAAAATCCTGAGTGTTTTTTAGATATCACCGTAACTAATGTTAACAACACATCCTTGCTAGGTTAGTAAATATCTTTAATGGAGCATTTTATATTTTTTATTGTTCTATTATGGGCAATTAAACTATATGGGTTCTTTCAATTTTCTTGAGGATTTTTTATTGTGTCAAACTTTGCAGGGGTGTCAAATCAGTCTCTATCGATTGGAATCTTTGTGTTTTTAGCTTAATTTAACCTAGACTCAAGTACTGAGTCAATACCTTATGGGTATTCACGCTTGGAACCTCTGATGGAATTTTGATGGATATTGAAATTATAATTAATTTTTTATTTGAGTCCATCATGGACACTCGTGAATAATAAACTGAGTTTCTTGATTTGTTGATTTAGACATATTTTGGAATCTTTGGTAGTTTTTAGTTAATCACGGAGTGATTACATCACCTTTTGACTAAATAGTTAACCAAGTTGTGTTATATTCTTGTCATCCCATTTCGTTGGGCCATGATTATGAGTTGCAAGGTTTTGTGATTATTTAAACCACCGTGGAGATTGGAACGTTTCTTGAAGTATGCAGGTATCTAATGTGTGTGTAGCAGTATAAATTATCGGGTCCATTCCACTTTCGTGAAATTGACTCTACAGTCCATGGTTACTTCAAATTTCCATCAATGGGTCAAAATATTATTTATTTATTTTAGGGTATAACTAGAAGTTCAAGTTGTTGAGTTAGATTGGATTTATCAGTGATAATGTTTCTAGGTATTTTTTCTCATCGTTACTTTAAGTTTGAGTTCAACTCGACCTAGTCAAGTAGAATGCATTAATAATTTTAGAATTTAGTTGCTCTTGAGGGACTATGAGAGGATGTGTTTCCCTACTGAATCCTTGAAATGAATTATTTTGGTATAGTTTATTTTGGATTGTGATTGGTCTCTTTAATTTAAATTTTGGCTAACTAAAGTAGTTGATCTTATAAATCTTATGGCTTCTATTACAAACTATAAATGAATTATTCAATTCTAAACCAATTCCCTTAAGAATTCAACACTTAGGCATATAATCTTAACACTATTTTTTGATCTTAACTTAACTTGTATGCAATGGCTGAGTGAGTGGTATTCACTTGTACTGTTTATTGAGTCTTATAATGGCTTTATAGTTTATATTTGATACAAAGATACTCAAGTTCCTTTAAGTTGTATAAACTTATTTAACAAGATATAAGATTATAGTCATATAAGTATGGGATTATATGACCATGCAATCTTAGTAAATCTTATACTTGATTTTATCAATAAGTCCATTAATTGATTGTTTTTATTTGACTATAATATTGTAAATCTTAATTAAGTTATAAAACTTTATGAGTCAAGGTAAATGACTTCGTATTCATATGAAGTATGGGATTATATGAATAAAATAATATTACTCTTGAACCTTCTGTTTTCATGTTGATTTGGATCAAAATATACTTGGCTTGAATTACCTTGTAGTGACTTAAATCTTATTATAGAATGTTTTGTAATGAAAACTTATCTTCCTTAAACTTACCTTCTTTTGATGGTTTCATTTATTATGTTAGTTCTTATGACATGCTTAAAAGAGTTGTTTATTCTTTTGAACCTTAGAATCAATTTCATTAAAAAGAAGTGTTCTTTTTATGAAATTATTAAGTTAGAGCATGTTGTTATAAAGATTTAGTGTTTATCATGCTAAGTTTATGTGAAATGACACATGCTAACAATCTTGTAGATGGATTTCATGAAAGGTGAAAGAAGAAAGAATTATAAGAAGTTACATTTATTTTATTATTCTAAGTCAATTGATTTGATTAAATGATTACTGTATAAATTTCCTGTGGTAGTTATATTTGGAAAACATTAAAGGCCTTGAGCCATATTATTTTAATCATTTTGAAACATGTGGATTTTTAGAGACTAAAGTTTGTTGATGGTATTTTAGTAGAAAACAATAAAGATGGATTCTTGATTATATTGATCTTGTAAATGATTGAATGTTGTAAATTTGGAAGTTAGTGTGATACTTTCATTATAAATGATTCATATTAATTTCATAGTGTTTATAAGTAAACATAAACAGGACTTAATGAATGCTTCATAGCTGGATTTTTATGTTGATTATGTGAAGGATTATACATAAAGTTTGTTAGTATATGATCTAAAGGAAGAACTCGATATGAACTTATATAGATGATATGGTAAACCTTATCCAAAAGTTGTTGAAATAAAATATTACGTTCATATTGAATTGATATTATGTCCTTTATATAGATTATGCTATAATGTATCATTATGAATTCATGGATAAGAGAATATGTATTTTAATAGAAAGAAAGGGGGGGGACACACTCTATAAATTTGGAATGGTCTTAATGAATTGAATCCTACACCTATGTTACTGTTCTATAAACCATAATGTTTGACAAGAAAAAAAGACATGATAAAATGCGTTAAAATGTTTATGTATTGAATAGTAAAAAGTTTATGTTAAGTTTAGGTGACTTAATAAAAGTCACACAAACCTAATACATAAGTAATATAAATCTAAGTTATACTTACTAGTACGATATAAAGATAATGCTTAAATGTTGTCCTATAGATGTTATAAACCAAATAGATTAGTAACACTTAATGGACCTTTTTTGCTGAAATATTCATAGTCATGATCAGGTTGGTTAGCCCTTTATGTAACAGGGTTATAGTCCCTTCAAAACTATTTACCAATAATAAAAAAAACACTTAATGGACCTTTGAAAAATGAATAATTAACTCAATGTACTTAATACAGATTTGATCTGCATACCTTCAATTCATACGGAGTTGCGTTACGATCCTTCCTTTAAGGATTAATCATATTAAACCTAGTTGATCGTTAGGCATGAAACCTAATGATTAAGATATGAACTTAAGTGAAATTTAACAAGCTGGGAATTAAGGAATTAATGAGCTTATATTAACTTATGTAGTTTTTCTTAGTGGAACTCAATGGGTTGTCACAGCATAGTCACTCCTACACAGTACCCACTTAATGACATAGGTCATTAGGTGGATATTGTGGAACAACCACTATGGCGCAATATTCCACTCACCTCCTCTAAACAAAGTTGTCATAAAATGAGATTTAAGGTCATTGATATACACTAAACTGAGACAAGACATAAGACCTATGGCCATTATCAACTTGTGTAGAATAAAGGTGATTAACCGTGCTCGAATCGACATAAGTTGATTTGAGTATAATTGATTAACCTTAGTCACCTTAAGTAGATCATTAGCACTAGCCCATATGAGTTGTTCCTTTTTAGTGTCTAACATGGACTTGGAAGTGGTTGACAAAATTCAAGGAAGTCTAATCTAGATAAAAGTTTTTGAGTGGAGTGAAAGACTTATTCCTTTCAACGAGTATACCGTCTAGGAATTAAAGCATAAAAAACATGTATATAAGTTTTGGCCAAAGTATCACAAACTGTTGGTTGCGTTGTCTTGTGTCACCTGGACTAAATAAGCATGATATCAGATTAGTTTCAATAATAGACACTCATATACGATCTTTAGGCATTAACACTTGAATTGACCCTTTAATGGCGAGGGAGCCAAAAGTGTACTCAGTATACACATTAATATGATGAAACATGAGAGATTGATTTAACATCGATTCATGAAATGAGAGATCAGTTTAATGCCAAATCATTACACCTGGATATGGTTTACTTTTATGTTATGGATTAGCAAAGGAATGTTTTTTTTCTAAATATGTGAATTTAGAATAGTGGACATTATGTTATAAAAAAATAAATTTCCCCTATTTACTGAAGTCTTAAATGAGAAGGTTACATTTTGGTATCAGATCTGAAAGTTGTAGCTCTTGGACCTATTTGAGTCCATCTATGATAAAAACTTAATTTCTTGTTAACAAAAAATGGTTAGAAGAAGGGGATGTGCTACAAATAACCAGCCTCCGGTTGGTGAGGTAGTTACAACACAAAAATTTGATGAGATCCTTATTGCCCTATTGGACACAAGAGATTGTCTTACTATACTTGAACAAGTAAAGGGAAATGAGGAAGAGGAGGATAATGCTGATGATAACAATAAACTACCTCCAAGAAATAATATTAATTCTAGGAATCCCGGGGTGGTGATAAAAAATAATAATAATGCTACAAATGCAAATGTAAATGCACCCAATCAACCTGAAAATAAGAAGGCAAGGTTGGCAGATGAACTTACTAATGATATAAAAAGAATAATTCCACAAAATTTTGATGGTACCACACTGGGAGATGGTGAAAATTGGCTCAAAAAAATGGAGTAGTACTTTGCAATAAGGAACATATCGGAAGAAACCAAAGCAGTATATGGAGCTTATTAGCTTTCCCATGAAGCATATTCCTAGTGGGACAACCGTAAGGCTGAACTAAACATTGATGAAGATATCATCAATTGGTATCCATTTAAGGGATACTTTAAGCAGCATTGGTTGCCACAACTCCATTATGATTAGAAGATGTCAGAGTTTCATAATTTAGTTCAAGAAAAATTTATTGTAACTAAATATTGGGAGAAGTTTACCAAGTTTCTCAAGTATGTACCGCAGTGCCAAAATGATGAAAAGTTTTAAAATACATAAGTTTATAATGGGATTGAATCCTATCATAGGTGGAGAGGTGGATGTACACAGTCCAACCACTATGGAAGGAGTGGTGGAAAAATAGATAAGGCAAGAACATAAACTGAAAGAAATTTCTCCACATAAAGAAGAGAAATGTAAGAAGTCTCTAACTCTCCTTCCCCTCTAGCACCTAAAAAGATGACATGGAAAAATTTTGGAAATAAAAAAAGGTTTGAGGATGAAATAGTAAGAAAACAACATTAAATAACCTTGGTGAAAATAACAAAAATAATGTTCAGAAGAACAATAATGGACAAAACAATAATTACAAGTTTGATAATAAGTTTGAGCCTAGGAAAGGACCGGTTGGGGGATATTATAATTGTCAAAAAGACCATTATGAAAATCTGTACCCTCTAAAGAAAAATGACAACAACCAGCATCACAAGATACATGCTGCAATAGCTAATAAGGAAGTTGAAAAGTAAGCTACGCCAATAGAAGTTCCAGGTAAGTTGTTTGGTATACATGTAACTATAATTTTTGATATTGGTGCTACAGAATGCTTTATTTATAGTAAATTATCTTCTAAATTAAAAATAAAAGATGGAATTATGGAAAAATCATGGACTGTCCATTATGGGAACAATGTTGCACACACTGTTGATAAATGTATTTTTGGCGCAACCTTAGAATTATCAAGTTTTATTACAGAAGTAGACATGTATGTTGCACCTTTAGGGTCATACAATGTCATAACTTGTGTGAATTGGCTTGTTGACCATAAGGAAAAGGTGTACTATTTCAGAAAATATGTTAAATGTCTTGATGATCTATAAAAAATAATAAGCATACAAGGAGTAAAAAGAGATATTTTGGTTAGAAAATCGTCATCTGTGCAACTTAAGAAGGCCAAAAATAAAGGTTGCATGTTAGATGGAGTAAAAATATCTAAAAAAATAGAAGAAGGTTGTGATTTTATGGAAAAATATCCGCTGATACCAGAGTACAACGATGTGTTTCTAGAAGAACTACCTGGTCTTCCACTGAAATGAGAGTTTGAATTCACAATTGAAATCAAATCTGAAACTGGACCTATTTCCAAGGCACCTTACCACATGACTACAAGTGAGTTAGTTGAACTAAAGGCACAATTATAAGAACTCTTTTCTAAAGGTTTAATAAGACTGAGTGTCTCACCCTAGGGAACACCAGTGATATTTGTTAAGAAGGACGAAACACTTATACTTTGTATTAATTATAGAATTTTAAACAAAGCAAAAATCAAGAATAGATATCCTCTTCCTAGGATTGATGATCTATTTGATTAGATGCAAGGTGTATAAGTTTATTTGAAAATAGCTATGAGATCGAGATATCATTAGTTGAGAATCAAAGATGAGGATATCCATAAAACAACCTTTAGAACAAGGTATGGGCACTATGAATTCACTCTTTTACATTTCAGTTTAACAAATGCGCCTAAAAATTTCATGAATCTAATGGATAATATCTTTCAAGAATACTTGGACAAGTTTGTCCTTATCTTCTTGGACGATATTCTTATCTATTCCAAAAGCGTAGAAGAGCACAATGAACATTTAAGGATTGTACTAGAGATTTTAAGCTAGAGAAAGCTATTTGGAAAATTGTCAAAATGTTCCTTTTATAAAACTGAAGTACATTACTTAGGACACGTTATAATCAAAGATGGAATTTCTGTTGATCTATCAAAAATTTCAGCCATAATTGATTAGCCCGCACGTAAGAATGTTCATGAATTTAGAAGCTTTATGGGGCTTGCTTGATACTATAGAAATTTTTTTAAGGACTTTTCAAAAGTTTCTGCTCCAATTACTTCATTGCAAAAGAAAAGATAAAAATTATCATTTGGAATGATAAATGCGAAGAAAAATTTAAAAAATTAAAAGAACAACTAACTACAACACCTATTTTGACTATTCTCGGATCCAAAAAAAAGCTTTACAGTGGTCACAAATGTTTCCAGAGAAGGATTAAAGGGTATATTACTTTAAAATGATCATGTTATAACATATGAAAGTAGAAATATCAAGTTACACAAGCTGAATTATGCTCCCCACGAACTAGAGCTTGCTTCCATAGTTACATGCACTTCAAGTATGAAGACATTATCTCTTAGCTAAACTCTTTAAGCTAAAGAACTGACCACCTTGGGCTGAAATATATCTTCACACAACCAAATCTTAAATGCAAGACAATGAATATGGTTAGAATTTTTTGTCTCAGTATGACTTTGACATTAGTTACATTAAATGTAAAGAAAACAAAGCGACAAATGTGTTAAGTCGTATGAAACATATTTCTGCACTTGTATACCTTGAGAACTCAGTTTAAAGACGAAGTAAAGAAAAAAAATGATGTTTGATCCAATATCGTTTTACCAGCAAGTAAAAACAACACTCTGCTGCAGATTCTAATGATGCAATATACAAAGGTTTTTGAATAGATAACGAAGGAATCCTAAGGTATGAAAATCAGGTATATGTACCCTTATAAAATGAGTTAAGGAAGTAAATTAATTGACTGAATTTCATAGATTCACCTTACACTAGGACATCTCCAGAGTGACAAAATTGCTTACTGATGTAAAACAACAATATTTTTGGAAATGGAAGATGAAGAAGATATATAATTGATTTTATTTCTGAAAATTGTCCTTAGAATGTCAAGTGTGTTAAGGCTGAACATACCCATCTAGCTAGTTTTGTTGTACCCTCGCATAGCATATCGCACATTATAAATGTTAGGTAGCAAGTATGGATTTCGTACAAGGGTTGTCTATTTCTAAAAATAAGCATGATGTTATTTTGGTTGCTAGTAGACAAGTTAACAAAGGTAGCTCATTTCATTACTGGTAATCTGAAAGATGATTCACCAATTCTTGTAAAAATATTTTTTCATGAAATTTTCATATTGCATGATGTACCTGAGTTAATTATATATGATAGAGACCCAAGAATGACTTCACATGTTTTTGGAAAACTCTAAATGCAACCTTATGAATAAAACTGAATTTTATTTCCGCATATCATCCAAAAATGGATGGGCAGACCGAAAAAGTTAATCAAGCAATGGAAGATATGATTGAAAATGTATTGTATGGACCATTTGTACAAATGGGAAGAATACCTTTCTTTCGTTGAATTTTCATACAACAACACTTACCATTCCTCTCTAAAAATGGCACTTTTCGAAGCATTATATGGATTGAAAGTGCAAAACACTTGTTAGTTGGAATAACATAGAGGATAAAGAGGTAATTGGACATGAGATGCTTATGTGGAATGGAGCAACAAGTAAAATTAATCCGTGAACAATTAAAGGAAGCTGCTGATAGGTAGAAAAGTTATGCAGACTTGAAAAGGATCGATAGAAAATTTGAACTAGGTGAAAAAGTCTTTTTACGTGTTAAGCCTAAAAAGAGTCTCAATTACTTTTGGAAAAGTAGCCAAGTTATCACCTCATTTTATGGGACCTTTCAAAATTGTGGAGGTGATCAGTCCTGTAACCTATCGTTTAGCATTTCCTCCCACATTGGAACATGGATACATGATGTTTTTTCATATTTCAATTTCTTAGAGAAATATGTTTCAGATTTGTCACATGTATTGAATTGGAATTCTTTGCATAGGTACAAGACCTAGGAATAATCGTGGTTGAACCTATAAGGGTGTTGGAAAATCATAAGTTACACATGTGAAACCATGGAAATAAGTCAATGCAAGGTCTAGTGGGACCATAGTTAAGTGAAGAAAGTGTAACTTGTGAGAACCTATGGAGGACATGAGAACTAATCTTTTCCTCATGTGTTCTGAATAGAAATAATTCTAATTTATGTGATATTTTGATATTTAGTTTCAAAACTATCTATGATTTTATTTTTGCATTATTGGGAAAAACACTTTTATTATTAAGTGTTGGTACAGTTGTTTGATGCCATCGTAATAAAACTTGGGAAACATGATTTTTTTGCAAATTTTGTTTACTGTTTGAGGAATTTTAATGTTTGAATAAGTTATATTTTATACCTATATGCTCTTAAATATGTGAGTTGGACTAAGTTAATAATTGGGATGATGATGCTATTTAGGAGGGGAGGTATGTAATGCCTCTGCCATGTTGATATCTTTACTTGATTTCTTTGACTGAAGTTAGCAAAACGTTGACTTTTGGTTGTGTTCTAAATATGAGTTGTTGTACTCTTTTGAACTGATAGATCATGTTTTCTGGATAATGATAGTTAATTGCCTAATTAAATATGATGTTAATCATGCTTTTTGGCACTATTGTAATTATGTTGAATTATCATCAAGTACTCACTTGACTGGTTTTTGAAGTTTAATAAGTCATCTCTAGCAAGTAGGAAGTAAATTTAGTCTATTGGAACAATAACTGGTAAGATATTTAAGTTTTGATATAAATTTTTGATTCCTTAGACTATTGTATCTATATTAGATGAAGGACAATACGTTGGATCAATTTCAGTGACCCAAGGAATGCCCTTTAATCAATATATTACTATGATCATATATGCTAAGTTCTGATTGACTCTCTTTATATTTAATGATATACTATCATATTCTGACTTATTTGATTTTAAGCTGCAGAAGTGTTTTGTAGCATCTTATAATCGTAGTCATACTACAATGTGATCTCATTGGGAATTCAATTATCACACCAGGTTGTTTCAATTTCTTGAAAGCCTAACCTAGCCTATTCTAAGGTGATGTTTATATGTGAAAGGACCTAACTATATTCTATTTTTATTTATTTATTTAATTGGTATCAATCTAAGCTAAGGATGATACATTATTAAATGGGAAAACTTAAACCTATTTCTAAAACATATTTTAGGTCCTAAAACTTAACCTAAGGACAACCGTGGTCGACATTTTGTGGAAAGGTTGAGGTAAGATTAAAAGGTGGATCTAATCCAGTACTTGGTGAATTGAATGTGATGGTAATGACATGCACCATCACCTTTGGTAGTGACCAAGTATAACTTGGCATACATGATAATCCAGGTAACTAAAAAAGCTTGACAGTGGTTTGTTAACTGTTAATTAAAGCTATGTTTGAAAAGGAAATTGGTGGATTTTTTGGGGTTAACTGGAAGTTTTCCATGGAATTTAATGATCACAGTGGAAGTGAAAACCACCTTGAAAATTGCGTGATGGTTTTGGGAAAAGGTATTAGGTTTGGTTTCCATTTTATATTTGGTGTTTCGAGCACTGTGGCTCTGCATGTCGATCTTTTGATATTCAATTTGTTAGTTCATTTCAATTTCATTAATGAAATCTCCATTACATGAAGAATTTAATGGAGAGAAATTTGTGGTTTGGGTTATAAAAATAATGAAGAAGAGGAAGTTGGGGTTTATGTGGAATCTATCTAAAGTTTTTTGTGAAATATTACGGGAAAGATTGGATGAAAGTTTGGGATCTTGGAGAAAATTTACAAGAGCTATACCACACATGAAAGGCTCTAAATCCTTGAAATATTCTACTCTATTTTAACTGTTTCATGAAAATAACTCTTCTCTGGAAGTGGAATTGCATTCTTTAGTTTTGGGTTTTTTGTATTGAGTTATTCGTTCATTATCCTATTGTGTTATGATATATTTTTGAAACTAGATGCATGATTGTGAATTGATTTTGTGTGGGAAACAGGAGTTTCTTTGTTTTCTGGGTTACGTATTTTATCTGAGTTTAGTGTTTTCACTCTTGGAAATGTTTATGGAACTTGTTTAAAAGATACCCATGAAGAGAAAATCCTGAGTGCTCTTTAGAAGCACTGTAACTAATGTTAACAACCCATCCTCTCTAGGTCAGTAAAAATATATAGTGGAGGGTTTTATATTTGTTATTGCACTATTATGGGAAGTTAAGTTATATGGGTTCTTTCAATTTTCTTGAGGATTTTTATCTCCAGATGTAGGGGTGTCGGATTAGTCTATATCAATTGTTCTTTGTTTTTTTAGCTTAATTTAACATGGACTTGAGTACTGAGTCAATACCTTACTGGGTATTCATGCATGGAACCCCTGATGGAATTCGTTGATGGAGATTATAATTATAATTAATGTTTCTTTGAGTCCATTATGGAAACTCGTGAATAATAAACTGATTTTATCGTTGTTGATTCATACCTATTTTTGAATCTTTGTTAGTTTTTATTTAATACGAAGTGATTAATTCACCGCTTGACTAAATAATTAACCGAGTTATGTAATATTTTTGTCATCCCACTGAGTTACAAGGTTTTGTGATGATCAAAACCACCATGAGATTGGAATGTTTCTTGAAGTATGCATGTATCTGTGTCTAAATTATCTTATTAGTTCCACTTTCGTGAACTTGACTCTGCGTCGATAGCTTATTCGAATTTCAAACCAAATATGGGTCGAAACATTATTTATTTGTTTGTAGGGTATAAATGGGAAGTTAAATTTTTCTTGACTTAGATCGTGGATAAATGATCGGTGTGCAATGAATATTCTAGTTATTTTTCCTCATGGTTACTGTAAGGTCTACATGAAGTTGTGATTAGTCTAAGTTAAATGTAATAATGTTAGAAAGAACAATTGCCTTTAGATAATGGTTTCCCTACTGAGTTGAAATGAATTCTTTTCATAGTAACTCTTCTTGGATTGTATGATTGTGAATTTGTGTGGCTCAGCTATAAGTACTTTATCTATATCTGAATGTTTGGGATCCATTACAGTACAAAACGATATCTATTCTAAAACAATTCATTTGGAATTCAACTCTTACGAAAGAGTTGTTAACACTAATATTTGATCTTAACTTATATTGATTTGGTAATTAGGATGAGTTTATGAATTCATTTAACTATTTTATCGAGTCTTATATTTCTTTGATGGTTTGTTATTGTT
The DNA here is from genome assembly GCA_019776745.2 of Taxus chinensis. NCBI lineage: Eukaryota > Viridiplantae > Streptophyta > Pinopsida > Cupressales > Taxaceae > Taxus > Taxus chinensis. The sequence goes on along the minus strand of JAHRHJ020003335.1, from coordinate 54,208 downwards.
TGATGAAATATATCAATGGTTCCTTCAATTTTTATAAACTTGTTTATCGAGATTAAGATTATAGTCAGGTAAGTGTGGGCTTATATGACTGAAATCTTATAAATCTAATTCTGATTATAGAAATAAATTATTACTTGATTGTTCTTTGTGACTGAAGTTATGTATTCTTTGATTAAGTTATAAAACTTAATAAACAAGGTAAATGACTTAAGACATATGAAAATGGGGTCATATGAACTCATATTACTCTTGCACTTTTTTTTAGATGTTATTTTGTGAAAAAATTACTTGGCTCGAGTCACCTTGAGTGACTTAAATCTTAACTTAGTAGAAGTTTTGTAATGAAAATTATAAGTTAAACTTGGCTTCTTTTTATGGTATCATTTATTATGTTATTCTTAACATGCTTAAAAGAGTTGTTTACTTCTTTTGAACCATAGAATCAATTCATTAAAAAATAGTATTCTTTTTTATGAAATTTTTAAGTTAGAGCATGTTGTTTAGAGGATTTAATACTTATTATGCTCAGTTCATATGAACTGACACATGCTAACAATCTTATAGATGGATTTCATGAAAGGTGAAAGAAGAAAGACTTATAAGAAGTTACATTTATTTTATTATTCTAAGTCAATTGATTTGATTAAATGATTACTGTATAAATTTCCTGTGGTAGTTATATTTGGAAAACATTAAAGGCCTTGAGCCATATTATTTTAATCATTTTGAAACATGTGGATTTTTAGAGACTAAAGTCAAAATCAACGATAACCATATCGTACCAAGCCAAGAACATAGATGCTAATCAAACACCACGATCTATAAGATGAAAGAAATTCACCAGAATAACTTTACATAAAACCTTTGCAAACAAATGAGAAACAATATCATATATTATTATGGAACTCAATGCAATACATTGAGAATGGGCCTTGCTTAAATAGGAAAGGAATAATAATCTAAGAACCAGTCAAGGTCGTAGATCAAGCCATAAATCATGGAAAGAACTAGTCATCAAAGAACTAGTCAAGACCATAGATTTAGGAGAGAACTAGACATCAAGGATCTAGTCAATACCATAGATCAAGGAAAGAATTATACCTAACAACTAAATAATATCTCCTAATATCTAAATAAGATAAAAGAAATATCCACACACATAAGTGGGTGAGGTGAGGATAAATACAATAAAGGTAAATAAAGTACCTAGGTGAACATGAGCTAAAGTAAATACCTACTCTAACACCCCCCCTCAAGTGAAGCTAGGGGCCAAAATAGATGTGGCATGTCCACAGTATGAGTCCCAACAACTAGGCCTGATGAGGTATTCATGTACAATAACTGAGGAAAAAAGGGACACTGTAAAAGTACCCAAAACTAGTAACAACAAAGTAAAGAGAGTAAAGATCCTGCTCCAAGGCATCCCAAGAAGCTCAACTCAAAAAAACTCATTCAATGCTAAAGAAGTTTGGTGTGCACTGTGGTCTGAATCCATTGCTCAATCACAAAACTCAAAAACAACTGACACTGGGCTCCACCAGAATAGCTCCATACAAGGAGATTGTCAACAGAGTGATGTCGAAAGTGTAAAAAAACACCAAACATAATTCAATTAACTGTTTCAAATAGGTGTGCCACGATTTAAGAAAAATAACCAAAGAAACAAGGTAAGGACACTAACTTCAGAGTGTCACGATCCAAGAAAAGCCAAGGTAACAAGGCAAGGACACGAAACCCGAAGAAGTAGGATCAACACCACACCCTCCCATACTGTTGAATGGGTGGAGTGACACTACAAATCTATATGAGTTGCCCAAAATCAACTACTCGAACATTGACAAAATAACATTGGAATTCACCAAAATAGATCCCTCATAAGAGATACTGTCAACATGCCAAAAGCATCGAAAATACAGATACAAAATCTCTCAACAAACAAGAGAGATACACTACACCCGCTAAAGAAAAATGCTCAAAACAAGAAGCATCACAATGGACAAGGTATAGAAAGTGGAGCAAGAGGCTGAATGGTGGAGGAGCCATGCCTGTAGAGTCCTCTCAATGAATGCCTATGTCGCCACCATGAGTGATCAAATATCCACCCCAAATCAACACAGATGGATGAAGAAGATGCTTGCATATGACTTGGTGTAAAATGCACAATGGCTTCATGCAAAAGAACATAATGTGTGTCAGGTTGATCATGTCTGATAGCTGAAATCTCAGATTTCTCAAGTCTGAGTGAAGGTGTAGAACTCATGTGTTGCTCATGATCCTCAGAGAGAGTCAAGCGAACAAAAAAAGGATCTCTGTCAATGTGTTATCCCAATGAAGTATCTCCTCGAAAACCAATGTCATGACGAGAATTCCACTTAACATGTGGAATAAAGGAAACACTACCCTGTGAATGTCTGCCAAAGACTCATTTAGTGAGACCCATAGAATGGAGCATGTGAGAACTGAATGTAGTGGTATGCTTCTTAAAAAATCCATGCAGCTGAGTAGAAGTAGGATACACAACATGTGATATTGAAATAGGCACAGATGTGGAAGAGCATGCAGTAACAAGCTTCATAGGTGTATGAGCATCAAGAGCAGGAACAGACTCAAATACTGACATATCAATGTCGGTGGGTTAAAGAGAAATAGCTGCAAGTGGACTAGGAGCATGGATATGGTTGTCCACAATATAACGGTGATGTTGTAGGCTAGCAAGTTTGTTCTTTAGTAAATGTATTATTGTATCCTTATCATGAATGAGTGATTGTAGAAGATAATTTCACTTCTTGAGTGATCTATTTTCTTCCACAAATCTTACAATATCCTCTTGAAGTCCACATACTTCAGAGAAAAGCATATCATTCTCAGAATCTATGATAGGTACAAACTGTAACTCCCAAAAATTTAGGACGTTGGGCTCAGATGAAATTACGTCCACAATTGATTACAACACTCCTCCATATTTGGCACTTTATAATTATAGTTAAAGTCTCAAAATAAATAGTTTCAATGGAAAGAGCATGAAAAAAAAAACACTTTTGCAAAAACCGGCACTCAAAACCGAGTTACCGATCAAAAGTTACAAGCTTTTTAATATTTTGCTCTGTTATTTATTTTAGTTGCCACTAAAACAAAATAAATTGTTGTTGCCTTCACCACACAAATAAAATTAAAGGGGGCTGAAGTTAAGCACCTACTAATAGGAATCACAATCTTTAAGCCCTCATAGGGCCATACCATATGACTAAGGGCTAAGGATTTTAATGGGATTTAATCACAACTATAGATTCTCGGAGAAATCCAATAAACCTGAATAAATAAAACCATTTTTCCTTGGACTCGAAACCTGAGGCGCTTTAACTGAAAATAGCTTCTCTACAAAAAGATAAAAAAATATCCACAAAAATGGCTGCCTCTAGAATTGGCAACGAACCCGAATTTAATAAAGTCGATCTTAGGGTTTTCACACCTTTTGGATCCAATGGAAGCCTCTGTTTTCTCCATGAAAATGTATGCAGTAATAACAATAAACGACTGAATTCCCAAATATAGTGAATACTTACAAATAATTTATTTGTAAAATAAAACTTACAGACGATAACAACATGCATCTCCATACTCTGATACCATGATAAGGAACAATAAGAAGATTATATCCAATGCCGTAATCTCAGATTTGAATAAGTAGCACCCACCATACATTAGATTTGCAAAACAAAAGAGCTAAAATACCATATATGGAAATCCATCATAATCCATAATGCTCAATACATTATCAATAGAATGACATGAATTATTCAATAATAAATATGTACATATAGGAGGAGGGATTAGTGCAACTACTACCTAAATCAATGGTGAAGAACTCCCACTAACTGATACTGGTAGTTAAGTTAACTCCAAAAGACTAGTAAGATTAACTCGACATAACTAAGAAGCTAACTTCAACACAACTAGTACACCTTCAATGCATTCCACATAACCCAACAAGTGTGAGGGCTAACACAAGTGTAAGTTAATTATCCTAAATAAATAAATAAAAAGGATAAATAATAACCTACACTAACAGAGAATGATAAGCGGAAGGATTATGATCAGTAGCACCAAGAAGGTATTAAGGAAGGCTTGGCACGAAAATATCTTACACAAGGACAAGAAATCATGTTATAATTCATACTCAGACATATGTCAAAACAATTACCAATGTAACAATGACATTAGCGGAAGATCATCATCAAATGTCATTACCTGTAACATGGAAAATCATTTAATTATTCCACATGATTGTAAATAGAGGTTCAGTATGAATTTAATGTTCCTTTTTTTTATCTTCCAAAATATCATGAGAAAAAGATTTTATTCACTCACTTGCAATTTTCAAAACATTCTGTTCTGATTCAATGTGCAGGGATTAGAAAATACCTCTTCTAACTAATTCATTTGATCAACACATTGCGAGAATGTGCAATATCCTACTCACTTGTATGCATACTTGTGGCTCAAGAAAGATTCCTATCAAAATTTGTGGCTGATAACATTTACTATAAATGTCGAGAGTCTGTAATTAGAGGTTAGTATAGAATTATAATGTTGAGTTGATTTCCCTTACTTTTTATTGGGTAAGTCAGTTTGGGTAATTGGTTAGTCCTCACTTGATAATTGGGTACATGGGGTCATATATGAGTTAAAAAGTCTTATATTGTTCACAAATTCAAATATAAATTCAAACCTATTAGACGTAATATTCAATTCATAGTATACTTGATGTAAAAACATTTGTATTGTAATTTACTACATTATCATGTATAGTTTCCATTTTGTCAAAATTGTAGCTATATAATTACTACAAATCTGATTCATTATCAAGTTATTACATGTTTGTTGAGGTCAACATGTATTGTCAAGGCAGTCATTATGTGTCAGCCCCAGTGTCATCATTAGTTGAGTAAAAAGTAATTAATTATTAATTTTTATGTGTTAGTCTCCATTTTGGTCCAAATTATATAAAAATTCAAAACCTAGTCAGAGTCAAAAATGTCAAAAATATGCGTTTGTGTCCTTTTGTTATTGTCATTTAGGTGATCTATTAGGAAAATGTGTAAAAATTGTAAAAATATTAAAAAAAATCCTTACAAACGCATTTTCGGTGGAATCCAACATTCAAGGCATGTTATTGAACCCCATGATCACATTCGACTGAGTTAGCAGCAGATCCACTGGAGGTCAAAGGAAATGGAGGAAGGAAGAAAATTAGCACCTGTCAGTCACCAACGATGAGGGTCAGTATTCAAATTCGATTGTGGCAAATATTCAATTCTATTGGATTCATTAGTTGTGTGGTGTGTGCTAAAATAAAATGGTGAATGTGGTTTTGACTCAAATGTATGTTTTGAAGTGATGTGCATTTTAGATGTTGAGAACAATTATATAGGAGGGAAACTGAACTAGAGTGATCCTCTGTACTTGAGAGATCCTTCGACTGTCGTACTTCTAACAGTCGATCGAGACCGGTGAAAGTATATCATTCACTGGAAGTCAAAGCAGGAACTGTTGAGTTCACATATGTATGGTGAATCGGTGTATGAAAGTGTGGTCATCAGGTATGGGGTTCACTGTGGTGGAAGCAAATTGGTTCATGTGCTGCAAGATCCAACCCAATAGTTCCTGCAAACCTAAAAGTTATGCAAAGACATATGATTCCTGGTTCCATTTCTATGGTGCATTTTTTTGTGTTCATCATTAAAAGGGGGTGATATCAGTAAATAATGTTAGACACAACTAAGGGGGTGAATGTTAGGATTATGTTAGTGTTAACATTATTTGTATTTAATTAACCAATTATATTATGAGTTGTTTAGAAACTAACTCATAATTATAATATATCATTATTTGGTTTAGAATATTAACAAATTGTTAAAACAACTCATGTATTGTTGTGGGTTGTTTCCTATTGTACAATTGTAGGAACAACCAATCCTATATATATGTAAGATCCTGAATGATTGATTTAATACAATATACAGAGAACATAGAATCATTATCTGTGTAAATATGGGCTCAAGCCTTTCACCTTCATTGGAATTCAATTATGTCTTTATCGATGGTAGAACCTTCCCATATTGAGAAAAATATGATCCCTCACTAATCTCTTGAAAGTGTTCTTGTGACTAACATCATGTCTACTCTAGAATATCCATTCCCATGGATTGAAGATTTACTCATGAGTGAGACAAAAATGACATAATAAGATGCAATGTATGAATTTAAGGCCACCACAAAGATCTTGAAGACCAAACAAGGTAAGAAGGCACATATAACTTCTAAATTTTTCAGTGGAATTTCCAGCAATCAGTATGTAGAAAAGCTCTCTTGACCGAAATTTACAAAATCCTGTAGAGGAAATGACTTAGAAGGACTATGAGTTGACCCACATATCTTTGGGTCAAAATACACACTAAGGTGACTGCTCAACTTGCACACAGAGTCCACGTGGAAGAACAACACAGGAGCAAAAAGCACGAAGGTATAGGAAGGTGTCACGCATGGAGGTGTAGAGTCAGACTCTTCAGGACTTAGCCAATTTTGGAGATCAGGTCTATTCTTAGAGATTGGCGTGCGGAGCACACAAAGCGATGCCGAGATTTGCGCCCACTCTTCGTGGAAATTCTTAAAGAACATGTCAACTCACTCTAGCATGGGCATAAGATAAGAATATATCCACCACTTTAGTTAACTATCAGCAATCTATAGATAGCATACTTGCATGTATGGCTATAGTTGTAAAAGGCGCGTGGTTGTTATTAGCATGCGACCTATTTCTGGTAGAGTTAAGTGGTGAAGGGCTAGTTCCCCACCCTATATATATGTAATGAATTACTTAGTAAATAGATATATAGAGAGACATGCTTTGAAGAATGAGAGAACATGAGTACATGCGACTGGATAATTGTAACAGATCCATGCGCGCATGCCTGGTATTGTATGAAGCTTTTGTATTGTTGGTATGATGAATAGATAAAGGAAATTGGCCGAACAAAGTGTTGATGTGTTTTATCAATGCATATTATTATTTCATGATGATTTACCTTTAAGCGCTTATAGATCTAGTTAAGTATAATGATGAATAGATGGATTAGTTACTAAAATATATGTTTACTACTTTATCATACCACCATTCTGCTACTGCAACTCTTAAGAGGGACCCGGTACCTTTGCATGCTTCGGGTGAGCACTCAGCCTAGGCTGAGTGATGTGCCAGCGCGACTAGGTGTTAACTAACAATTCTAGGCTGCATCATTGGTTCCGTTGCCGGGACCTCTTTTTCAGTTGTTTCAGAATGGTTCACGATGAAGACATACCGGCTAACTTTGGCAAGCGTTGAAGAATGGATTCATGATTTGGAGGAAGAATACGCATGGAGGTTTGACACTGGATCCAGATTTAGCGCACGTACTTGGGTAGAGCAGAATCTGTATGACAGTTTATACGAAAGCTTCTTTGCTATCTTTCCAGTAGAATTGTATGAATGGTTGACTGCATATGCATCTAAGCGGAATTGGAGGTATCGCACACTTGTTTGGACACAGGAGGAATTTCAAACACTATATGATGCTGACCTAAGCTGGACTCACGCGGTAGATACCTGGTTTCACGGTGTCCTAAACAGCTATATTTTGGAGTATTCAATTTCGACTTATTCGTGCCCGGAGGTAGCAGAGTTCCAGTTTCTATGGTATCCTAGAGGGACATATTTGCAAGGTATTCCACTGGCAATCAAAATACTAATGGTAACGTTGAACTTGGAAGCTAAACCCATGGAAAGCTAAAAGAATCTCCACGCGCGGGGGCAGGAACAGGATTGGTGAAAGATGGCAGACCTAGCGGCAGCATGGCAGAGGGAAGAAAGGTGGCTGAAGTATGATGAGGCACGCGAGAGGGAATTATGCAAGAGGCAAGAAATTGCAGAATGGATGGTGTTGTGGAGAGAGATGGCTCGTGAAGGATTTGAGGCTCATGGGGAGGAAGAAGAGCAAGAGCATCAGGAACTCCCCCATCTAGGGAAGCATGACAGAGAACCCTCTTCGGCCTCACATGGAAGCGCATCAGTAGATATGACCTGGGCCGCGGGCGTGCATCTAAGCCAACCTGTTGACCTAGCCCTTGCGCTTGGTTTTCCAGTATCTAGTACAGCAGGTAAAAATAGTTTTAATTTAGGAAGTGAAAGCACAGAAATAGGTCAGACAGTAAGTACATCAATGGCAGCACAGACAACTTCATTATTCTTTGGGGGTACATTTTTCAGGCTCATCATCTGCACAGAATATGAGCGCGCCGAGTGTGGGATTCACCTCTGGAACTGGGACTACTTCCCAGACTGTAGGGGTCCAGTATAGTACCACTGTTGGGGCACAGGGGAGTGCATCCATGGGCCCTATTCCAAATTCTGGAGGAGGATCAGGTGGTATGGGTAGTTCTAGTTCTGGTGGTTCGGGTGGTATTGGAGGAAGAGGAAACCAAGGAGGTTCTGGGTCGGGTGGTCAAGGCCCGCAGCAACCCCAGAACATTTATATGGAGATGTCCCTTCATCTCCCAGAATACAGAGGTATCGAGGATGCTTGTTGAACATGTTCATATGTGTGAAATATTGTGGCACGCACAAAGGTATTATGGCCTCTGAGCGCAAGGCAAGTCAATTTGCTACTACATTACAGGCGCGCGCACACAGCTGGTATAGGAAGTTTGATCCCAATCAAACTTGTATTGACTATGCAGCATTGAAAGATGCTTTCTTAAAAGAGTTCCATATCCCAGAGTTTGAACAGAAGAGTATAAGCGCACTCAAGGATATAAAGCAAGGCACTACTGAAAGTGTACGTGAGTATGATGCACATTTAAAACACTTCTATCCAAACTCTCTTATGACATTCATGCAAGTCAGCATGCATAATGGTTTGTTGGGGGATTGATTACCCCATTTCGAAGAGCATTGTTGCATAAGAATTATACCGATCCACGTGAAGCATTGAAATCCACTTTACGCGCTGAAGCAGTTGGGAGTATTGACACTGGAGTTAGTCCATTTTTGGAAGCTCAGATAGCAGCTATGGCAAAAAGTTAGAGAAATTATCGGTAAACTCAGCTCATGAAACGCGCTCAGGGATCTGGTGTACAGATTGTGAAGTGGAAGGGCACACTAAGGATAGTTTCCCTCGCAGAACTGTACGTTCATTGTTATTAGACTGTGAGATTTTCCATTTGAACCATGATGCTAGTCACTGCCCCCTACTACAACGCGCGATCAGGAAGAATGTATCCTCCTTTTGTAAAATTTGTAGGTCCACGACCCATGATACTGAGGACTATAGATTGATTGGCCAGATCCATGATGCCATTGATATTGGGGTCAGACAGGTGAGTGTGGCTGATAATTCTAAAGGGAAGAATGAGCATCAGGATAGCGATTATAATAAAACCCGCTATGACAGGAATGACGGAAGGTTTGAAGGGGCTCGTGAAAGGGGACGAGGATATAGAGGTGGATATGGATTGAATTCCCTCGAGGAACTTGCTATACATGTGGCTCACCTGACCATTATAGGCGTGAATGCCCGCAGAATATTTCCTGTTCATTTTGTGGAAAGGGGCATAGTTATGAAGAGTGTCCGGACTTGTATGAGCATCTCAGTAAGTAGCACAAGCAAGAAAACAAGGGCGCGGGGATGGTTAGAATCCAGCGCATGATAGAGAATCAGTGGATGCCAAAGTTAACACCAGAACCTGAGGTGGTAACAGTCAAGATAACCACACGAGCTGAGGCGGCACGCGCAAGAGAGGTGTTGCAACAGAAGCCGACAATCACTAGGGAGGAAGTTTTGCATGCTAGATATCCAGATCCAGCTCATCAGAAAGAAGTCTATCAGGACACAATGGAGGTCCTTAGGAGCCTTCAAGGTGAGATACAAGGTTTAAAAGAGTAGTCTCGGAAATTGGAGCCCAAGGATACAGAACAGCCCCCGTCGGATATTGACGACATCAGAGAGGTATGTAGAATGTTGCGCCAGGAGAATATTATTCCTTTATTAGGAAATTGGTTGAAAGGGAATACTTCATGTGAATCTCCCTCCTGATAGCATTGACTATGACAAGGAGATCACTTTGAATGTTGTTGTGGACGGGTGGCTGTTGAGCAATATTCTGATTGACACAGGTGCGGAAGTAAATGTACTTACATTGGATGCGTGGGAACAAATGGGGAGACCCCCATTGCAGCCATCATCTAATGTATTGTTCATGGAAAATAGAACAAAAGCTACTCCCATAGGAGTTTTGAAGGATGCATCTATCACTATACAAGGGGCCAAGTTCACAGGAGACTTTGAAGTGCTAGCGCTTGCGGAAGCAGATAGTTTCCCAGCTTTGCTTGGGCGCCCTTGGTGTTATGCAAACAATGCTGATTTGAGGTTTAACAAAGGGTATATCAGCTTCGAGAACAAGGAGGAAAGGGTCATAATACCATTGACAGATGGGAAATCCATGCCATATGTGGAACCTTTAAGTGAAGAGGACTTGAACAGAATCTATGTACGCGCTATTCGGGACCCAGAGGTCAATGATCCATCTAAGGAAGGAATCCTTCATTGGGAAGATTCTCAGTCAATCAGCGATACTACTAGTATTGCTTGTGATAATTGGGCTCATGGCACTTATGAACTGGTGGGGCATGAAGTTAAGCACGCGGTTACTTGCAAGATGGGTTTTCACTCTGTTCGATGTATAGGTCACACAATACCCCGCTATACTGGATCTGAAGATTTGGCTGGGTTCTTACAAGCCATAGAAATAAATTGGGCTGACCAACTTAAACGACGCACTATGTTGTCATATACTTTGGGTGGGACAGGCCACGCTGGTGGGTAGTCCACAGGGATAATCTCTTAGAATGGGAAATGATTGGGACCGCCTTATCAACCAGGTTTTCAAGAAGTAATGCACCTACAAACATACACCCTTATCATGGTGATCAACCTGCTCAACATCATATCCAGCAGTGTGAGAGACTCTGGATAGTAGGCCAGGAGGCATTACCACCCTCACTTTGGGTGCATCAGTTTTATTCTACTATAAAAGGTTGCGCGTGTGCTTGGTATGTCTATGCTGAATTACATCGCGACACTGGCAACTTGGAAAACTTTGACTGTAGGGATGATCTAAACTTTTGACTTCTTTTCATCTACACCACCAGTGAACACAACTTTAAGTTTTATCAAGCACTTAACCATGGGAGACAGTGGGAAAGTGGAAGAACTTGTTCAGGAATTATTTGGTGAGACAGAGACAGGGGCGCACTTTGCGGATGAAGAAGATGATATCATATTACTTGAGTGCGCTTCTTTGGAAAAAGATAAGGGGAAGATGGTATACATAATTGATGAGGAGGAAGTTGAGCACTTGGACGTGGATCATTCACATGGAACACGTGAAGTGTTATCCAATGCAGATGTAGATGCACGTGCATATCACGAACCTATGAAGACAACAAAGGTCAATATAGGCACATAAGCTGAACCTAAGGAGGTGATAATTGGGGATTACTAGTCAGAATCAGAAGTAGCAAAGATCATAGAGTTACTTCGCGATTATGAGGACTTATTCCCAAGAGGATACCATGAACTTAAAGGCATGCATATATCACTCAGAGAAATGAAGATAAAGCTCAAGGAAGGTGCGCGCCCTGTTAGGAAGCGACCATATCGGATGAATCCCAATTTGCGTGAGAAAGTAAAGGAGGAGATTGACAAGATGCTGAAATCTGGGATCATTCGACCACTGGATGAATCAGAATGGGTCAGTCCTATGGTGATAAGTATCAAAAAGGATGGTAGGATTCAAATTTGTGTTGATTATAGGGAGTTGAATGCAGCATGTGTTACAGATCCCTTTCCTACGCCATTCACGGAGGAAATATTAGGAGTGGCTGGGCATGAAATATATTCATTTACAGATGGGTTTTCAGGGTATCATCAGGTTAGGATTGCCCCAGAAGATCAAGAGAAGACCACCTTCACTACTGAATGGGGAAGCTTTGCTTATACTGTGATGCCCTTTGGATTGAAGAATGCACCTGCTGTATTTTCAAGGATAGTGGTACAAGCCTTCAAGGATTTTATTCATAACTTTTTACAGGTCTATCTTGATGATTGGACCATTTATGGGCTGATTAAGGATCATTGTGACAATCTGTGCTTAATGTTTGAAAGATGTCGACAGTTGAGTATCTCATTAAATATCAAGAAGTGCATCTTTGCTACTCCATTTGGCACACTTTTAGGACATATCATCTGCAAGGAAGGGTTGTTGGTTGATCCAGCTAAAGTTGCAGTCATCATTGGCTTGAAAGCACCGGCCAGTCAGCGCGAGGTGCATGGATTTTTGGGTCATACAGGGTATTACCGGAAGTTTATAAAAGGGTATGCAAAAGTTGCCACACCCTTGGAAGAATTGCTCCAAGGAAAAGGTACATTCTACTGGGGGGAGTCACAGCAGCGCGCGTTTGAGATATTGAAGCAGAAACTTACTACCACACCTATCTTGCATTTTCCTTCATGGGATAAACCTTTTCATGTTCATGTGGATGCTTCTGGCACAACCATTGGTGTTGTCTTAGCTCAACCAGGTGAAGGTATCATTGATCATCCCATTTTCTTTGCTAGTAGGAAGTTGACCCCTGCAGAACAGAATTATACCACTACAGAGCGCGAGGCCTTGTCCATGATCTATGCCTTGCACAAATTTCATCAGTATTTGTTGGCTACACCATTTGTGTTTTATACAGATCACATGGCATTAAAATATTTGGTGAACAAGCCCATTTTACAGGGGCGCATATGCCGGTGGGTACTCTTATTTCAAGAGTTTGACTTTACGGTTGTGGTAAAACTAGGCAAAAGTAATTCTAGACCGTATCACTTGTCTAGAATTCAATCAGGGGAAGAAGCACAAACAATAGAAGAGACCATGCCTGATGCACAACTGTATAGGTTACAACATGTGCCATCGGAATTAGAGGACATTGTTGTATTTTTGAGAACTGGTATGGCGCCCAAAGGCATGAAAGCTTTAAAGAAGAAGCAACTTGCTATTCGCACGGCACCATTCATGCTAATTAATGGTGATTTGTACAAGCTAGGTAGAGATGAGGTGTTACGCCATTGTGTCTTGGAGCATGAACGAAAGGACATAATGGAAGAAGCACATGGTGGTATTGCAGGTGGCCATTATGCAGGTGATGCAACAGCGTGCAAGATCCTACTTGCTGGGTTGTGGTGGGAAACATTGTACAAGGATTGTAAAGAGTATTGTAAGACATGTGACCATTGTCAACGTCTCGGTCACCAGGACAAAGGGATGAGATGCCCCTATGACCAATAACAAGTGCAAAACCCTTTGAGAAATGGGCAATTGACTTTGTCGGGCCTATCTCCCCAGCCACGCGCAAGACTGGGTCACGCTATATCATCACTTGTATAGATTATCTTACCTGATGGGTAGAAGCAGCACCTACAAAGGACTGTACAGTGGCTACAATAGCATGGTTCTTATGGGAGAATGTCCTCACAAGGTATGGTTGTCCTTTAAGTTTAACAAGTGATAGGGGCCCACATTTTTTAAATGAGACAATACAAATTCTTTTAGACGAGTTTATGGTTGCCCACCATAAAACTACACCCTATCACCCTCAGGAAAATGGAACTGCTGAGGCATTTAACAAGATTTTGAGCCACACATTGACCAAGATTTGTGATGTTGGGAGGAAAGATTGGGATGATAAAGTATCAGCTATTCTTTGGGCTTATAGAACAACATACAAAAGATTGAACAAAGCCACACCTTTTCAATTGGTGTTTGGCACGGAAGCTGTTCTGCCTCTAGAATTTATGTTACCTTCTTTGCGCATTGCACACGCTGGAGGTCTAGCTGATGAGCAGGCCTTGGAAGAATGGATTGCGAAGATGGTTCAGCTAGATGAGCACCGCGCCATCACACGCTGGAGTCAGAAACAGGAGAAAGCGTGACAAAAGGCATGGCATGATCGGCACATCAGGGATAAGAAACTTGCGGTGGGACAACTGGTACTTCTATATGACTCCAAGTTTTTGCGCCATCCAGGAAAGCTCAAGGTGCATTGGTTGGGGCCATATGTTATCACTCATATACTTGAGTCAGGTGCTTGCCAGTTGGAAACAATTGATGGCACACGGTTTCCCGGTTACTTTAACGGGAGTAGGCTGAAGCCCTACTATAAATAAGTCTTCTTGGTGTTTGTAATAAGGTAGTATTGCCAGATACATTAGGTTTCCCTTTATGCATTTCCTTAATGTATTTCTTTCATCGTCGCTATGCTTTGTCAATTTTAGCTCTTGTTTGTGTAATAAGCGCACTTGCGCGCATGAAACTAACTACAATATGAAGCATGTTGATGCGCAGAGGACTGCACATCCTTTTCATGTGGGGTGGATTGTTGGTGACTCTCAGGGATATGCTGTGAAGATATCATGTTGTGGGTGTTGAAAGAAGGTTGCTAAGGGTAACTGACAAAAGATTGCTTCTCAAGATAAGAAAGAATGAATATGGATAAGGGAAAGTATAACGCGAGGTAAGCAGTGGCCATGGTAATTACCAGGAGATCATGCAGTGATGAGATACTCAGGCACAAAGGTGCACGCTGAAGAGAAGTCTATGACAGAGGGTAAAGAGGCACGCTAGAAGGTTATAGCTTTGGCAAAAAATATACCACGCACGAAATGATAAAAATGGGTCATAAATGAGGAGAATTTGGTAGGTGGAGGAGCAATTAATGCAGCAAAAAGTAGAAATCTATATAAGGATGGGATGCGATTTCATTTTTACCCTTGCGACTACGAGAATTCGATAGAGAGCCTATACGCGAAGAGCATAAAGCTAACTGATTCAAGGTGCGAAGTAAGTGAACCAGGCGCGGAGAAGAGATTTGTGTATTAGAAGGGCTTGGATCCCCTAGAAGAAGGGTTTGACAAAGCAGAGTAATACAACAGAGTTAGGGTGCGCAAGTTCATAATTACAAATTAGGGCACAAAGGAATCAGGTTATGGTTTGAAGCAAATCACTCAAAACACACAGCAGCTGACCTACAAAACAAAACCCTGTAAGAGAATGGCACCAAAGAAGAAAGCAGCACCGATAAAAGAAAAGAAGAAGGTGGTGGTGGAAGAAGAGGAGGAGATGGCCCCGGAGAGCAATTTCTCTGAAATGCAGTACCCTGAAGAAGTTATTGTGGGGCAGGAATGGAATACCCACATAAGACAGAGCAAGATAAGTGAATACAATCACCGAACCAGTGAAAACCATAAGAAGTTAGATGCCCTTCTCACCACTCAAACAAAAAGGCGCACTGAGGATGGCATGCCGATATATGATGATTCCAGGGAAAAGCTACTCAAGGGAAATGGTGTTTACCAGCTTTATGAGCTTCCATAATTTGGAAAGTATGTACCCTTGTACAGATGGCTGATGAGCCGAGTCCATGAGGACTTCTTCTACTTCGCAGGATGGAGGGTAAGACTGACACCCATCCTCATTGCCACAGTTACTGGATTACGGGCAATGGGTGAAGACATTAAGACTGACTTAGCTGACAAAAGTGCCATTTTGGAGACACAGAAGGTGTTGGGCTATCAGAAAGGACCGCGCGGGATGGACATTGACAAGTTGAAAAATTGTCCAGTAGTACAGGCAGCAGCACATCTAACCACAAAGTTGAATGACCAAGAGCGTTGGTCACAAGTCAATTCTATGTGGTTGCATGTGGCCAAGCGCATGTCAGAGGGAACCACTTATAACATCACCAGATTCATTGCAGAGTGGATAGTCGAGGAAGCACGCGAAGGGAGTAAGATAAGTTTTGGTTGTATCTTACTGAGTTTAGTCTTCATGGAGATCGGGGTACCTGATGGCCCAAAAGAGAACATATGGGAATACCCCATGAATCATAAGTCTCCAGCTGAGTGATTCAACAAATATCTTTGCAAAGGGTCGATGACGGAGGAAGTTAAGGAGCGCACTGAGATGTGGTATGATAGGCTCCGTGCACGGCGTTTGGGGAAGAATGGCGCATACCCAAGGATTTTCCCTCGGTCTTGGGAAAATAGGTACAATTTGTAGTCTACCAGCATTTCTGTATTGTGCACTTTCCAATGGTAGATGGGTCGTGGAGCCCCTGGTGTAAACTGCCATATGCATTCCCCGCACAGTACTTCCAAGCTGCAGTTCATCGGTTCACCAACACACGGAGGTTGGTATTTAATGCAGACAAGGTAGACTGTGAGTATCACACCCTGAGAAAGACTTATGGATATCCAGGGAGGAATGCATACAACGAGAATAACATCTCGGAAATCTTAAGCATTAAGCCAGAGACAGTGGCCATCACGGATATCAGGGCCACACTAATATACCTCTAACTGAAGCCTAAAATGGAGAACAACAAGTACGTGGAGAATGAATTCATGCTTCCAGGGCCACCGAAGGGAAAGCATACTATGGAGAACATTCTGGCACCTAGGCCCTCTGCGCCCAGGCAAGATGAGGAGGAAGAGGATGAAGAACCCAAAGATAGTGGCGGCCTGGTGTGGAGAAGGAAGCAGCCATCTGGCCAGGAGGGGGAGCACGTGACAACTCCCCAGGGAGAAGGAGCTACGAGGGAGGAGCAGGGCGCACAGAGATTTAAGAAGGTGTTTAAGTGCACAAGGGCACAAGGAGGAACCTCGCAGGTGAAGGAGCCAGAGGAGAAGAAACAAAGAAAACTCAGGCTGAGTGAGGAAACGGAGGAATCTGAGGAGAAGGTGCCTTCATCTCCAACTGGGGAGGAGCCTCAACATGAGGAGGAGAAGATGGAAGGAGAAGAAGGGGGTCAATCAGAGGCTACACAGGACAAGGGTGGGGATACATCTGGTATTCCCAACCTTGATGCAGCCATTCCAAGAGGACCCCGATCCCGTCGAATAGGGGAGGACGCCAAGGCACATGCCATGGGGTATGTAGAAGACCCAAAGCTGATCATTCGCACTCGGTTCCAGAGTACCATCGAGCAGAAGGATTTATTTGGATGGGCACTCATGGACGAGGACAAGGTGACTCTATGCACAAGGAAGCAACTCTCATGGTCTATGCACACACACATGGACGAGCCCGACTTTGATGTCGGTGAAGAATCATGCACATCAAGGCGGTTGAAGAAGGCACCTGAAACACACCACATGACAATCAAACCAACAATGATGTCAGATGAGCAGGTGAGCAATGCTCTAGTAAAAGTATCCTCCGAAGTAGCAAGAAGAAACATAGATAAATCTGCTACCATCAAGGCGCTGACAGAGAGATTAAAGGCCAAGGATGTGGAGATAGCGCACCTAGTCCAGGAAAAGGACTTGATCAAAAGAAAGTATGACACTTTTGTTAGTATGGCAGAGGAAATTGGAGATGATGTTCTAAAGGTACGCCCAAATCTGGAATCCCGGGTACCAAAAGAATTTCCTTCTGCAATGCACTATGTGAAAACAATGATAACATTAGTGTTGGAAGATGAAAAGGCACGCATATCCTCACAGCCCAAGGACTCCGGGGAAAAGACAGAAAAGGCGCAGGCTGCAGTAGCTAGGAAAATTGCTACTTATGAAGGTCTACTGCAAGCCACCCATGATGAACTGAAGAAGGCCGATCATGCGCTAACCATATGCACAGCCCCAGAAGCGCTGATCACGGTGAAAACCTTGGAGGAAGAAAATGAGGTCCACAAAGTGATGAAGGATGCTTCCTTAGGCCGCGCTGAACACCTAGTCCTGGTAAAACAGAAGCGTGAGGCACTAGCTGTGGTGCAGGCACCACATAAGGAGAGGTTGGAGGAGCTAGGAAAGCTCATTGCTCAGAGGATGGATGTACTGGAAGGGGTGCAAACCTCTATGTCAAGCGTAATGCTTGTAATACAAAATGAGCAAGGGAAACTCTCCATGGAAGAGCTGTAGTCCATCATTGCAGACGTGCCTGAAACAGCAGGAGCAGCGCTAACAGCATGGGAGAACCTGGAAGTAGATATCAAAGAAGAATATCCAGAGTTGATGCTTCAGGATGAGATGGAGGGGCCTGAGGCCTAAACAATTTTGTTAGCTGTGTATATCTTCTTCAAAATTCTTATTCAAGATTCTTATTCAACATTCTTTATTCTTTATTTATCCATTCTATGTATAAGTTTTGAGCATCGCCATTGTCGGGGTGACAATGAGATTAGTGTGGGGTAATGTTGATCAGAGAAAACACTTAGTTGAACTTGCACTCAGAGTCCGTGGAAGAATGGCACAGGAGAAAAAGCGTGAAGTTATAGGAAGGCGTCACGCACGGAGATGTAGGGTAAGACTCTCAAGGACTTAGCCGATTTTGGAGATCAGGTCTATTCTTAGAGATTGGTGTGCGGAGTACACAAAGCGATGCCGAGATTTGCGCACCACTCTTCGTGGGGATTTTGGAAGGACATGTCAACTCACTCTTGCATGGACATAAGTTAAGCATAGATCCATCACTTCAGTTAACTATCAACAATCTATAGATAGCATACTTGCATGTATGGCTATAATTGTAAAAAGGTGCATGGCTGTTATTAGCATGCGACCTATTTCTGGTAGAGTTAAGTGGTGAAGGGTTAGTTCCCCTCCCTATATATATGTGTAATGAACTACTTAAAGATATATAGAGACATACATAGAGAACGGATGGAACCACATGCGACTAGATGATTGTAACAAATCCATGCGCGCATGCCTGGTATTGTATGAAGTTACTGTATTGTTGGTTCAATGAATAGATAAAGGAAATTGGTTGAACAAAGTGTGTGATGTGTTTTATCAATGCATGTTATTACTTTTATGATGATTTACCTTTAGCGCTTATAGATCTGGTTGGAGTATAAATGGGGAATGGATGGATTAGTTCCTAAAATATATGTTTACTATTTTATCATACCACCATTCTGCTACTGCAACTATTAAGAGGGACCTTCGAAGGTACATACACCTATTCACTTTTGATTACAAGGAACTCCGTCAAGTAAGTTGGGTAGAACATTCTATTGAGCTGGTAGATGGTGCTAAGCCCATAAAGCAAATGCCATATAGAATGAATCCTAATTTTTCCAAGACTGTAAAAGAAGAAATAGATAAGTTGCTTGATGCAGGATTCATATTTGCTGTGGAGAATTTAGAATGGGTTTCTCCCATTGTGATCTCAATAAAAAAGAATGGGAAGCTACACATTTGTGTTGATTATAGGAAGCTCAATAAGGCAACAAAGAAGAATCATTACCCTCTTCCATTCTCAGATCAGATCTTGCATGAAGTAGCTAGCCAGGAGTGCTATAGTTTTGCTGATGGATATAGCGGATACAACCAAGTTCGTATAGCAGAGAAAGATCAGCTGAAGACCACGTTCACCACTCCTTGGGGAATGTTTGCTTATAGAGTTATGCCTTTTGGGTTGTGTAATGCTCCAGCAACATTCTAGCGTTTGATGAATAGGGTGTTTGAACCCTACATTGGGAAACTTCATCAGAGTATTTCTGGATGATTTTTACATCTATGGGAGCAAGATGGACCACCTGCACCAGATGGAGACAACATTTCAAAGGTTAGATGAAGCACAAGCCTCACTAAACCCTACAAAGTGTGTCTTTGGATGTTCTAAAGGCGTTTTGTTAGGGCATGTTGTATCCAGAGATGGTATTGGTACTGATCCTGATAAAGTTTCAAAAATCAAAGAGTTACCATTTCCTATGAATAGAAGTAAGTTGAGATCATTTTTAGGCCATGTGGGTTACTATAGAAGGTTCATCAAGAATTTCTCAAAGATTGCACAGCCACTAACCTAGTTCTTGAAGAAGGATGTTACTTATGAACCAGAAAATAAGGCACATGAAGCTTTTGAACAACTGAAGGAAGCCCTGGTGTCTTCACCTATTTTAAAGAATCCAGATTGGAGCAAACCATTCATTGTGTACACTGATGCCTCAGATGCAGCACTAGGAAGTACTCTGAGCCAAAAGGATGAAAATGGGAATGATCATCTAGTTTACTTTGGGAGTAGACAAATGAGCAGTGCTGAGGTAAATTATACTGTAACTGAAAAAGAGGCTCTAGCTATCATTTTTATTGTAAAGAAGTTTAGAAATTACTTGCTAGGGCAGAAATTTATAGTTGTAACAGATCATCAGGCTCTAAAATATATTGTAAATAAGCCTAACCCATCAGGGAGGATAGTAAGATGGATAATTTTTCTACAAGAATTTGAATTTGATATTATAGATAGGCCAGGAAAGAAGCATGTCAATGCAGATGCACTCTCTCGAGCCTATGATGGTTTAGGTTCATCTTGTGATGATGATGATTTCCCAGATGCAACATTGTTATCCCTTGACACAATCCCTAGTGAATACATAGATATTTGGAATTATCTGAATGAATTCAAGTTTCCTGATGGTGCCAATGCAAAGACTAAGAGGAAGATTATTCAAGCCAGTCGTCCATATTCTATTCTGCATGGAGTATTATTTCGAATAGGACCTAATAGACAGTACAAGAGGGCAGTTGGACGTGATCAAGGGAAGGAGCTAATAGAAGAATTCCACAATGGTACATGTGGAGGGCACTTCTCTAGACAACTTACAGCCAGAAGGATCTTGGATGCAGGTTATCACTGGCCCACTCTTTTTAGATATTGTTATAATTATTGTAAGACATGTGATATTTGTCAAACACATGGTAACCGTAAGACTTCATCAGCTCCATTATGCCCTATTCTTCCACTTGGTCCCTTTGAAAAGTGGGGAATAGACATTGTAGGTCCACTTCCAACTACCCCACGCCAAAATAAGTATATTGTAGTTGCCACAGATTATTTAACCAAGTGGGTTGAAGCTAGGCCATTGAAAATAGCTTCCATGGATGAAGTGGCAAGGTTCATATATGAACGCATTGTCACCAGATTTGGTTGTCCATTAGAAATTGTAACAGATCAAGGAAGCCACTTCATTAATGAGGTGGTAGAAGCCCTAGTCAATAATGTTTCTATTAAGCACATGAAGGCAACAACATACAAGCCAAGCACAAATGGACAGGTGGAACAAACAAATTTTGTGTTGTGTCAAATTCTAGCAAAAGATGCAGCCTTGTAGGTACATAAGTGGGATAAAAGGATTCATGCAACATTGTGGGCATATAGGGTACATCAAACTCAGCAACATGATACTCCCCATTTCAGTTGGCTTATGGCATTGATCCAGTTCTTCCTATTGAGTTTGATATTCCCACTGTGAGAGTTATGAAAAATGAAAGGATGGATGAAAGTGATTCAGTAAAAGAAAGGTTGGTACATCTTCATTTGCTAGAGGAAATGAGGGAAATAGCAAAGGATACAAGCTATAAGAAGAAAATGAAGCAGAAGGAATACTTTGATCAAAAGATCCGTTGGTCTCCATTTCATGTGAATGACTTGGTTCTAGTATATGATTCCAGATACAAAAAAAGAAGACAGAGAAAATTTCTTCCAAAATGGATGGGGCCCTACAAAATAGCAGTTGTGCATGAAAATGGTACGTACTGACTGGAGGAATTGGATGGCACTCCCATTACGAAATGGGTCAACCACGACAAGTTGAAGATTTTCCAAGCACCAGAATAGTCTACTCCGAGGATGGAGTAGAAGCTAGGAAGGGGGAAGATGTCGACACTAAAATTTTCCTCCGTAATTTCTATTTCATTAATGTATGTATTAGGAATAGGATGTTGTTAAGTATAATTAGTAGTAGCATCCGATAGAGATAACGGCGCACTACCAGTACGACGCCGCCAATAATGTATAGTACGGTAACAAGTCAAAAGTACAATAGGAATGTTGTGGTAAAAAGTAAATATTTGTCATAAGTGGTCCGGTAATGTTAAAATGTCAAAGTTAGGGTAAGTAGAGAAGTAGGGTCTACATGATTAGGAATTAGAAATATTATATTGGTAATAAGGACAAGGAGTGAGGTCATAAATATTTTATGTATTTTATTTGTAAAAAGTCTAAAAATGTGGAACCCATGTGAAATGATAAGGTTTATCTTATCTTAAAAGATAAGCTTACATGTACAGATAAGAGTTAAGGTATGGAATATGATTCGTCAGAGTGGATTTCTTATCCTATCTTAGAGATAAGATGGATAAGCCTAGAAGTTCTATAAATAGAGAGGCCACCCCCCTCATTTAGCATAGAAGGAAGTAGTGAGAAATATTGTATGAGTAAGTGTGTAAAGGAAGCCATCATTTTGAAGGTGTGTTAAAGAAGCCATTAAGAGGTGTAATTGTGAAGTTTCTCCCATAGTTATTGTTGGAAGGCAAGTGAAGTTAGTAACACTTGAAGTACCAAATGGGTGAGATTGTAACAATTTCATGTTGATATTATAATTTACAATGATATTTTAGATTTATCATCATTCCTTCTTATCATAGTCTATGGTATTCTTGTGTTATGTTGTTGTTGTGTTTCCAGATTTCATCCACCAAACTAAAATTGTGCATTCGTAAATAATCATAGCACGAGGAGTTCCTGGTGAAGAATTATCATAGTGCCAGATTGGTGATGACAGCCTTATACACAAGAGTTTGCATCTTTTCCTAAATAATCAATAGAATTAGTCAACAAAATAGATAACAAAATATTTCTAAAGAATGAACAAGATATATATCCTATATTTTATCTTAAGAAAACTATAAGTTCCTAGATTACATTTAAATTCACTTTCAAAGGTAACTTAGAAGGACAAAATAATGGTAATTTATGGCCTCATCAGTGGGTATCCCTATTATGAGCTGAATCTCTGGGATTATAAGGCCAGATCCTTCTTTGGATGTATCCTAGAACTAAAATTTGTGGGGTTTGAGGGTAAAAGTGGCTAAAATTGAAATTAAATGGGGTGATACACCAAAAGTGTCCAAGAGGTCTTGACTAAGAAACATGCAAGCTATATTGAGATTGAATGTAACAAAACATGATCCAATGGGTTGTTGATAATCTCAAGGAAAACACTATTATGTTAAGGGATCTCTCACATTAACAAAGCACTTATGCAAAACAAATTATTGCACACTAAAACTAGCATAATCAAGCTTAATTAACTCAGGGAATAAAATTCACAAGAATGACTATTTTAATACATACCACTACAAATTAATGGAAAGGAAATTAATTAATTCTTATGACAAGGAAAATTCTATCAAAATTTGCTTCAGCACTTAGTACATCAAAAAAGTCCCCCCTCTATGCTTTGCCAAGGCACACAATTTGTATAAATATTCACCCCCAAAACCCCCTAACAATAGAATGTAGTCTAAATTTACCCTTGCATGTTATTCTTATCCTTTTACAAAGAAAAAAAAAAATAAGGCCTAAAAATACATGTTTCTACATAAAGGTTAAAATTGCCTTAATTTCAAACAATACACTCTCAATCAAACTGTAGTTGACTCATTTAATCTTCCAAGCATGAAAGTGTACCTTTGGAAAAATTAAAGTATCCTTAGGTGAATAATTGCATATGTTATTTTAACCTTTACTTCAGTGCAAGTCACCTTTTCATGCATACACTTGTATTATTCTCTGAATGATTAAATAATCATATATTCTTGTCTTCTTGCATGGTTCTGATGTGACATCTATGCATGAGAAAGTGGCCCTGGAAAAGCAATACAAACACCACTTGATATATATCTTCAAAAAGGTGTATTTTGTCTTATTTTGGTTACTGCCATAAACTCATAGTGTTATGGTTCCTCCTTTTCAATTCTTGGCAAATAATACCAAATTTTGAACATTATCACTTGTTTGATTGAAAGGTCTCTTTCCATGATGTGCTGGCCCCTTCGCATCATTGGCATATAATTTGGAATATTTAAGGTCAAGAGACCTTAATAATTTGTTGGCCTTTTTGATTTATAGGAATAGAAAATAGTCAAACATAATCATTTTTGGGAATTTCGGTCCCCCCTCCTCATGATGACTCGACCCTTGAGTAATGTCGATGGAATCCATTTTACCCTGGGTTACATCAGGGTTTCTCCAGCTTGGACACGTGCACCATATCTAACTCTAGTTGAGTTAAGCAACCTCGTTGATCGAGTTAGGAGCAACTCGTATGAGTTAGGAAGATGAAAAAAAAGAACCTTAATAATTTTTCTCCAGTTTTTTAGCTCTGTTGGATTGGTAAAGGCTTGGAAAATTTTTTACCTTTTGCAACCATTGTTGGTTGTATTCTCAAGCTCTTCATTTCATTAGATTACCTGAAATGAAGTTCTATTTTTTGTATTCCATCTTCTACTTTGTAATGGATTTTTTCTAGTTCCTTAGCTCTTTCTATTAGTTAGAAAGCCATATTTTTCAAATTCTATTTGGTCGCCAATGTTGACATTGAAGAAGCATAGAGTTCTGGGTTTTTCCTTTTCTCAAGAGTTTGAGTGGTTTACTTTGATGGATATGTCATTTTCTTAAATAAGTGCCCTTGTTGTATTCAAGAGTTTATATAAGTGTATTTTCCTTGATAAAGCATCTCAATGTCCATTAATTGCTTCACATTTCTTCAGTCATTCTGTTTGGTTGATATCTGTGGAGATGTGGTCTACTTTATTTCTACCATTTTTTCCATCATTGCCTAAGATCCATTTTTTTTCGAACTGGTAAGTTCTCAGTTCCAGTTATTGTGGGTATTTGCAAAACATAAAAATCATTCATGGGTTTTACAAATATGAGGCCATTCTTACTTTTCTTGCTTTGAAACTGGAGCCATTCCCATGTGGGTAGAGTCATTTTTTGATCAATATGGGTATATGGCCACCATTGTTGAAAAACATATTTGTTTCATACCTTGATCCAAGTTTGAATCTCCTTTATATGAACTGAGTCGACCCTTCTCATTGATCAATGGCTTAGGATCACCTATAGCTCTATTTTACTCACATACATAAAAATTATGCAATTTTTACCTCCTCTGCAACTAGAAATGTGTGTTCTTTCTCATTGCATTCCTTTCCCTGCATTGTGATCCCTATTTGTAAATTCATGTTTGTATTTACTTTATTATCTTCATAGTTGTAATGTAGATGTTTCTTTTGAGTTGTTGTATCTTTTTAAATGAAACTTGCATGTTTTTAAACAATTCAAGACATTGACATAGTTGAGGCTTCAATTTATTCAAGATATTGGGAATTGCTCTCATAAAGATTTCTGATGTGGAAAATGCAAGGGTTGAGATGGTAGTACTCTTCGCATATATGAAAACAAATAAAATATTGATTAGGAAAACACTATTCTAATTGGTGTTTGGGAAAGACACCATTGTTGTTGCAGAAGCTATGGTGTCGTCTTTGAGCATATTCTTTGCCTAAGATGTTTGGGTTAACAAGGTTTGGTCAATGTGAGACTCAACACATTGATCAAGTTTAATGAAACTATATTAATGGTCAGATGAGGATAAGGGGGTCTATAAATAATTGAAAAGATATGACATGATAAACACATCGAGGGGAAGGTGTTGCGTAGTGGGGAAAAATTATATCATATGGCTCTAAGATATTGAGAGAACTTGGGGAAGATCCATATTCTTTAGATGGATTTCTTATTCATGTCATTCTACAAACATATGTGTGTATGTTGCTCACCTTCAGTGGAAAAATGATACTAAGGAATTTCAAAGGAATTAGGATCAAGCCTGCATACGCTAAAAGATTCACTAATGTGTTCCCACTAACAAGGCCATTTGTAAAGAGGAAATGTAACATAAATGAAGAGTTTTTTTTCACTCATTTTCTTTTAGTATTTGTTTATGCATAATGAGACCTGTTTCCCCAAGCATATTTTTTGCACAAAACTTGCAATCTGTGCATATATATGAATAGAATTAACTAATATGTTTGTGTATACACACTCAACATGGGAATGAATGTACAAAGTGATATGTTACAAAAGTTACATATGAGTGAGTGACATTAGAAAATGGAGTGGAGAAATGAGAATTTGATGTATTGAACAAAATGCAAGCCAAAAAAATTAATGCATAGGAGGACTTGATACATAATTAGTATAGTGGATGTAAAAAAGACATAACATATGTGATATAATTATTACAAAAGAATAGATACATGTAAGGAGGTGAAAAATTTGCACAAGTTCAAAGGAAAGTGGGTTCTCATTGCAATAAAAAATGGCCATGAAATCTAGATGCAAAAGTTTCCCTGTGGGGCAAAGTGTAATCTCTTAAAGTGGAGGTTGTTGACATGGTCCAATAACATAGAGAAAGGGGAAAATATGTAGCTTATACCAAAGTAGAAAGCAACATGAGAGAGTTTCATCACCATGAAAACACAAGGGGAAAGACACATGGACAAGGGGTTAGTGGGTGTTTGAATTGCACACATACCTATATATGTAAAGGGTTAGAAAGGTAATAAATTTCTTTGCATATTGAAAAATTGTGAGCTCAGGTATATAAAATATGACTCAAGGGCATATGATTTTTAGTGATTTAGTGCCTATGGAGTTCACCCATGATTTAGGTGCCTTGAATCACCTAAATTAATATGTTAGGCCCTGGGGAATTCATGTATTTGATAATTTGAACTAAGATTGTTGAGAGGCGGGGTATTGGAGGATGTGGCTATGGAAAAGATGATTTGGAGGATTGTAAGGATTCTGAGAGTTGAAAGGAAAATCTAGAGCTGAGATAAATACTTACAGTTGAGATCCATTGGAGAATAATGGAGAAACAAAAATATATGAAGGAACAAGTTCCCACAAGGGAGAGAATGGTTGAAGCAAGAAGCTAAATACACGACCAAGAAGTTCATCCATTTCGTCTGTCATTGATGCAATACCCTAACTTTCTACTAAAGGGGAGGTTTTGGAGTCAACTTGCATATATTGCATGATTTAAGACTTTAATCACCATAAGGACAAGTACATGAAGATACTATTAGATGAGATTTACAAGAATATGGGTAAGGTTTATGTAGAGGTAAAATAAATTATGAATGCCACAAATTTGATATAATTGGATAACATGTGGTGATGAAACTCTATGAGTTTCCCTAATTTAGAATTTGGCGAGTTGGAATATTATGATTTGCAAGAAGAAAAATACGCATTCCAATCAAATGGATTTGTAACCTGATCATAGGGTTGAAGAATATCAATGGGAATTTGCACACGTTAATACAAAATAGAGAAACTGACATGATCGCTAAAGACTTGGGTTTGAGGACTAGAGGAGGATGCACATAAAAACTTGATTTTCTGAAGAATTCTACTCAATTTTTGTATTTGATTAAATCAAATATGACTGTTGTTTCTTGTTGGTCCTCAACATCAAGAGACATGATATATGTTACACACTATATTAGATTAAAAGGGGTAAAACATAATTTGTTCAAGTAACACCAATATAATTGTGGTTGCTTGGTTGTCATTAACATCAAGAGACAACGATGTGCTATACATTGCACATGATATTGGAGTGAAAGGGGTGAAATACAAGTTTTCCACATATATTCTGAAGGAAGTAATAAAAGGGGTGTAAAATTACCTTTTTAGGCATATTAGAGTAAAACCTGGGTATAATTTTTTTTTTAGAGTAGTGTAAATATGATCGTGGTTGCTTGTATGACCTTGGCATGAAGAGACGATGATGTGATATATGTTTCACACTTATTTGAAATGAAAGGGGTATAATACAACTTTTCCATGTATATTATGAAGGAATTAATAATTACAATAGATGTCACACACCTAAAAGGATGAATGTATAAGTGGGGAATGTTACTTTTCTAATGGTTGGCGAAGAAGTGGGGATCCCATAGATTAATAATTTTTCATGGTACACAACAAAGGAGACTTCTTGCAGATCAACATGAGGAGATTTTGTTCAAGAAACATATAACCCCCACCTGCAAGAAAAATTTGATGTTTCGGTTTGGTAAAAGCTTTTTGGATTTTGGGAATTAATAACGCATTCACCCCATCTTTATAGCTTCCTATCAAGATTTTTCCAAGGTTTGCATGATGACAATTTGCTCTTCATAAGAAATAAGAAAGTTGGGAAAATGTTAGCTTGGGATAAAATGCCTTATGGGATCAATGTGTGATACATGTATCATAAACTAAATAAAATGGAGGTCTCCCACACACACATTCCACTAAAGAGGAGAGGTCATCACCAACATAATAAAATTGCATGAGAAGTAAAAACAAATGAATACTAAAATAAGGTTTGATGATGAAGATTCATTAACTGATGAAGTCAGGGTCCATCTTGCATTTCACATAATATTCAAATGCAAG
The DNA here is from genome assembly GCA_019776745.2 of Taxus chinensis. Classification (NCBI taxonomy): domain Eukaryota; kingdom Viridiplantae; phylum Streptophyta; class Pinopsida; order Cupressales; family Taxaceae; genus Taxus; species Taxus chinensis. Next base: position 25,768 of record JAHRHJ020003335.1, on the reverse strand, counting down.
CATATTGATATAAAATATTCTCTCTACCCCTCAACCAAGAGAAGGATTATGTAAAGACATGTCCATTCACATGTTGGACTACATATTAGTGAGGCTAAAGAGTTGTCCAAGGTGGAGGAGACAAATATGAGGAAGAAGATTCATCTCCTATCCAACCATTTGAGATAGAAAGGAGAAGGAACTTTTTTCTAACCGAAGAAACCCCTTCTTGTATAGTGGAGAAAGTCAAACTAAAAAAAGAAGGGGAAGGTCCCACAAGAAAATAATGGGGTGTGATAGAGGAAACCTTGGAAACAAAAAAACAAGTTCATAACATGATATGGGGAAACCAAATGGGATTCATGTTTGTGAGGAGAAGCTTCTGTAGCAAGTAGAGAGGATATGACCATTAAAATATGTGATGTAAGAGCACAACTGCACACAAAAATTGAGGAATTGGAGAAATAGGCACCGGTTGAAATAAAATACCCACAGATGTAATGCATGATATGAGCCTTTAATGGGTGAAACGTTCTATAGAAAAGAAAGGAGAATGGAATTAAAGAAGTCTCAAGGAAAGAGACATTTAAACATAAGGAAAGTCACATAAAGGTAAGAGAAAAAACTTTGGTGCACAAAGAGGAAGAAGAAAGAGGTAAGGGGATCCCCACACACAAAGAAAAACATGTATCTAAAGTGATACAAATACAAATTCATTGTGGAAAAATTACGAGGTTAGGAGATCACTCTGACAGGAATAGACAAGCCACAAATGGGAGGCTATATAGGAAGAAAATACCCCTGAAAAATCATGAAAACATCTTTCCTAGATCATAAATTGTCACAATGAAGATCGATGCACTCACAATTAGAGAGTTTATTGGAGACCTATCTTAGACATTGTGCAACTCAATTACTCAACCAATAAATCAATGGACAAAAAAATGGTGCATGCACAACATGAAACAACAAAGAGATCTAAATATCACACTGGAAGCTGGAAAACACACGAAAAATGCCGAGGAGTGCACGGATCCATAAGATCCACTCTGATACCATGAAAGAGGGTTTGAAAACCTATAAGCGAGGATCATGAGGGATGATGTACACATCAACAGACGTGTGAGCGACAGCGTGGAGAGATCTTGGGAGGAGCGAGCATTAACCGAATGTGCATGCAAAGATTTGAAAAACGGGTAGAACCTAGTTAAGCCATAAAACTCTCCTCTATCTCATAGATCAAAAGACGTGTACATATAGGAGGTGCTAACTAACCCCCAGTGCTGCAATCATGGAAACTTGAGTAGAGAGGGGAGTTACATTCCCAGAATAGAAGTGTAACTCCCAATGACGCATATGACACATATGACGTATTGACGCACTGACGTGCTGACGCATTGACGCGCTGACACACTGACGCATAAGGGAATCTCATAATGACCCCTAAATGACACGTGGACCTACGATCTCACCTAAGTGAGATGAATCAGCTAATGATGTGGAAAATAACAGACACCAACACCCCCCCTTCATCGTAACTTAGGATGAGGCGGAAAGTCAAAAACGAGAAATGGGTCTCAACACAAAGCCTGATGAGGTACCCATGTACAAGAAGAAGATGCCAAGCAGTGAAGGAAAACCCAATGGGAAAAACATCCACCACAAGAGAACAACACACTCTCTAATCTAAGAAAGATGCCAAATATGGGTCACGGCAATCTCTCGGAAAGAAGAAGAAGAGAGAAGAAGAGGGAGAAGAGAGGGATGCAGAAGATGCCATGGATAGATCTGAACTCTGCAGCTCTAGGAGGTCTCCCAAAAGAATGTCGATGATGAGATCCTTTACCTCTGGACTGAAGAAGAGCCACCTACACCAAACTGTTTTCCTGCCCTTAGGAAGGACAGAAATAACGTGTTGGAAGTCCGCCCACTGCACAAAGGAAACTGAAGGCAACAACACGAAGAACTCTGAGTCTGGTGCACTGAAGTTTGACATAGGTCTAGCGAGTGAGTGCCAAGGAACCAAAGGTAATGCAACATGCGTAGAAATGTCAGAGTGTGAAGAGTGAACTCCTGCAGAAAGGATGTCCACGTGATGTGACGGGAACAGAACATCCTCCATAATAGAAAAGGGATCCACAGTTGAGGGTGGATCAATGAAGGTCTCTGGAAAAGTGGAAGTGACATAGAGTCCCAGAAGGGGAAATCACAACAAAAGAGATGATGGACTCCTCTAAAAAACCTGTAGATGGATGAGGGACATGTAGTGCATCATAAGTAGACTCTACAAAAAGACAAATAAGGTCAAGCAGATACTTGTCCCAATGAGGGGACTCAACAATTAGAAGAGTGAGTTTCATGATAGGTATGAGTCATCCAATGAAGGTACATGAGTGAAATGGTCCTCACACACTTGGAAGTGGAAAGGAGGCTAGTGTGATGACTATATGAGACTTGAGTATGAGACTTCTTGATATCTGATGAGATGTGGGGGGTGTCAACACTCTCTGGAATAGTGAGAGAAAGAGGAGAAGAGTCCTCTATAGTACTCTCAACATCAGAACTGGATGCACAATCCTGGTCATCAGAAGTAGAACCAAGCGATCTTGCATTAGTGGAATTGTCATCACATGAAGAAATGGAGGAGACAACTGAATCAACAGTAGCAACAATGGCAGCAGTATGTGAAGGGTCTCCATAGAAGGACTGAAGAATGCTCCAGACACGGTGAGGTGGATTTGAGTCTGCCACGTGAAACCAGAGAGAATGAGATACATGAATCATCATGTGACCAAAGACATGGTCACAAGTGTCGAGGAAGTCCTCTAGATGATGATGATCAGTGGGTGCAGGAACTGGCCCAAGCAAGAAGGGTAAAAGACCCTCGTGGGAGAAGTAATGTTCCATGGAAGCACGCCAAGCTGAATAGGTCTCTCTCCCGGTGAGAAGTGGCGGAGGCTGTAAGGTGATCCTAAAATGCTCACGTCTGGAAAGAACACTCTCCATGATGAAAAATTTAAGATGCACAAAAGTAAGACGTCAGACTCGGCTGATAATACGTGTACGTGTGTAGGTCCAAGTGTACAAGCAACCCCCCAGAATGCGGAAATTTATGAAAGTAGTGCATTTACAAAATTGGAAATGCCATCATGTAGTGAATGAAAAATCATGCAAAGTTGACCAAGGAAGAGCTTAGAAATGAGTAGTGCGTCAAAAGTTATAGCATTAAAACGATTCCCGCAACTGATGGAAAAATACACTAAATGCTGCAAATGCATTAAAAAAGTGCTCTAAATGGGTGCAAAGGGTTTCATGTGGGTACTCATTAGAAACGACATCAAATTTTAGGCATAGTTTGTTTTGAATGCGAGGGGGGATTAGCCTCATGCCAACCCTGGACCTCGTCTTCCGTCTTCGACGCTCGTAGGAGGGTAAGTAATACAAGCCAAAAACAACCTAGAAATTAATTACAATGCCATTGAAAGAAATGTTTTAATTTTTAACACCTTTAAACATAAAAAAGAGGTGGAAAGGAGGGGGCCCACATTGAAGATACTCTTTGACCAAGCTAAATGAAGGAACTACATGCCAGGGAGCTGCTGTTCTGGACAGAAAACATCCAAATTAGTAGGTTGGAGTTATTGTCTATGCATGGGAGGTCGCTGCAGGTCGCTGGAGGCCACGAGAAGAAGCTGGAGGTGCTGGTGGACTCACCATGTGCCAATAAGGCAGAAAAAAAATGTCCAAGCCTTTAAAACGACCACGTGCCAGGTTTTTACCCACGTGCCACTGCTGTAGCAGAAAACGGCTCGGGTTTGTTCCACAAGCAGGTCGGAGTAGGTCTGGAGCTAAGGCGTTGGAAGGAGGTAGGTGAATGTGTTGAGTAAAGGAGATCTAATCCAGTCATGTTTGAAACGGCTCAGAGTTCCACGATGAGTAGCAGACAGAACTGAGCACTAGAACACACATGCATGAGCATGAGGAGTTAATAACGGCCAATCCTAAGAGCTAGAACCTTGAACCAGGTCTTAATGCAAGTGAACAACCCGAAGCAACAAACATGCACACCAGCTCAAGCCAAAGAACCAAATTCACGGTTTGGTGTAGTGATGCAGACAAAACACAAGCTGAATAACTCAAGCTAGCTATCTAAATGGATGCAACAATGAGCTAAACCAGAGCTGTGGAGGCTAAAACATGCAGCAGCAGGGTAGTGCAAGAGCCCAATACATGAGTTGATAGAGAAATGTAATGTCGATTCAATGTTGTGTTGAAAAAACGAGCGAACTGATGCAAATGAAGATGAGTTGCAGGAGTACGAGTGGTCAAAGTCCAAGGTAAAATGGTGTAGAGAATCCAAAGCAAATGCTGAACCCAAAGGTAATGCAAAAAGCGTAGACTGAGTCAGGAAGGAGTGCAGGGTGAGTTAGTTAACAAACAACTCCCAAAACCAGCACACAAAACTCATGTCTGCACCTTGAAACGTAATATACCTCATAAAAACACCTTCAAAATCACATGCAAACCCAGAGAATCGAGTGGTCAAGGACACTAAACTCGAAAAACACCTGAAACTCAAACATAACCACCTCAAACACATGAATTAATGCAAGAAGAGCACAACTAGAATATCCATTACGACACACGCTGAAAGAGATCTGTATATCATGCCAGAAGCCGGAAAATATACACAGAAATGTTGATGAGTGCACGGATCCAAAAGATCTGCTTTGATACCATGAAAGAGGGTTTGAAAACCCGTAAGCGAGGATCACGAGGGATGATGTGCACATCAACAGACATGTGAACGATAGTGTGAAGAGATCTCAGGAGGAGCAAGCATCAACCGAATGTGCATGCAAAGATTCAACAAACGGGAAGAACCTAGTTAAGCCATAAAACTCTCCTCTATCTCATAGATCAAAAAATGTGTACATATAGGAGGTGTTGAGTAACCCCCAGTGTTGCAATCATGACAACTCGAGTAGAGAGGGGGAGTTACATTCCCAGAATAGAAGTGTAACTCCCAATGATGCATATGACAAACTAACATAATGACACACTGACGCGCTGACACACTGACGCATAAGGGAATCTCATAATGACCCCTAAATGACACATGGACCTATGATCTCGCCTAAGTGAGATGACTCACATAATGATGTGGAAAATACACACACCAAAAGTTTTCTTAAGATAGAATATATGATATATATCTTGTTCATTCCTTATAGATCTTTTGTTATCTATTTTTTTGACTAATCCTATTGATTATTTGGGAAAATATGCAAAGTCTTGTGTATGTAGGCCATAAAGGAAAGATAATGCTAGTATTGAGAAAAGTGGAATTGATCATGAACACTACATTTAAAATCAGATTTGATTTCATATTCATATTTCTCTCAAAAAACATTATGCAAGTTCAAAAAAAGAATCATCTCAATCCGAGGTCACATGTAAAAGTTTATAGTTGTTTTGAGTTAGCTGTGGAACTCATAGAGTTAGTTCCGGAACTTGCAGGTTTAGTTCCAGAACTTACAGATTTAGTTCTAAAACTTGTATCAATTGAATGGAAGTTAGTTCTATAACTTTCAATTTGTGGACAAATTATATTTAGTTCTGGAACTTGCATAAAAGGAATGACAACTTTAGTTCCAGAACTTACATCAATGAAATGAGAGTTTTTGAGGGATTGTGAAAACTCATAGATTCCTATGAGAAATATGAGAGAGGTTTTTGTTCATAACAATGTTGTTAACAAAACCTCATTCATATTTGTTATAGGTTTTACCAATCAAGAGAGATCTTACTTTTAATGATCTGCAGTTAGATGAAACGTGTTTCAGATGAGCACTAAAAGTTCCATAAATAGAAAAGTCAAATGGAAAATCTGAGAGAGGTTTTTATTCATAGAAATTTGTTTAACAAAAACTACATTCAGATTTGTTACAGGTTTTACCAATGAAGAGAGAACTAAATTTTAGTGAGCTGTAGTTCGAGGAAACATGTATCAGAAGAGCACTAAAAGTTCCATAAACAGAAACAGAAAATTCAAATGAAAAATATGAGAGAGGTTTTTGTTCATAGTAATGTTTTTACATAAAAAATCATTCATATTTTCTATAGGTTTTACCAATCAAGAGAAATCTAAGTTTTAGTGAACTATAGTCCGAGGAAAAAACGTATTTGACAAGCATCAAAAGTTCCACAATAAAAAAGAACAAAGTCAAATGAAAAATATGATAAAGGTATTTGGTCAAAATAATATTTTGAGGTAAATCCTCCTTCCAATAATGTAGAGGAATAAAATCATTATGATTCTTGTTACCAAAAAGCAAGGAGAAGATTTGGGAGAAAATCTTCTTAAAATAAGTGAGATAAGATTTGAATTCAATAATATATCTTTCTCCATATTTTGTGGAGATGGAGATCTTAGTTTTTAGGATTGGAATAAATATAAGATCAGATTGTATTTCCTAAAATAAGGATTTGGTTGGATGCATAAATTATAAATGCAACCTTCCACACTTAGATATGTAATTTCTTTTCCCCAAGTAATCAAGATCTGTTCTTTCATTCCAATCTTTAGAAGTAAAGTTTTTCTGCAAGTTCTTAATTAAAAGTATGAATTAAATCCTCTTCCAAGGAATGAGCTAGCCACTCATTCCAAGGAAGATGGATCAATGTGTTAATGTTTATTTCTTTATTTCTGTAGTTTTCCTTTTGTTTTAAATTTTTTTTTTTTTTTATGTTATGTAATTTCTTTTGTGAACCTGCAGGTGTCCTTTCCTCTTTCCTTTATTTTAAATTTAGCAATTTAAATTTATGCAAGTGTGCCTTTATATCTGCAAGTGTGCATTTCAATTCATGCAAGTGTGTTTATTTCATGCAAACTTTATTTCTACAAGTGTGCCTTTTAATTTCTACAAGTGTGATTTATTTTATGCAATTTTGGTTTGTGTTTAAAGGATTTTATTTCCAAGATCTTATTCTCTTATTTCATATAGCCTTTAGACACCAACTTGGATTGTTTTTTTTAATGGCGAGGATTGAAAAACCTCATCATTCTATACAAGAAATTTCCATAGGTTTAGGGAAGTTTATTATCTAATGCCCGGTCTACGAAAAACCACCAGAATTTAATTTAGTGTATAATTATTTCCTTTATTTCAATAAATGGAACTTCCCCATTTAAGTAGAGGGACCTAGTCCCAAAGTGCTGGTGAGATCCCGTAATTTTCCCAACTAAAAAATTATCTTGTCAACATTTTTTTGCACCCACCATGGGGCAGAGTTAACATTTCTGCACCTAATGTTGATTCCACAAAATATTAAATATAAAATATACCAAAAAATAAAATAATTTAAATTTTAAAATTCCAAAATCCTAAAAAAAGAGTGAGTAAAAATCTACCTTGAGTTGAATCCATAACTGGTTGAAATAAGGTACACACGATTGGATAGATTGAGAGGAATTGTTTACCCTAATTTTGAGGCTATAAAATATCTTCAAGAACAAATAAGAGATAATCCATACTACTCTCAATCTTCATACCAATCTCATTCATCAAGTGATACTCTTGAAAATCCTGTCCAAGCTCCTACTAATACTCCTCTTTAAAACTATGTTGATTCTCCCATATTTCAACCACCATTGTGATGGATCTTGGTCATTGTTATTGGTATTGTCATTGATGTCAAGTAACATTGATGGTAGAAAGGTGTGATTATTGTAGTTGAAGGTTGATTGGTAGTGTTTCCTTAGTAGGGGGAGATTCTTGAGGTAAGAACATGTATTTCATCCAATTTATATACAAATTCATCTTGAAACTAGACAGATGGCCCTTTGTCATAGATGTCAAAAAGGGAGATAGTGAAATACGAAACCATCCTGAAAATGTTTTTCCCATCAAAATTTTTAGTGTTTCTAAGAAATTTTCCATCAATGAAAAAGGGGGAGTTGGATGGATTTTCGTCATTTTCATTGGTATTGTCGTTAATGTCAAGTTACATTGATGGAAAAATGTGTGATTAGTGTAATTTAAGGTTGATTGGTAGTGTCTCCTTAGTCTTGGTTGATTGAATGATTCATTCAAGGTGTACTCAAGAGGTCAAATAGGTTCATTCACTATGATGTCACAGAAAGTAGCTCAGGAAAGCATGTGAAGAAGGTTAAACCGGGGCATGATTTAGTGCTTTGGGTATTTAGAATGGTTCTAGGATTGTTTTAGGGACACTACAAGCTTGGACATTGAGATTGAAACACACTAGAGAGTTTAAAATGGTTATTACAAATGTTTATAGTGTTTTAGTGGGCTAAAACTCTTATTTACATTTTCTAAGTACTCACAAAATGTGTATGAAAAAATAGAAAAAATATTTGGTCCTTAGAAATTTATTGAAAATTTTGAGTTTTTATGTACTTTACTATAATGTAGATATATGTGGTGTAAAAGGCATATGTTCTCTGGGAACATGTGTTCCTTGAATTGGTTATGGAGCTGAAACACAAAGGATTTTGTGTTTTACAGGTTCGATAGATTGTTCCAATACTAATCCCACCCAAGGTATGAGATCCAAATGTGTCTTGGTTCCCCGCAATAGAATTTTCTCTGCATGACAAAGGAATAAATAAAGGATAGAGTATTTTGGGTTGAGATACCACTCCAATCATAAAATACCACGATGGAACGACTTCCTGATGGGACTCATCTCTCCACACAAGGACTTAAGCCAAAAAAAAAGGATGAGGAGAGAGGATAGAGTTCTGCTAAGGAGAGAAGGGATGTGGGCACAAATTACATTGAAGGCATGGTACCAAGAGCACCCTTGTTACCAAAAGTCTAGTTTGACCTGATTTATAAAGGAAGAGAGAGGGAGAGTTAACTACGCATAAATGAAGTTGTAGGAGAACATGACTCGCAATGCACAAGATCCTTCAGTTCCCTAGACACCCACTTTATCCAGTTAAGTAAATAAAATTATTCAAGGGTGATATAATGAAATTTTATAAAGTTCAATGTGCAATATTTATATAGACTGGTAAAGTATTATTAAAACTTTTTGCTCCATGAACCTCCAAGACCCGCATCAACATATTTAGAGCTCTAATTGGCCAAATTTCAAATTCTTCGACTTTTTGGAATCATGATAACATCCTCAAGTGATTGAAGTATTAAAATGTGAATTTTAAGGATAAAAGGATAGTATTTTTTAAAATAGAAGAATAGAAAAAATCATGGTTGAAAATAAGTTTCCCTTAGCTATTTAAGCTATAAAATTCAAAATCATTGTGGTTGTTGGGGTGAATAAGCGAGCATTGAAACTGAAGTAGCTGTATAGAGAGAGAGAGAGAGAGAGAGAGAATAGATCCCCCAAATGGAGAGTTGTTGATAAAAAAAGGTATTCAAAAGAAGAAGATCAACTCAAATGAGAAGAGTATTATTATAGTTGACCAATTGAGAAAGGGAGTTCAAGTTATAGGTGCAGAGACAGAGACACAGACTAGATTGAATCATGAATGAAATGCTGATTATATATGCATAGAAGAGTTAGAATCAATTTGGATGGGAGCATGAAGACTGAGGAAAAGTCAGAGATTGTTTGAAGACTAAGAGATAGTACTACAAATTTATGTGTAAGAAAAAAAATAGAAAATTTTAATTGGTTATGGTTGGTGGCCATTTGGGCCCTTTCTTCTCTGGAAAAACAAGTTGACTTGGTTTTGGGAGGATCATTCTATTCTTACCAAATTATGAAAATTTCTTATTGGCTTAATTCTTGCAGCTAAAATTATCTTGAGATGAAAAACCTCATGAGATTAAAGACAGAAACAAAAACTCTTCTCTTGGGATTTATCTAGCAATATATTGGACATTCAAGGAGAAATTAGTTTGCTAAAGTAACTTTATTTTTCCAGCTAGAGCGACCCATCTAGAGGAGTGCTTTGGCATGATAGAAGGGTATAAACATCAAATCTGAGTGTTGCATTAAAACTCGATTTTCATTTATCTATTTTAGCTATTTTTGGAGTATTTCTTGGGTCCAAAACCCTTCTTTTCTAGCTGTCAACCCTCGAGAAGTGTGACAACAGGACATTGATCTCAATCAGTTCCATTCAACAATTTGAGGCATCTTTTAGATCCTTCTCACATCCAAAGTTATTCCTCTATTCTATTATCATTTACATTTCAATCAAACAAAAACAATCAAAAATATCAATTTCCAACTTTGTTTACTATTTTTAGCAAAGATGCCCCTTTTAACAGTACTCGATAGTGATTACTTGAATCGTTAGCAATCTTCCTGAATCACCGGCAATCCCTGTTAAAACACATCTTTTTCTCAATTTGATAGATTATTATTTTTATCAAAATCTTTGCATTTAACTTGTTATTTTCAAGCATGGATTTCTCTTAGATAACATTTATTGATTGTTCTCATCCAATTACAAGTATTTACGACCTTCCTATAGTCCAACACCCTTTCTTTGGAAAAAATACATCCTTCACGAATGGAATCTATGTGCAATAGGATTTTCGATCGACATCAAAGACATCGATAAAAAGATCGAGTGCCTACATTACATTCAACAAAAGACTGAAGATTTTTTATATGACCACTTTGAGTCCATTCAGCTCGCATCCACCCTCGTCCGGGCCACCTTCGAAGCTGCACATGACTTACCTTTCAACCTTGAATTATGGAACTTCTCATCTATTATCTATCGATTATTATCTATTACATAGCTTTATCATTATCTTTGTCAATCTACTTAATTGTTTAAAAGCGAACTAATATCCTCCAAGGAAGTCCCTTTAGATTCCTGGAATCAGCCTTTGTCGAGTAACTCGTTTATCCATTTATCTAATATTTTATTTTCAGTGTCTCTGATTATATAGTACTTTTCAGGACAGGAGGACTTGTGCATTCATTTATACTCAACAAATTTAATCATCCTTCAAGGTCGACATCAACCATCTTGCAAGTATCGGTAAACTGTCTTCCAAGGTCGATTTGTTTTTGTTGTTTCACTTCATTAAGTTAAAGTTGGAAAGTAAAAACTCTCTGGTACACCCATCCTCCATACAACCCTCCTTCAACCACAACTTCCATTCCAACCACTCCTGTGTCCTACACTCCTTCCAACCTTGATCGCAACCCCTCATCTGTCCATCCCTCCTTCAAATCAAACTCAATCCTCAATCAATTTCCTACCTTTTTTCACTTTCCACCAATATTCTACCTTTTCTACCCAACCTCCATCCAACCCTTCTTCAACTCCAAACTTTTATTCTAAACCACTCCTCTTTCCTACACTCCTTCAAACCTTGATACCACCCCTCCCGAGTCTAAACCTCCTTTAAACCCCAAACTCAAATTTTCCTCCAACATTCATTCCTCCTTTTCTCTCAAATTTTCATTCCACCCCATCCATCCAACCTCCTTCAAACTCCTCCATCCTCCATTTTAACTCAAAGTGTCCTTTAAACCGTTCCAACCTCCATTCTAACTATAAGCCTCCTTTAAATCCCTCTAACCTCTCCTTTGTCTAACCCATGCATTCCATCCCCTACATTGTTTGACATTCCTTCAAAACTCCATGCCAACCCTCTATCCAACCCTTTTCAACAACCCCAACTTTTATTCCAACCACTCCTCCATCCAACACTCAAATTTTATTCCAACCACTCAATGTCAACCCCCCTCCTCCATCTAACCCTCCTGCTTCTACCCCTCCTTCAAACCCCAAACTCAATTCATTCATTTTTCCTCCAAACTTTATTCCTCCTTTTCTCTCCAACCTCCATTAAAACCCATCCATCAAACCTTCCTTCAAATCCTCCTTCCAAATTCCATGCCAACCCCCTTCCTCCATCCAACCCTCCTTCCAAACCCTCTTTCGTCCAGCCCGTCTTCAACCCCAATATCTATTCCAACCACTCCTCTATCCAACCCTCGAATCCCCAAATTTTATTTCAATCACTCCTCGATCCTACATTCCTTCCAAACTTGATCCCAACCCCTCATGCTTCTACCCTTCCTTCAAACCCCAAACTCAATTTATTCATTTTTGCCTAGTAAGATTTCTTGGGTTAGCCTACGTTGAGATGAGAAAAATTAGGAGAGGCTACCATATTTTTATAGATCTCTTTGCATGGTATGGTTGATCTCATACAAAATCATTGTATTTTTAGAACACTAAAAAAACACAAGATGTATCTCTATATATAATGCCATATGGCTTCCCTATCATTGGTAAGGTTAAAATACATAACATACAACATGGTCAAATATTATGTATTATTTACCACACTTTTTAGATTTAGAAATCTAATTGTTTAGTATATTAAGTACACTAAGCATGTAAGGGTGGATATAGGGGGTTATTTTGATTAATTAAATTCCAACATTAATCATACAATATTATAATAATTTATTCAATGCTTACACAATATGCTATAAACTTGAAAAAAAAAAGATGAGTGTACTTAGGTGATTACAGATGATTCTAGGAAGTTTTGAGTGTGCAGACTACTGGAACTGGGATATCTAAACCTAATAATGTTTTATTCCTAGAATTGTGACTCCAAATTAACCTAGGGATGGACTGCACAACTATTCCATGACCATTAGTACACTATTGACCTTATTATATGGACCTAGACCTACGTGTATTCTAGTTCTATAACTTTGTGAGAGTTTTTCCTACTTAAAAATGTTTTTCTCTATAAAACCCTAAATTTTTAGTCAAGATACGAAGCTCCTTAAACATTATGAATCAAATCGAAAACCCTAACCATGGGTGGGATACCCTGAAAAAAAAACATTAGTTGGGTTATAGGCACCCTATGTACCACCAACATTGGAACTACTCCAAAAAGGCGTCAAACCACTCGTCTTTCTCCATTTAGCATGTGATATCTGAATGAGTGCAAATATGGTTTGGAAATTCTTTGATAATTCTTAATTTGAGTTTGAATCTTGATAAAATACTTAAAGAAGGGATGTTTAAGTGCTTGTAAATGAGATAGATTGGCTTCTTGACCTTTTATGATGGTTCAAACATGTAGTGATTATTTCCCTAATGAGTGTACATGATTTTTTTCCTAGATTTAGGGAGCCCTAGGTTCCTTTTTCAAGAGTAGGAAGTGAGTTTACTGTAGTATCATTTCCCTATTTCATTTAAATCCCAAGAACATCGGCCTATCACCCAACATTAAGTTGGGCTCTCACTCGAGGCATGTGCATGTGCCGAGCCCCTCCTTTATTTGAGATTTGTAAGAATGCTTTGCTATTAATGGATGAATGTTTGCAAAAATAGAAATACAAGAATTTATTCTAGCACAAATTAAAAACATTATATCTAACATATATGCACCATGATATAAATGTAAACATTGAACAACCATAAGAGGACAGATTTGTACCACGAGTAATGTGAAATACACTAGGGTTTGAACACATAAACATAGATATACAAAATAACCCATCATATATTGATTAACAAGTGTTTACAGTAGTCATATTACATCAACAAGTTTTAGAAATAGATCAATACATCATCCTACCATTAACACCCTACCCTTTCCCATGGCTCTGATCTAGAAACCCTATATTATCCCTGTAGAACCATTACATAATCCCTTCCTGTAGAAATACACCACTCATATGCACACCCCATATGCACCCATACTCGACCTCTAATCTTTAACACCCAATACTAATACGCACACCCCTTCTATACCCAAATTCCTCCTTAAATAGGATAGGATCTCACCTAAACATCATTCCAAAAGCAATCCCACATGCCAAATGTCATCATATCCTATTACACTCAAGTGTCCAAGCCATGAAAATTCCAACTAGCCATAACAACCTCCACTTTACAACTTGTAACCATAATGATTCCCTAGAATATTCTTTTCTTGATCTCTAAGTCTTCATGTAACAACCTTGTCATCATTATGCTTATCCACAACTTCACATGTTTTTCATGTGATACCCTTTAACCAAAATTTGGTTTAAGTCCTTAAACCCTTAAACTATTTCTTGCTCCCATGCGCAGACCTATATTTCCTCGCACATGTTTACTCATGTGATTTTCCTCATAGTTCCTTCTGTGCACACTCATCCTCTTCCTTAGTCATTTTCCGGGCTCAACATATATCAATGTAGTGCCATATGATTTACAGGTGTGTAAATGAGAGAATATATACTTTCTTATATAGGGTTTCAAAGGTAAATTATCAAAGAAAAAATGACCCATAGGGATTAAAGGACCCATAGAAGAATTTGAAATAGAAATAAAATATAGATGATATGTCAGTACAAAACCATAAAAATAGGTCAAGAATGGATATAAACTCTTAACTAAAGTGTATGATTTTTCCCAGGAAGAAAAACATGAAAAATGGAGTTTACATCTTCTCAGTTGGGATTTTTCTATGGATTTTATGCATTATAATCTCATAACCTATTGGCATATCAGTGTATATGAATAAGAAATATAGAAAAAACATATTGGGATGTACTAAGTGAGGATAGAAAGAGTGGTTTTATCTTAGCAAGATTTCATTTTCAAAACCAGTAGTGTCAAAGATAAAATTGTCAATTTTGAGTGTCTAAATTTCCCCCCTTTAAGTATGAAATGAAAATTACGTGCTTAAAGGAAAAAATATACTTGAATGTGTAGACACAATTTTTCTTCACTCGGATTTTGTTTTACAGATTTCTCGTATAGTGCTTGGCATTGGCATGTTCCATGATGGAACCTACAACACAAAGTGTAGTCAATGCCCATGAGTAAATAATTGAAATTTAACTCAGATGTATAAATTGTACATGAAATATTTTCTGAATTTGCACAAATTGAAAAATAAAGAGATGCAAAACATGGAAGGAATATACCTGATTATTTTGCATGGAGGAAGAAGTTCTCAAATATTCTTTCCTTGTACTTAGAATATTTTCCCTTGTTGAAACTTGTTGAAGGATTGCAGGTGATTAGTCCCAGAACTATGCCAAGGAGAAACAGGAGTAGTTAGGTGCATGAAAACCTAACATGAAGTGATGAATAGAATAGAGAAGAATAATTGATGTACCGACGCACCCCGTGAATGAAGGAATAACAATGTGTATCAAATTCATTTATCAACTTCTGATATCTTCCCCTTTAAACATAAAAGGAAAGGAAAGACTACACTATGAAGACCTTGGCAACTACTTTGATACCTTCTATAACCCCATGGACCATACCACTACAGACAAATACAAGCCCAATTTTTTAAATAAGGACACACAATAGAAAATAGAATGATTTCCCCATGCCCTTCCCATGTTCCACAAAATGATTAGAAATTGGATAAATATCATAATGTACTGTAATGTAGATGGAAGGAAAGGAGGTACCCATGCCCACAAGATTCCTGTGAAAGTGTAATGGAATTTCAAGTGTATTGGTAGAAGGAGTGAAGTACTTCATGCCCCTGTATGTTCTAATCTGAATTGATGTCAGATAAATATTAAAATTGTGTCAAAAACTAGCTACTTGTACATGTGAAAATATGATCTTTGTTGAATAAATTTGATGTAATTACCCCTTGGGAAAAAACTCATGTGTAAATGGTCATAACCGTTCTGTACATGTCATGACCAAACTGTACATTTTTTAACCTTGTGTCCTTACTTTTCTACATTATTATGCGTTTGAATAGTTATTTTTGAGTACATATACCTTATTTTTACATGTATGTTAACCCAGAAGTTTGCATATGTGTAATTATAGGTGTAAAATATAACTAAATGAATGCCCCCTCTTTTGAGGTGTGTGAAAATACCATGTTGAGCATGTGGCTCAAAATAATAGATATATGACCATGTCAGATAGATGTTAAGAAGATTATAGAAGAGTGTAGGATTTGAAGAGGTGGCCACCTTGAACAAACATGTACCTATAAAAAGGGATGTTTTTGTACATGGTGAAAACCATGGCATGACAACAAGAGCAATAATAGCAAATAAACATTAGAAATAGTAGTAATAATGTGCATGTATAAGAAAAGAAAGTGTAGCAACAATAAAATGAAGTCAGAGTCAATAATATGCAAATAGTGTACAAAAAAGGCATAAAGCCTACAAATATGGGACACCCATGGTGTCAAAAGACAATTAAGGCCCATAGGCCGACAAAATTAAGTCTCACACAAGATAGGAATAGATCCAAAAACATGAGCCACCCATGGTGTCACAAGACAAGAAAGGCACATAGGCCATAATCAGTGAAGTAAGTAAATAGTAAGAAAAACTATTAGTAAAACATGTATAACAAACAAGAGAGTCATAATATGATGAAATGATATAACTAATATAGATAGAAACATATGAAACAAGAGGTGTCAATGCCGCAGAAAACACATGTATTAGTCCTGTTAGCTTAAAAGATAACCTGTACACACTATATGTAATCAAGTGTAATGAGTAAGTGAGAAATTAACTATAATGAAGTAATATCACATTTGTATAGTATATAATATATGCCCCTAAATGTATATGAAGTTTGGGTAAAGGGCAGGCCAACACTTGTCATCGTGTATCGCTCTATGTATGTATTGCATCAAGCTCAATATACCACATTTACAAATGTGTGTAAAGACTAAATAAAAATGATATCTATAAAAAAAAAGTGACAAAAACCATGTATAATGTAAAGTGATAACAATCTAAGCTATGTATACAGGTCCTGATTTTATATTTTACAAATATTTGAATGTTTTTTTGTATTTTGTAAATATGTTAGTGTTTTTATATTTTTGAATGTTTAGCTACGTATAGAGAGGGGAAATTACAAAGGCTACCTAATGAGAACCTTCCAAATAGGATAATAAATTATTAACGAAGATGGAGGTTCAAAATTCAATTATGCCAAATAATGTGACTAAAATGTAAGTGGTACAATAGTAGTGATGCATTCCAAAGAAGGTGCCAAAGAGAAGAAATATGTGTAGTAGATCCATGATTAGTGTGTGAAGTAGAATACCTATTTGGAGGAATAAAATATTGAGTACTCCTAGACATACCATGTGCATTATAAAACTTGTGAGAAATTTTTGAGATAACATGTCCACTAGAGGACCAACATGAGATCCTATGAGAGTGAGAACCATTAGAGATAATGTGTGAACTTGAAGACCTATCTAGAGACCTAGGGAACTAGAGCCATGAAATAAAATATGTGCAACCAAAGGCCTGTCAGGAGACCTAGGAGGGTTAGAGCCACTAAAGATAGTTTGTGCAATCAAAGGTCTATTGGGAGACCTAGGAGGACCAAATCCATTAGAGACAATGTGCAAAACCAAATACTTATCTGTAGATGGATTAGGAGTAGGGATAAAAACTATATTATAATGAATAAGAAATATAGGAGAAGGACCCTCAAAGGGAATATCTCAAATTATGAAAAATTTCTGATTATGAATAAACTTGACACATTGGTGAATGATCGGCATGAATAACCCTAAGATCACATAGCCAAGGGAGACACAAATATGATGCAATAGAGATAAGATAGTAGAACAAAAATAATGAAACCAATGTAGTAAGATAACCAACTCATAATATGTAGAGTACTACATTGATAACAAGGATTGGAATTTAATGCAAGTTACTTTGTAGAAATTCCAAGAGATTGAAGTTGCATAAGAGAGTAGAGACATTAGCCTAATTATGTGGATAGACAAAAACACTGATGTATATGCAATTTATTAATAGATACATGAAAGGATCGAGTATCTAACATAAGTGTGTCATCTATATTAGAGTCATCAAAAGTGATAATCATTGTAGGAGATGTCATATGAGTGATAATACTACTCATTATATCCAAAGGGTGATCATAAAAAGGTGGTGGTGGAACCACACAATGAGTATTGTGCACATTAAAGTAGATTTTTCATTGTTATTATTAGGAAATGAATCATTGAAGATTTTTAAATTTCCATTATCATTAGTTGGCTTAAAAGATTCATTGGATTCATCCCATTCAATTTCCCTGGTGTTCAATAAGATCTTGAATAAGATGATGAAGTTTGATGCATCAATCAACAAGGTGACCAATACATCTATGATAATTACATTAAGAATTAACATCAAAAATATTACTTTGAGGATTTCTTGCATCAACCTCAAATGGTGGATGAAAAGACACAATATTTCACTAAAAAATCAATATAATGTGTGGGAAATAAGTTAAGCGTATAAACTATCGTTGTGAGGGTGATAATTGTAGCTTAGTAGGTTAAATAATAGAATTGAAATTTTCCTTAGAAGTATCCTTAGTATCACTAGTTTTCCCTTTGAATGTAAATTTTATTGGAAATTTGGAATTAGAGGGATTAGGAATGCTAGCAATGTACTTGAGTTTATTTCTCTGTAACAAATTAGATTTACATTCTTTGATTGTACGATAGAGATCAAAAAATGGTTAAAATTTTTTGAATATGACCTATTCTTGCAAGTGAGAAATCAATATTTGTGTAAATATATTTTGTAATTAATTTTCAACTAAGATATTGTTAATCTTAGTAAGCATGGTTTTGTATCATAAGACATAATCATTAATAGTCTTATTAGATCCTTGTATCATCTTATACATATGTGCATACAAAACCTTATCTCAAATGTTGATAGAGAATTATGCCAATAATTGAATTATTAAAGTAGTGAAAGAGCACACATAATTTTTGGTAAGTTCATAAAACCATTGCAATAAAA
This sequence comes from Taxus chinensis, assembly GCA_019776745.2. Taxonomy (NCBI): domain Eukaryota; kingdom Viridiplantae; phylum Streptophyta; class Pinopsida; order Cupressales; family Taxaceae; genus Taxus; species Taxus chinensis. The sequence goes on along the minus strand of JAHRHJ020003335.1, from coordinate 7,018 downwards.
AATCCGTAAGACTCCTAGGGAAGAGCTTGGTAAGCAAGGTGTCATAACATGTGTAATTAATACAAGCCATATGAAATGAGTGAATATGCTTAGTTGGGTCACCTTTTCCACCATAGATAGGAATTTTAGGAACAAATAGACCAATATGCATAGGATAATAAGCCCTTTCTGTTGTGTTGTCATGATAGATGTCTAGCATGCAAAACTGAAAATGTTGGTCAGAAAAACCAACCCCCCACTTGAAAATTCCTCTCCCGGTCACTATAAACCCTTCCTCTATCCATCCTTCCCACAGTTTCATCCTCATTATGGCTAAGAGGAACATGATAACATTACTTTCATGTTTTTTTCATGTATAGGGATGTATTCCTAACTTGATTGAACAAGTTACTGAAATATGAAACAGAATAACTATCCTCAGAGTCTTAGAAAAGGCCATTTTTTCCATTTTACAACTTGTGTATACCCTTTAGAAGATGACGGGGGAAGAATCAATCCATATGAGATTTTTAAATGAGATACATGAATTTATCCAAGGAAGTTCAGGGAAAATTTGTAAAAGAAGTTGATGTCAGGAATCAAGGAAGCAAAGCAGGGTCATTTTAGGTACAAGGAATTTTATAGTCCAACGGTGAAAGATGGCTTATCTAGATGATTCTAGGAGATTTGGGAGGAAAATAAATAGTTATTGGAAATATATTGTAATCCTATACATGATTTAATCATCACTTTTGTTCTAAGACTCAAAAATCTTCTGTGATAACCCTAGACTCTACAGTTGCCCCTTCAAGTCAAAAGTGAAACAGGATCTAAAAATTAATTTTGGGAATAAGTGTCTTCTGATAATGGTTTTTATGATCTAAAGAGGTTATTTTTAGTCAAAATAATATAATTCCCTAAGCACCCTTCAATGATCCTAAAGCCAAAAAATTACTCCTGGTGTTCTAAAATGGACTTGATGGATGACATCAGCAGTTCAAAACAACCTTGGCAGAATTTTGAGAATGTCATGTTCCCTTGGATTTTCCCTTTGGTTTAAAGGAAACATGTGGGACACCAAATTGTTATCCCTATATGTTCAGTTGGTTATGTCACTTATAACACAACTTGAGGTGTTATGTGAAGCATGTGAAGACTTTAAGAGCCCAAGTCCCGTTCTCATGATGAGTTGACCCCATGGCTCACTTGGAAGCATGCCATGTCCCATTTTATTTTCACCAAGGTGCAAGGGGTATAATTCGGACACCAAATTTTTCCCTCCATGTTGGTTCACTGCATGCAACTTGATATTTGTAACTTTTGCACCTATGAAGGCTCTAACTTGCATTTCACTTGCCCCCTTTTCATGAACTAAAACCCACATGACATTTTATCACCCATTTTATCCCCTCATATTGTACCCAGGTGAAAAGGGACATATGGGACACAAAAATTTTCTCCCTCATGAGATTTAATTTTTCACAACTTTCCCATCACATATTTTCCACATATGCAATGTCATAATGTGTAAGTAACTTAACCCCTTGTCCCCTCCTTATGATTAGACCCCTCATGGCACATTTTTTATATGAATTTGTTTCATTTTATTGAACTAGAAGAAAAAGGGACATCAGAGACATGAAAGTGCACTCCGCATCCTTCCACTGCCCCTGGTCACGTGAAAAACCAATTTTTATCCCCGAGAAGCCATTTTTCAGCTCCCTGCATCTCATTCACACTACACCAAAAGTTTCCACTTGTCACCATCTAGTGAAAAGAAAAATTATTTTCCCATTTTGTTCTCTTCTACCATTTCACCCTACATTTTATAGTTCAACCAATTTCAAATCCATCTCCCAACCATGGTTTAGCTCCATGGTTAAAGATGTGTTCAAATTTGCAAGATTGATTGAATTAAATCCTCACCTCATGAACAGTTAATCATTTTTTGAAATTCAAGGTTTTGTGTTTTTTCCTCTAAAAATAATTATTACACACTGATGTTTTTTGAATTTTTCATAAACATCACACTCAGGAAAGGAATTTTACTCATATCTCCAGACTGGTGCACCTGATTTCTACCAAGATTTTATAGTGCACTCCTCCTGAAAACAATTTCAAACTGACTGTAAGAACACTAACATTTATAATTTTATAATTTACAATAGCTAAAATAAATTTTTATCCCCTAGAGTTTATTTTTCAGATATACGGAATTCTGGCAAATAAAATCCTCGAAAGTTAGAGTGGAAGGTCTTGAGACAAAAATAAATCTTTTGAGACCAGTTTTGTTCCAATATGATACCCAAAATACCTATATATAAAAATAATAATTTTTTCAAGGCGTAATATGTATAAATATAGTAATTTTACAAAATAGTGAAACTCTCATCATTCGTATACTCAAAATAATAAAAAATTACCAAAAAGTGAAAATTGTGACAACTTAATAAAAAAAGCTATTATAGACTGGACCTACTAAAAATATAAATTCTTACAATAAGGTTCAAATCACTTGTAGCAACTGTTAGGAAATAATTATATTAGTGCTCCATTATTAATCATTATTATTTGTTAGGTCTGTTATTATATTTGTTTATATGTGAAGTTGTTAATAAACAACTCACGTGAATAGAAGTTTGGTGAGAGAATTAAGGAGTGTTGTTATATCAGATTCCTATTTTATAGGAATGACTTATTCCTATATATTTGTAAGAGTTCTCGTATGGAATATCAAGAAGAAATATATGATTTGTGTGTTTATTCCTGTGTGTATCTGCCCCTTCTTCTTCATTTGGTACCAGAGCGTTGCATTCCTTCAATGGAGAAATAATTGTCTACAGGGGCGGCTTTGTTTTGTTGTCCCAAATTATGTGAAAGAGTGTTAAAAATAATAATAATTCCAAATAGTCATTTTGGATCTGCTAGGCGTTGAGCTAAAGAGAATATCATCCAGAAGATAAATGGAGCTGGATACATTATGAAGCTGCGTGTTTTACAGAGACAGTTCTATTATCTATTTCCCCTGTAGATGTGCATCAAAATGGAAGCCTTGAAGATTACTCTCAGCTGCCCATAGCTATGTGAAAGACGTCTATGGTTGGCCAACACTATTCCTAAAAGATTTATTTTAAGGGCTCATATTGTTTTCGGTTATAAGTAGATCGATGCTCCTCATACATATTCTCCCTAGCAGAATGCTGCACCTTTGAGAGTATAATCTAGTTGATTCGTAGCTGTGAAAAGATATGTCAATTGTGGCTGTGTATTTGCAGTCAACATATGATCCCTGATCCATGAAATCACTTCTCTACGTCCTCCTAAGGCAAATTAGTGCAAGGGTTTGGTGTTTTACATCAACTTTGTTGCTCTTAAGTTTTATTGAAGTCTCAGCACATCTGTCCCGGGTCTGATCTATTCTCAGGCTGTCACCTGTGTGCAAAAGCTACTTTTATATTTTCCAGTCGTTCAACATTGGATCCGTGTATTTGGTGTAATTTGAAGTTGTATCTGAGCTTGCACTGCATTAATTCCATCATCCGCATGGATAAGATAGAATCTTGATCAAAATCCGTGGGGATCATTTACCTTGCCATCTGCATATTTGACCAGACAGCAATATTAAAGAAAGGGACGTGTAAACATTTTACACCTGGCGAACAAGAGATATCACCAGCTGACAAGGAAACGGTTAGAGAAAATTTCATTCAATTCGTAGTTGGCGTTCCTCCTTTACTGACTGTGTATTTTTTTGAATGCCTCAAACATAACCTGCAAGATCAACAAGTGTATGCGGCTTTATATGTACTGAAGATTCTTTCAAAAAAAGTATGAGTTCAAGTATGAGGACGAGAAAATTATGGTTTATCTAATCATTGAATATTCTGTAGCGGTTCACCCCCTTGTCTCACCGTATTTCTCCACATCTCTCCTCCTTGATATGTTGCGTTTATTGTGTCATACAAGCATTACCATATCGACTGTCCATAGACCAGGTCAATATTTCAATTCCATTTTCTTTAGCACCGTTCATGAGTCTAGTATGACTTTATTTCCCATAGGTTGTTTAGCTTGTGTCTAAATGTATTTAGTTTCTTTATTGTAAATGGTATGTGTTTGGCATTTAGTAAAAATTGTCCAATAATAAATCGTCTATCTCTTATTGTTATTATCAAAATGCATTATGTCTAGTGTCAAAATATTATAAATATAGTCATTTTCAAGTCAAATTAGATTGTTGAGTTTTTCTATGTTAATAGGCAAGTTCTTATCATGAGTCCAAGTCAAAATTTCATTATGGGTCAATACTATTGTAAAAAGTGTTGTCTTCCAAAGTTCAAAAAATAAAAAAAATTTGCCCGCATTTCAATTTTGGACGCATTTTCGCTTGTACGCGACGTCCAAATTATTGAAGGTATTTTTTGAGCTTCATGATCACATCCGGCTGAGTTAAGCACCCATATACTGGAGGCAGGAGGCATCGGAGGTTGGAGGTCATTCAGCGACCTCTCGTCAGTTGCCAACGACGGGGCCGCATATCAGCTTTGGTGACAGGTGTGTGTGCAGTTTGATTTTAGTGCTTCCAGTGTGGTGTGCCTCAGTTTGCAGTGATCCTGTTTTCAATAAGTGGAAATTTCACATTGAGGGGGGGAACATGATCCAATGTTCCATTTCCAGTATGTCAGCTTTTTCTATGTATGTATGAGCAACAAATTTCAGTAGAATTTCCTATGTTATTCCCTGCAGTGAGATAGTGATGAGAGTTGTTGATACTACTGCATCATCATGATATCGTGGTTGTTAGTTATCCAGAAAAACTATCCAGAGGTTGTTGGTACTGTCCTCAAAAACCATCTGTTGTGTGGTTGTTGGTTAACCACTTGGAAAACCATCCAGAGGTTGTTGGTATTGTCCTTGAAACCATCCAGATCATGAGCATGCTACGTAGCGGCACGTTGCAGTACAAAGGTAGGTTTTTCCCATGTTCGCACTAAGGGGGGGAATGTTAGGAAATAATTATATTAGTGCTCCATTATCAATCATTATTATTTGTTAGGTCTGTTATTATATTTGTTTATATGTGAAGTTGTTAATAAACAACTCACGTGAATAGAAGTTTGGTGAGAGAATTAAGGAGTGTTGTTATATCAGATTCCTATTTTATAGGAATGACTTATTCCTATATATTTGTAAGATTTCTCATATGGAATATCAAGAAGAAATATATGATTTGTGTGTTTATTCCTGTGTGTATCTGCCCCTGCTTCTTCAGCAACTCACATTCCACATATATCATTTCTTTTTTCCATAATTTCAAGGCTAGGTAAATTTCTTATGGTTCAAATAGGAAAGAAATCCCTTGCATGCTCCCAAAAAATTAGTCTCAAGGTGAATTCAGTATGGCACACTTTTATGCAAGAAAATTAATGATTCAACTCATCCTAATGGTCACATAAGGGTTTCATCATGGTTTAATCATTTATGTAGTTTTCATAGAGGTGAATCTTAAATTTCAAGGGAGTCACGAGGAGGAAGGTGATGATCACCATATTCCAACTCCGACCTTGTGTTCACATCTCTTTTTAAGAGGAACATTATTTGAATCACACTATGGTAAGGACCAAGTCATAATAAACTAGTGTGTGCAAAATATTTTCACTTTAACTGTAGGATATCGAGGTACCCAAGGCCATCATGTTTTCAGGATCAATAAGTCATCAAGGGACCACTCAGTGTAAGACTCACAATAGTGTTTTTTAACACTTATTCAATATTTTGGAGTGTTCCTACATCTCACAGAAGAAGGGGATTATAACCATAATGTTTCAATCTAACAAGAGGTTAGAAGTAAATAATTTCATTCAAGGAAAAATCCTTCTGTCTGGAGGAGAAGACATTTTTGGATAAGGAGCATATGAGAAAGAAGGTATCTATGTATCCTAAAGTTTATCTCATTAAAAAAGGAGACATATTTTTATGGATTTGAATTTTTAAGCCAATGAGAGTAAGGTGACGATATACATGTTTTGACTCTGACCTTGTGTTCAAAAGGATCATCATGTTTCCATGATCATACACCAATCTCTAGTTTGAATGGTGCAATTCACTTAGTAGTGTTTTTGAACACTCATTCAATATCTTGGAATGTGTCTTTATCTTATAAAGGGAAGCATTTTTAATCACCATGTTTCATTTCAACAAGTGGTCAAGTGTAAGGAAATTCATTCCTGGTCCAATCAGAGGTAGATTCATCATCAACAAGATGTTTTCCTGACTCTGGATTTTCACTTCTCTCCCTTCTTCTCTCTCTCCATTTTCTCTCTCTTTAAATTTATATTTCTTCATTGGGAATTTAATTTTTCACTCTTTCATCTTATTCACTTAAGTAACTTGATGTTGCATTGTAAAAGTCCCTTTTCCAAAATAACAAGGGACTTAGTTTCATTCCTAGGGAATGTGTAAAATCAAATGTGGTGGTGAAATGAAAAGTCACATCAGGGAGAGGAAGATACATTTATAAGTTATATATTAGAATGGATTCTCCAATATAAAGGGTTAGAAATTGTTGATTGTTGTTTACTGGGCTTTGTATCACTATTACTACAAGTAATAAAGCTACATTTCTTATATCTCTTTGTCCATGTTCTTCCTTCCTCTCTACTTTCCAAATTTTCAAGTATTGTAATCTTTTACAACGAAGAAGGAATTTTATGTCTTTGATTAATGGATCTATAGAAATTTGTGTCTCTGATTTATTAGTATTTTTAGATAAAGGATAAAGGAGGTTTTTGGCAAGGACCCTACCCTATTACAAAAGAAATATATAAGATCCTGATATTAGAATTAGGTACAAAATAAGAAAAATAAGAAATTACTACAACAAAACATCCCAAATATAACCCGAACGCAACAAAACATGACCAAACAACAACCAGGAAGCAACAAGACAGTCAAATAGAGGGACAAAGACAAAATTCCTAGCTCATATATGAATTTTCTTGTTCTTCACTTGTGTGGAAATCTGGATGATATCTTTAAG
>JAHRHJ020003334.1:0-196408 GCA_019776745.2 Taxus chinensis | reverse complement strand
GTTTTGAGAGCTCTTGATTTTGGAGAAGTTGGGACGATGGTGAATATTGTGGTGGTTGTTATCTGGATTTCTGCATTGGAAGGAACTTGCTGTTTTGAACTTCGAACAAAACTCCATCACTGGAGAGGTAAGAGAGTAGCTCTTGGAAATGCTCTTCTTTTCTTTTATGAATATGTAAATGTTGTATGTTGTTATTGTTGTTTGGGATAGTTTGGTAGATGGCTTAGGGATGGTGTAGGAGAATACTACGGGATACTCTTGGAGGAGGCATAAGTGTTTTTGGGAGTTATAAGTGTGGAGGGAGTTGGGATTTGGGTTCACCTTGTAGAAAAAAATAGCTTGCATTTCTTTTCTCATTCTGGGTGTCTAAGGGTGGGAGGCATAAAGGAAATGTGAGGAAATAAGGGGTACTTGGGGGAGGCATAAGGGCATGTAGGGATTTAAATGAATGTTTTGGCTATTTGTTCTCAGGTGGTGATACCCATTTCCCCTTAGGGGTATAAGTAGCATACCCATAGTTTCTTGCTCTTTGGCGTGAATGAAGAAGCCTGCGTTTTGTTTTTTGTCTTTCATGCGGTTTGTAAAATTGTTGTTTGTTTTGGAATGGTTTTTAAATGGGAAATTTGCATGTGAAATATTTCCCTTTTATGTGGAAAGCCTGTGTTGCCATGAGTTGAAACACATCTTCTATTGCAGTGGTTTTGGGCTCTGAGGGCATGAAGAAGGATGGCTTCATCCTTCCATGGATTTATTGGTTGGGTGGAGAGCATTTCCTTTCCCTGCCTTTGTTGTGATCAAAGGGAGTATGATGGATTTTGCATGTTGTTGTTAGAGAGAAGAGGAAAAGATGTTTTGACAGTCTTATGAGAGTCTGTTTGTAAAACCCATTACCCACTTACAAGTGGATGTAATGTAATATGTTTTGTGATGAAGAGTTACTCTTTTTAGAAATAAAATTGTTATATTTTAATGTGAAAGCATACTGTGTAATCTATTTTGTGAAGGAAATAAAATTATGTGATCTGCTGTATAAAATTGGAAATAAGTATAAAAGAAAACATCAAATATAGAAGTTGTATCATTTCCACAAATGGTATTGTATTATTGAACTCTAATTATTGAATGTGTTACAAAACTCTTTTTGAAGATTGGAGTACACATGAAAGAAAACGTATTACTCTGTTTTATTGGGAAGGATTGATTTTTTTTGCAATAGTACTGCATTTCTTTCCATGCCTTGGATTGAGGAAATAGAACAGGTAGAAGTAGCCATGGTTTCAAATTACCTAATGTATGATAAGGGAAACATATCATTCTAGTTGAGTCTGATTTATATTTGTTCAAAGTTATAACTGCATTTATTTATAAAAATGTACAGAGCACCACAACCACGCAAAACAAAATGAAATTGATATGAACATAAATGCTTTAAAGGACCCAAAAAACTAAAACAACATTAAGAAATTATAGATTAAAAACCTTACAGACTCAGGACAAACCTTCTCCAGGTGTTGCTGTTAAATTGAGAAATTTGAATTGATCATTGTCAAATAAAAAAATTAAACCCTCAAAATCCATCCTAAATTTACCTGGGCAATCATCCATGTATGTTTGGCATGTTGAGAAAGTATTAAGGGTGAATTTTGAGAAAATCGCGAAAGTTAGAATTACCAGTCTTCATTTTATAATCCTGGAGAGAATTTTTCTCAAAATTGACCCTAAATTTTTTTCCAAATTAAATTCTTAAGGTATCTGTGCATAGAGAACATTGAGATCTTTTTGAAAAGTCCTCGTTTTTCAAAACCAGAGTTCCTTATCAAAAGTTATGGCCTTTAAAAGTTCACAGAAGAGGAAAGGACTCTTGCGCGCCCAGAGCCCCTTGAGCGCTTGTATTGCATGTCCATAGCCTCTTGCACTTCTGTTTTGCATGCCCATGAGAAAACGAGTCCCTTGCATGCCCATCTTGTGCACCCATTAGAAAATTAGCCTCTTGCGCACCTGCCTTGCGTGTCGGGGCTCGTCTTTAGTGCCTTTGAGAGAATGAGTCTCTTCTGTTCCCGTCTTGCACACCCGAGAGAGAATGAGTCTCTTCTGCACCCATCTTGCACACCTGGGAGAATAAGAGTTCCTTTGCATCTCTCTTCTGCACCTAGGGAAATTTCTTCTGTGCACCCTGCAAGAAGATAATCTATCTTCGCTAGGGATGACTTCCTCTCTCCTAGGGTTGTGTAGGATGTTGGATAACTATTGTAATGGACTCTAGAATTTTGTTGGGAACACTTAAATTTGTTTTTAAAAAATTATTCCTTAACTTTTCCTAACTAAACCTAGGTTTTTCTTGGTCTCGAGTGGGGAGAATTTAGGTGGTGTTTCACACACACACATCCAATCCTCTTTTTTTCCCATATGTAAATATTTGGTATCCAAGTTTTTTATCCCTTTCAATCTGAGTAGACAACACATATTGGACATGGAGCTTAGAGACATATAGATCATAGTGTGTGTCATTTTGTACATGGGGAGGAGATCTAACTGGCCCTTTATTACTCAGATTTGTGGAGAGATGGATAACACCTTTAAGAGGATTTGACCTGTCCTCACTATCTTTAGGTCGTGCCTCTTCGACCAGGGTGAGAGGACCCTTAGTGTAACCTCTGTTTGATGAAGGAGATGGAGATATCCTTCTTTTGCACAAATTTATGAAGAAAACCTTGGGAAAATATGGTCAATACTCCATAATTTAACTCTCAAGAGTTGTCACTTCTAAAATGATGGAGATACTTTCAACACAAGGCTAAGGTTACTGAAGACATTATGAAATCCTTTGTTCTACATATTTTGGTAAATAGATTTTGTTCCTTTGTTGATATACAGGGAAAACAGGGGTAGTTCAGGATGGATTCATGGTTTTTTAAATGATTTTGGTGGGAGATGAAGCAGGATAAAGTTGATTATACCAGATCTTCAAAGGGACTTCACAACAATGAACAACTCAACAACAGAAAGCTTCAGAATAGTTAAGACGTTCCTTCAACTAGAAGGTGTGCTTCAATGGAGGCCCAGATCAGCACATTTTCACATAATCTTTGAGACTCTAACATGAAGGCTCGAATTGAAAGACTCAATTAAACACCAAAGTCTCTGATCAATCACACCTAAGGTACACCCGAAGACTTACAGACAATCTTTATCAACAAATGACAGTGAATTGATTTTAAATTTGTTTATCTCATCCAAGATGAAGGCTCTTCTTGAAATGAAATTGCAAATACCATTAAACTATCATAGGGATGAGATCCTATGTGATTTCACAAAGATTTCAATGTAAGATTGCAATAGGAACAAAAGAAACTATTTGTAGACATTCTGAAACAAAGCAGACACAAATTGCTAGAGATTGGACACAAATTAATTTCAAAATTGCTTAGATTCATCAGCAGGGGAAAGCTTCTAGAGAAATCTCAGTGCTCATCAATGGCTATACATATGCAACCAACTTGACATGATAGAAAATCTAACACAGAAGAAAATAACAGGTTATCTCAGATTTGGTCTGTCACGACGACTGCTTTCTCAAATTTTCCCTTTATGAATTCAAACTACTGACCATTTGCAAGAGTATTCTCATTGCATTTATACATTTTTCTCACTCAATTTTCCCCCAAAAAGAGAAGAATATTCAAGGGACCTTTGCTTGTTACCAATTTGTTTCAGAAAGTGACATTTAACAAATTCAGATCCGAAATTGCCAGGTGGACCAATTGTGAACTGATCACATTTCTTGGGCCCTCGACTAATGACTAGGATGCCATGCCACAACTTTTTGGGAGTCCTTATAATCATTCTGATTCTGTCATGTGAGAAATCCCCTTTTTAATCATTTTCCAGAGGCTCTGCACAGCTGGATTGACAGGTAATCTTTTTCTCTCGAGGCAACACCTTTTTCATCTTTTGCACCTGCACTTTCATCATTTCATCCTTTTCCCATTATTTCCTCTGCAATTCTACCCCACATCCATCTCCTTTGGTAATTCCCATTTTTGCAAGTGCCTGAGCAATTCCAACTTCAAAATATCAACCTTAACAATCCTTGGACTCACAAATTAAGTTCTAAATCCATTCAATGGCACTTTACAGATAGAGATGACAAGGAATTTCATCAAAAAATGATGAAAAATAGCGTGTATTCACGTCTCCAGGAGTGTTGGAGCAAAAATGGTGGAAAAAACAGGTAAATGCACAACAACCATTGATTCTTGCCCCTTTTCCACTTTATATCATAGCCATCCATGTTTTTCCTTGGCACAACTATAAAGGAGAAGTACAGAGGCAAGTCCCAAACAAGCGCGGGCCTTCCACGTACCCTGGGCCCAAGAAAAATGCCTTTTGGCCTTTGAAAAGTCTCAGTGTAAAAAGGAGCCAGCGGAAGCCTCCACGTGTCTCAATGGCACATTTTGAGATGGTCCCCAAAAGTAGAGACCCCAAACAAGCATGGGCTCAACACATGTCTCAGTCTGAAAGAGTTTGTTAAAAAAGTTGAAGGTTCAGTGGAAGGTGCCATGTGTCTAGGGTCTGAGACAGTTTTCCTTGGCCATTGAAAAGTCCAAGCAAAGGGAAGAGTGAGAAGAAGCCTCCGAGTGTCTCCTGGTGTCCTCCTAGGCAGCTTCTTCAAAATAAAACTTAGGGGCCAGGTCCCCAAATAGGTGCACAGGTCCCTCCACGTGTCCCATGCCTTTCAAAATTTCTTTTAAAATTTTAAGTATATAGTGGAGACGGCAGAAGCCTCCACATGTCTCCCTATCGCAATTTGTTAAGGTGGGACCCTGAGAAAGATCCTCAAATGAGTGCCATCCCTCCACGTGTCCACGGTCCACCAAAACTGTATTGGCCACATGAAAAAATTTTCTAAGTCTGGGAAAGGCAACGGAAACCTCCACGTGTCTCCCCTGGCGCAACTCCAAGGCCAAACCAAAAGGTGAATTTTCAAATGAGCACCGTTCCTCCACGTGGACAAGTTTTGGGTTGAAGTGAGCCTTAGAGTTTTTAAAGTGCCCCACCAAGCCACATCCAACCAAAAAGGGCCATTTTCCATTGATGCTGAGAGGTAAATTTGACAGGGAAAAACACACCCGTCAAACCGTAAAATGTAGGAAAATCACCATTTGAGCCCAGAAATGAATCTTTCTTCAAGGACAGAGAATTTGGAAATGTTATAAGGCCCAAATATGATCCTTCAAGCTGCATCCAATCATGTTTCCATAGATATTTGGGACCAAAATGACAGGGACACACAAAACGTGACTGTGGAAAATGGAAGGAAAGGAAAAACCTGAGTTTTACCCCAAGTTACAGACTCTTTCACATGGATAGAGGAATAAAAAACAAATTCTAGACCTTTAAGTGATCCTCGACCAAGGAAGGGATTGATCATGGAAACCAAATGGAGGACAGAGTTTTCAAGCATCAATACGGGGAGATAGAAAACATGACAGAGGCCGCAAACTGAGGAATTTCAATGACAAATAGGGGGAGACTAATTTGAGCACCAACATCGGCTTTGACTTGAGGATGGGCACTCCCTGTGAGTGCCACAAGAATAAATAGCAGACCAAGTGCCAAAAAAAGACCATTGGGAAACATAGTCAAAGAACAAGCTTGTAGAGCAGAGAAACCATAACCATCCTCCAAAAAATGAACTAAGAAACCAACAAAACCAGGTCACCAAGGACTAGAACAAACAAAAACAGAAAACATGAAAAGCAAAAAAAACAAAGAACTATACACTGTACAATGGCGAGCATCCTGATTCAAAGAAAACAATCAAGGAAAATCTTCAAGTGCCTGCCATTCTGGATATGACCATGCTAAGCAGTTCTGATATGTCTTTAACAACTGGTCATATGATTGTCTCTCTTTTCCATCCAAGTTGCTATCTGACCACATTTTTTCAGGCTTACCCTTTGTGCCTGGGTCAAGTTTTTTAACATCCTTCGAGGCTGCATCAAACATCAAAGTCTCAGGAAAATCATCCTTCTCATGATACCTGCATTGATCAATTTCATATTCCTTGAAAGCAACATAGCTCACAGAGTTATCAATATCAATATCTGCATGCAATACTTCAAAAGAAGCATTGTTAGGGTCCTCAATAAGATATAACATTTTCTTTTCACCAGGTAACTTCACAAGGCTTCCCTCAATTGGTATGGTGGCATAAGACATGTCCATCTGAACATTTCCACCAACACTTGCAGCCCACTTTCTTGATAACAACATGCCCCATTTGGCAGGGCAATCAACAATAACAACATCAAGTTTCAAGTTCTTACCCGGATAAGCTGCAAGTTGTACCACCAAACCTTTTACACATCCTACAACTAGCACCTCTCTAGAATCCATTGCAGTACACTTGCCATAAGTTGTTGTCACTTTAATGTTCAATTCATTCATGACCTCTAGAGGCATAACATTGCATGATGCTCTAGAATCAAACATACAATTGTGCAGCAGTTTGTCCTTAATAATCAGTGTTGTAAAAAATGGATCAACATTTAATTGAGACTCAACCAAAGACGTTCCCAAGTAAACTTCAGGTGGTTCACCTGGTTCCTCCAATACTTGGGGTTTTTTTAACTCTGAAATGGTAGGAGGAGTCTCAACATTTCTGCCTTGGGTGACCTTTTCTTCTCTAAACCCCAAATATTCAAATGCTCTGTTCCTATGCTCAGGGATTCTAAGAAATTCAACAATAGGAACAAAAATCTTGATCTGACTCAAGATTTGGGCTATGTCACAAGGAACATATTTGGGTAATGCAGTGTTAGGAGGAAGGTTTACAAATTCATCTGATGGCACAGGATTTTTTACAGTCTGAGCATGGGGAGGGACACAAGTTCTACTTGAGACAACAAGGCCTTTTCCAGATGCATCTTTCTTTGGAGTTTCTTTTGGGATACTGGTAAGCACTAGAATTTTTGGTTTGGCCTTGAGGCCCTGCCCCTTTGACAACCTTACTCCTCGTATTATATTATTTTTCATGGCCAACCACAACATTCATTAACAACTACCTATCCTCCTTAGAAGGTATCCCTCCATCATACTTCTTAATCATTAGAGCTCTTAGGTACTCAAAATCATTATTAGGAAGTTCAAAATCTTGCACCATATCAATTTCAGAAGTATGAGTGGGAGGAAGAGGTAATACCCGGTGAATGCAATCCCATAAATCTTTAACAGTTCTGGCACTCATCAGCTCAGTTGAGGTTTCTCCCTACTGTGAAATTGTAGAGGAATCCATCATGCATGCATCATCATCAGTGTTATCATCATCATCAGCTTCTTCAACTTGCTGATCTACTTCACATGGAGAATGTGGCAAGAAACAATTATCACACCCATTAAATTCATGAGCTTCACCAACAACAACAACTCTGGCATTTAGAGGATCAGGAACTACTCTATTTTCCCTAGCTTGGGGTTGTCTAATTCCCATGGGTCCTTTACCTCTGTCATCAGATCTCTGATCATTTCTAGGATGATTTGTAAATCTGTCTTGTCCTTGTTGCCTATGCTGACCTTGAGAACCTTGTCCAATTCCTTTCTCTGTCCTGGCCAGCTTGTAAGAGATTTCTTTGACAGCCCCAGCCAAAGTCTTTACAACTTCCTCAAGATCCATAACCTTACTTGATTGAGGATTCTCTGGGTTGATCAGTTTAACACCCTCCCTCTTAGGAGGTTTTCCAACTGCTTTAATGTTGTTCTCAATTTGCAGAGCCATGGTAAAGGCCTGCCTCAAAGTCCCAGGGTTCTTATCCCTCAAATAGTAAGCAAATTTCTTATCAAATGCATCTGAATACTTTATCAGACATGATTCATCACATGGCCTCAAATTAACAGGTAGTCTTCTCAATGTTTTGTTAAATCTAGTATTGAAATCATGCACTGATTCATTAGGATTATTTTTTATATTTTCAAACTCTAATAAAAGAAACCTAGGGTTTGTTTTATCACCATACTGCATTCTAAAAGCATTCTTCATCTCTGTCCAGGAGTCAATGGAATTATCTGGCAGAGATTTATACCAGTCCCTTGCATCTTCTTCTAGAGTATGGATAAATAATTTAATGTATCCATCCTTAAAATCTATTTCAAAGTCCTCCATCATATTGATAAAGAGTTTTAAGTGTTGATCACCAGTGATTGCATTATTTCCTTGAAACTTAGGCAATCTATTTCTTACATCTTGTGGCACAACATTTGGATAGCCAGCCATACCTCTAAAACTGATGGGACCAAAAGTATTAACAACAAATGGAGGTCTGGGTGGAGGTTGAGCCATATTATTCTGAGGAGGTGATCTTATAGGAGAAACAAAATGATGAGGAGTGAGGGGTCTGTGTGGTACAGGGATGTAATTTTCAGAATGAATGCCCTCTAAAGGCTCTGTTTCTTGGAAACCTCTATTAGATTTGGAAAATTCAGGGACAAAATGAGATGCAAATATTTCAAATACAAAAGAAAGACCCTCTCCTAATGGAGAATTCAGTTCAACAAAGAGACTACGTGATTCAGAAGCACTTGAGGAAGTACTGCAATATTCAATCACAGGCTGATCAATTTCACCAATGAAGATCTCTTTTCTTGATGCTTATGTGATGCCCACTAAAACCAACCAACTTAAGACCCAAGAAAAACCTAGGATTAATTAGGAAAATTATGGAATAATTTTTGTTTTGTTTTAAAAGAGTCTACAACCAGGTTACCAATCAACAGTTGTTCACAAGCAAACTTCAAGCCAAATACCTATTAATAGCTTATAGTTTTATAAATACGACAATTATAAAAGATCACAAGGTCCAAACTAGGGGTTAGTTTAATCAATTAGGTTAAGAGGGTAATTTCTCAATACATCATTCTCTAATAGGATTAAAATATTCAAATTTTTTTTCTCAAAATTAATGCACAATTAAAACTTCCCAAAAACATTCCCATTGGATAGGAAATTTCCTCACCTTTCCGGTGATATAAAGAAGTCCTCTTGACTCCTCATATTTATCAAGTTATGGGCCGGCAGACCTTGGGAGGAAAATTTTCCCAAGAGCGGGTTTGTGCGCCTAGGGGAGAAAATTTTCCATGCGTAGGCCTACGGGAGGAAATTTTTTCCCATGAGCAGGCCTGCGGGCCATGGGAGGAAATTTTTTCCCGTATGCGGGCCTACGGGCCGCGGGAAGACAAATTTCCTCACTTGGATTCTTACCACTTGGGGTGAAAAGGGCACTTTACCCCCCACACGTTCGCGAGTCCACGTTGGTACTCCCACACCAAAAAATGATATTATACCCCAGGCCACAAGGGACATGTGGCACATTCTAAGTTAACGCGGGGAAGTGGGTTAGTGGGGAAAAACATGCATTTTTGCTTTAAGGGATAAAAATGCGCATGGGATTAGAACCCACCCGCACCTCCACTGGTGCCTCATGATGCCACATGTTAGACGTCTATTGGATGTGGATTGAAAAGCCGACAGGATAATTTAGGACATTTTTTCCCAAAACTTTTCGAAGCATGCTAAGATAAAAAGGGGATCCACTCCTCCGTCGACGCCTTGTGTCGCCACATGGCAGCACTTGATTGGCTGCGGGCCGACAGACTGGAAAATGTAATTTATAAAATTTTCCTATAAATTTTAAAGGTTGAGTTAACTATTGTGGGCCTGTGCAGTCGTGAAAAAAAATAAAAAAGGAAAAAGTGGGGTGGCGGGTCCGCGGGGGAAATTTTCCAAAATTTCTTTTGTCGAACATAGATGATTATTGACAAAAGGAAAGGATTGCGGGTCAGCGGAGTGGTGGGGGAATTCATAATTTTTGAGATTTTGAAAAAAATATGAAAAAGGTAAGTTTCGGCCCGTGGGTCCACCTAGCAATATTTTATTATATTAAATTTAATAGTTAGAATATTTTGAAGCCAAAATGAAGTGAAAACTTTATAAGTCCATAAATTTTTATTGGAAACTTAGTTTTTGGGAAACAAGGACTTTTTAGAAATCTCTCGACGTCCTCTTTGCACAGAAATCATTAAAATTTCATTTTGGTAATGTTTAATGGGTCAATTTCATGAAAAATGTCTACAAGATTTTAAAGGGCAAACTGGTAAATTTTAACTTATGAAATTTTTATCAATTGATCTTCTTCCTCTCTCAACATGTCAATTAGACATGGAGAATTTTTATTAGATGGATTTAGGATGGATTTGGAAGGTAAGTTTGTTTGATTGAATCCCAATTAAGAAAAAAACAACTTTGACAGCAAAAACGACAACAAAATGGTTTGAGCTTGATTTTGCTAAGTTTTCTAAGAACTTCCTTAAGTGTTTTTGTCCAATTGAATTCGTTTAGGGTAGAATACTTCAATTTAATCATTTAATTTGTTATTTCATTGTTGCAGGTTCAAACTGTGCATTTTTGGATAAGGTATTTGCCAGTGTGAAAATACAAAACAGAGATCAAATTTTAAAGGATCTATTTTCCATTTTCTTCTTCTAAGTATTAAAAATCGTTCCAATTCTAATCTAATACATTTAGTTGATTCAAATCAAACTATTCAAAACCAAAATGTGATTCTGATTTCTAATTTTACACATTTCAAAGACAGTTCTGTATTTTCCTCAAATGCATTTATTCCTTTCAAACAGATATTTCAAATACACTTCAAACTCATATTTTAAACAACAATAGTTCCAATTGTGGAAAGGAATGCAAATTTAATTCAAAAGACAAGATTTCCTTCTTTTACAACTTCTCTTTTCTGTTGATTTTCACAATACAATATACAAAATACATCTCTTTCTTTCAAAACAGAAAATAAAGTATATCTCCCCTTTACATTTCAAAATTACAACTTACATATTCAATACAACATATTTCCATTACAAAACATATACAAGTTCATCCACTTCAAGTGGGAAAGGTTACAATAAGATTTCATTTCAACAAGGGTCTGCCAGACTCTTTCTTTCTTTTTTCTCCTTTGTTCCAAAACAACAACATGTAGATTTATCATTCTTCCAATTCTGATCACAACAAGAGTAGGGGAAAGGCAACACTCTCCACCCAATCAAGACATCCAATGACAAGGAGAATCCATCCTTCTTCATTGGCCCCCAAGCCCCAACCACAATGCAATAAAAGATGTGTTTCAACTCATGGCAACAACAGGATTCCACAAATACTTATGCAATTTTCACATTTAAAACACAGTCCAAAACAAAATGTAGTTTGCAACAACACTAAAACATAGCAAACAAAACTCAGGATTCATCAAGCAAGCCAAAGGAGTAAGAAGCTATGGGGGATGCTACTTATGCCTCCCAAAGGAGAAATGAGTATCACCACCTAATTTCAAACCACCAAAGTATAGTATATCAAAGCCCTAACATGCCTTATAGCTGCCCCCCCAAGTGCCCCTTATTCCTCACATTTCCTTATGCCTCCCAACCTCTTATGGAACCCCATAATGAGTAAAGAAATGCAATATATTTATTTGTAAGGTGGAACCCAAATCCCAACTCCCTCCACACTTATGCCTTCCAAAACACTTGTGCCTCCCACAAAATGAACCCCATAGTCTTCTCCTACACCATACCTAGGCCATCTACCCAACATCCCACAAACATGCCAAAACATTCACAACAAAAACAATTTCATAAACAAAAAAGAAATCATTTAAAGAGCCAAGTTCCTACCTCTTCATGAGGGAGTTGTTCCAAGTTCCAAAACAGAAAGCTTTATCCCAATGCAAGCAATCCAGATCAGCCAAGCACAAACATGCAAAAAATCTTCCAAAAACTTCTCCAAAGAAAGAGCTCCAAAAACAGAAAAAGAATTCACCCCAATAGGAGTTACCAAAAGTGAAGTAACCCAAAACAAGGCAAACAATTCAAATTTTATAGAAGAGGGAAGAGAGGATGAGGTGGATCCATGTAGGATGCCACATCACACATCCTCAACCTCAACCCAAAAGTCAACTTCATTCTCCAATTCATAATAAATAGGTGGGTGAATAATATGACAGTTTACTTACATACTCAAATCCAACCCACACCCCAAAGGACTGAAATTAAACCATGTAAGAAAAGTGTAATTAAAACTTACAATTTGTCTTCTCAAAAAGCATTATAAAAGTCTAATTTTAACCCCCAAACAATAGGTATGGTTGGTAAGTAAATTTAAGAGGTATGGGACAAGTTTAACTTGTCCCACAAGCCTCCAAAAATAGCCTCCAAGGACAATTTCGAATTTCCAAGAAGGTGGAGTGTTTCACACTCAAAAGTTAACTTACATATCTCTTACACATCACTTACACATTACTTACTCATTCTTACAACATTTAATACAAGAGTCAACCACTCCAATAATTACTTTCTTATGACCCAATTCAATTAATTTATTTTAACAATATGATTATTCACATTATATACCAAAATTTATTTAAATAAAAGGGATAAACACATCACTTAATAAACACATACAAACATCAATAAAAAGGAACCAAATAAATAAATACACATAACCCATTGGTCACATTTAAAGGTGATCCCCCCATGGGAATCCCTAACAAAACAACCACACAAAAACAATACAAGTTGCCACGGTGACCTTGTTGAATTAATTTAGAATTCCAATGTGGTTGGTATCCCATCCCCTGATGTTTGTTGTGATTTTTTAAACCTGCAAAACAAAAATACCTCCTTCAGCCTCGTGGCCATATCAGAACATTCAAAATAATATAAATAAAATTCCAAAATCATCTAGATATATGAATCACAACAACATCCAAGCAACCAACAAGATCATTTGTAATTTTACTCAACAACTATATCATCATCAAATAATTTCAATTTCTAGGTCTACTCACAATATTCAAATATCACATGTCTGAACAACATCCACAATATAACCATGTCAAACAATATATCAACATCAATATCCAAAATGTTTCTAATAATCATCATGCATCATAACTGAATCAAAGTCAACAATAATCCATGGTCTAACATCTAACATCTAACATCTAACATCATACTATGATAAAGTCCATAATCATGTCCATAATATAATTAGTACTATCATGATCAGTATCAAAAGGTGTCAAAGGGAAGTGGGCACTACAACTTGATCTCCAACAACCTTCCAAATTCTTCTTCCTTCTAAATTAGACTTTCCTAGCTCTTGAAACAACCTTCTACTAGGGTCCTTGGTGAAGAAAGATCTTCTTCCTTCCAGCTTTGCAGATATTAATGACAAATCTTACTTGATATATGTTTAAGACACTAGTATTTATAAAGAATTTAAATAACACAGAGTCGCCACTAAGGATTTTCACCTTAGTTTGTGCAAATGCACTATGAAAGACCTATCAAATGTCTGTCAATACCAAATTCATGCAAAGCTTACAAGATCTGCTCTTCTTTTACCCAAATTTATCAATGATGATACAAATCTTAGTGCAATAATTGTATAAGCTAGAAATATTGCACTCAAAACTCACAAATTTGAACAATTCTTATAGATCTGAATAGATAATGATGTTTCAGCAATGTATTAGCACTTTAAAAATATGTAAAAAGCATTACCAGGGTCTATACGCGTACACCTTTATTCAAATACTTCAAAGAGTCCCCAGAAACGGTGCCACTGGTGTTGGTATCCAAATTTGTTCTCCTTTTCAATATGAGAAACAACAAAGATTGGACATGGAGCTTAGAGACAGATAGATCATAGTGTGTGTCATTTTGTAGCCAGGGATGAGATCTAACTGGTCCTTTGTCACTCAGATTTTTGGAGAGATGGATTACACCTTCAAGAGGATTTGACCTGTCCTCACTGCTTTAGGTTGTGCCTCTTCAACCAGGGTGAGAGGAACCTTAGTGTAACCTCTGTTTGATGAAGGAGATGGATATATCCTTCTTTTGCACAAATTTTATGAAGAAAACCTTGGGAAAATATGGTCAATACTCCATAATTTAACTCTTAAGAGTTGTCACTTCTAAAATATGGAGATACTTTCAACACAAGGCTAAGGTTACTGAAGACATTAAGAAATCCTGATTGTTCTGCATATTTTAGTAAATAGATTTTGTTCCTTTGTTGATACACAAGGCAAATAGGGGTAGTTTAGGGTGGATTTATGGTTTTTTGAATAATTTTGGTGTGAGATGAAGCAGGATAAAGTTGATTATACCAGATCTTCAAAGGGACTTCACAACAATGAACAACTCAACAATAGAAAGCTTCAGAACAGTTAAGATGTTCCTTCAACCAGAAGGTGTGCTTCAATGGAGGCCAAGATCAAACACATTTTCACATAATATTTGAGACTCTAACATGAAGGCTTGAATTGAAAGACTCAATTAAACACCAAAGTCTCTGATCAATCACGGCTAAGGTACACCCAAAGACTTACAGACAATATTTATCAACAAATGACAGTGAATTGATTTTAAATTTGTTTATCTCATCCAAGATGAAGGATCTTCTTGAAATGAAATTGCAAATACCATTAAACTGTCATAGGGATGAGATCCTATGTGATTTCACAAATATTTCAATGTAAGATTGCAATAGGAATGAAAGAAACTATTTGCAGACATTCTAAAAAAAAGCAGACACAAATTACTAGAGATTGGACACAAATTAATTTCAAAATTTCTTAGATTCATCAGTAGGGGAAAGATTTTAAAGTAATCTCAATGCTCGTCAATGGCTATACATATGGAACAAACTTGACATGATAGAAAATCTAACACAGAAGAAAATAACAGGTTATCTCGGCATGGTCTCTCAGGAAGACGAATTTATCAAATTTTCTGTTAAGGATTCAACGTACAACCATTTGCAAGAGTATTCTCATTGCATTTATACATTTTTCTCACTCAATTTCCCCCCCCAAAAGAGAAGAATATTCAAGGGACCTTTGCTTGTTACCAATTTTTTTTAGACATCAACGTTTAACAAATTCAGATTTGAAAGCTGCCTGGTGGACCAATTGTGAACTGATCACATTTCTTGTGCCCTTGGCTAATGACTAGGATGCCATGCCACAAATTTTTGGCAATCATTCTAATCATTCTGATTCTGTCATGTGAGAAATCCCCTTTTTAATCATTTTCTGGAGACTCTGCACAACTGGATATGACAGGTAATCCTTTTTGCTCTCGAGGCAACACCTTTTTCATCTTTTGCACCTGCACTTTCATCATTTCATCCTTTTTACCTCTCTTTCCTCTGTAATTATGCCCCACATCCATCTCCTCAGGTAATTCCCATTTTTGCAAGTGCCTGAGCAATTCCAACTTTAAAATATCGACCTTAACAATCCTTGGACTCACAAATTAAGTTCTAAATCCATCAAATGGCACTTTACAGATAGAGACGACAAGGAATTTCATCAATGAACAGTCTTGGAGAAAAAATGGCAGAAAAACAGACGCAATACACAACAACCATTGATTCTTCCCCTTTTCCACTTCATATCATAGCCATCCATGTGTTTCCTTGGTGTAACTGCAAAGGAGAAGCACAGAGGAAAGTCCCAAACAAGTGCGGGCCTTCCATGTGCCCTGGGCCCAAGAAAAATGCCTTTTGGCCTTTGAAAAGTCTCAGTGTAAAAAGGAGCTAGAGGAAGCATCCACGTGTCTCAATGGCTCATTTTGAGATTATCCACAAAATCAGAGACCCCAAACAAGCAGGAGCTCAACACGTGTCTCAGTTTGACAGAGTTTGTTAAAAAAGTTGAAGGTTCAACGAAAGGTGCCATGTGTCTAGGGTCCGAGACATTTTTCTTTGGACATTGAAAAGTCCAAGCAAAGGGCAGAGTGAGCGGAAGCCTCCATGTGTCCTCATGGCGCTTCTTCAAAATAAAAATTAGGGGCCAGTCCCCAAATAGGCGCGGTACCTCTACGTGTCCCAGGCCTTTCAAAATTTCTTTGAATAGATTAAGTACAAAGTGGAGCCGGCGGAAGCCTCCACATGTCTCCCTATCGCAATTGTTAAAGTGGGACCCTGAGGTAGATCCTCAAATGAGCGCCATCCCTCCACATGTCCATGGTATGCCAAAACTGTACTGGTTGCATGAAAAAATTGTCTAAGCCTGGGCAAGGCAACGGAAATCTCCACGTGTCTCCCTGGTGCAACTCCAAGGCCAAACCAAAAGGAAAATTTTCAAATGAGCGTCATTCCTCCACATGGAAAATTTTTGGGTTGAAGTAAGTCTTAGATTTTTTAAAGTGCCCCGTCGAGCCGCATCCAACCAAAAAGGGCCACGTTTCCACTAATGCTGAGATGTAAATTTGACAGAGGAAAAACACACCCGTCAAATCATAAATATAGGAAAATCACCATTTGAGCCCCGAAATGAATCTTTCTTCAAGGACAGAGAATTTGGAAATGTTATAAGGCCCAAATACGATCCACTGAGCCACATCTAATCATGTTTTCACAAATATTTGGGACAAAAATGACAGGGACAACAAAACGTGACTGTGGAAAATGGAAGGAAAGGAAAAACCCAAGTTTTACGCCCAAGTTATTGACTCTTTCATATGGACAGAGGAAAGAAAAACAAATTTTGTATTTTAAGTGATCCTCAACCAAGGAAGGGATTGATCATGGAAACCAAATGGAGGACAAAGTTTTCAAGCATCAATATGGGGAGATAGAAAACATGACAGAGGCCACAAATTGAGGAATTTTAATGACAAATGGGGCAAGACTAATTTGAGCACCAAAACTTAATGTTAGTGCAAAATCACAGCACCCCCAAATGAGTTATGGATCTACTTTTCTAAGGGTCATTTAGTGTGATTGCATAACATTGGATTATTCCCCAAGCTGTGGGACTTGTAAATGGGAATGATCCTCCAGAGAAGGTTGGTTCCTCTTTCTAATGCTAGCACTAAAATACTTCTAAGGAAGGAAATGCGACTATCTACTCCTAATATAACAATTCCAAGGGACCAAGGGAGAGAGAGAGAGAGAGAGAGAGAGAGAGAGAGAGAGAGAGAGAGCATAAAAATAAAGAAATCCTACACTATAGAGGTGATAACACCGAGAAAAGGGAATTGCTGATCACAAACCCAACTACCTGAAATGGAGAGAGGTGAGCAATGGAGAGGATGGAAAGATGCATCACAGACCAAGGATAAAGTTCACACAAAACACCATTTCAAACCCCTTAAACATAGCTCCCAAAACCTGTAATGGACATTAGAGATATGCACAATATACCCTAAAATGGTGAGAGGCAAGAAGAGACAACAAAATGAGCAAAGGATGGACAAAACACATCACGAAACAGATTTTTATTGCTCTAGGGGTTCACACAGTACACCATTAATGGGAAAAAGGCAAGAAAATGCCATTACAAAGCCAAGGCAGGAGGCTTAAACTCCACATTCGACCCTAGAGAAGAAAGAGAGAGGGGTGCAGGGAAGAAGAATGAACAACCTTTTACAATGAATCCTAACCCTGTATTTATAGATTTGATCAAGAGAAGAAAGAGAGAGAAAAGTGGGAAAAGTGGGTTGAAAATCAAACCACTACTGTTAATGCTTCTAATAAAATATGCCCCAAATCTGTCTTTACTACATGATTCCTTGATTTGGCACCTTGAAAGAAGAGGAAATGGCTGAAACAGATCGAATTCGATCTAGTTGTTGAGACAAATGGATCTTGCATTGAAGGCCTAAGATGTTTCCTCCATTTTCCTTTACCTAACCTCCTCAAATTAAAGTCTCAAACCTCCATAGCGTAGGTGAGGCCAAGATATTTCCAATGGTGTCAGATTCACGATATTTCGAGCCATGAGTCAAAAGATATGTCCCTCTTGATATAACACACGGAGGCACCATGCTTGCTTGAAAACCTGACCAAAATTTTTCCTTTGGAGGAGCATCGAGTTGACACTTGTTGGCCTCCGTTGATCTGTGGACTTTTCAATGGTCCCTCTTACTTTTAGGCTTTGGGCTACGTGGTGAGCTCAAGCTTATTTGGGTCTCCGCCTTGGGACCAACTCTTGGAGATGCGCCACACTGACACTTGGCATTCTCCACTTACACTTTTATACTTAGCCAATTTTGAAGCCTGCCTTGTCCACCTTTTGACTTTGTCTGACCATTTGCTACGTGGAGGGATGACGCAAGTTGGGGTCTACCTGTAACTTGGAGAATGGATTTAAGACGTGGAAACGACCCGACAGAGTCATTTCTTTTACACTGGGTCCTTTAGTCTCTCTTGGCCTCTGCCACTCCATGGTTGAGTCTTTCTATGACCAATTTGCAGGATTTGAATGAGTCCTCTCAGGTTCCTTTTATGTGGGGTCATGGCCGATCCAATATTTGGCACGAGGGTGAAATATGGAAAACACTTACATCCTGCAAAAACATGTGAGCATGAAATCAATGATAAATCATTGGCATGACATCCACCAAGATCTAGAAAAATTAATGTTTTTAGGTTCCCATTTACATATAATAATAATTATAATTTGCATTCAAAAGAAAAGGTTTAGAGACATGTATTCATTTCATTTCATTTCACATCATTTCGTAGCCAAGGAGAGAGAAAGAGATAAACAAGAGAGAGAAACACTATTTTCCCAAAAAATCAAATTTCACACAAAAAGCCATAAGATAGAGTCCCAAAAATTATTTACAAGTGTTAACAAGTTTCCAAACTGGTTTGGTAACCCAACGTGGGTCCTACAACTTTCCTTTTACATTTTCTTGCTAGTTGCAAAAATATTGAATTTAGGCTCAGAGGCAAGAAACCACTTTCTATCGTTGTCTTCTAATGAGCGAATGCACAACAGGTAAATTTATACATGTTATCCTATACACCAAGAATTCAGAGGAACTGACAGAATTCAAAACTGGTGAATGGTTTACAATTTGTGGCAAGTTTTTCGGGGCTATCGGTCGTAATTGGGCTAGTTGCAAAAATAACCAATTTTAGCTCGAGGGCTAAGAAACCTCATCCAAAAACTTACTTTCGATGGTTGGAATCTCCATAAGAAGGTTCCTACTTTCCCTCATATATACAGAGAATACGTAATAGTTGACGGAACTGAGAACTGGAAAATGGGTTATAAATGGCGACAAGTTTTCTGGAGAAACCGATCGTAATTGGTCCAGTTTGACCTAGTCAAACTACGACCGGAGGCCTACAAAATTCCCTTTCCAAACTATCTAGAAGAGTGTTTTTCCAAATAATGATGGTTACAAGTAATTGTCTAGTAAAAATACTAGAGGTTTACGATGGCAGATAGGCATTTTGTTCCCAGGGACCAAACAACGAACCAAAACGAAACCCAAATTTTCACTTTTAGTAGCTTCCTACATCTAAAAAATGGTGTAACAAGACTCCTAGAATGACATCAAAAATATCACAGATGATCAATAAAAGTTGATCCAAGGGTTGGAGTGACTCATCGAATAACAAGGTACACGTAGGAAACTTAACATATCCTTTTCGAAGTTACAAAGGTTGATTTCCAAGTCTCCGGAAATTATGATTTATCTTCTTTAACAAGGGAATGGTCAACATATTTACAGGGAAGTGAAATTCAACTTGTCAATAAAAAGGGGTACTGTAGCAATCTATTCTGGTAAGGAAGTTTGTTAGATCATCTCAAAGAGGATTTGAGTTCATGCTTGTCTACCAAGGAATATTTGGATTGTGTAAGTTATGATGTATCATCTTATTGTTTTGAAAACAAGTAAATTTAAAACTATCAATTCTATGATAATACTAAAGTTCAAAATTTTATTTCGTTGCAAATGAAAAATAAAAATAAAAACAAAAAATAATGAAAGATAAGGAGAGATGAACCATGCATGGAAAAAATAAATATTAACGTTCGCCGCTTAAGAGTTTGGTGAAACACTTGCTAGATGCACTTTGACTCTAGATTCCCATTTATTTTCAAAACTCCACTTTGGGCATGTCTTTCCACCAACACAAACCATGAGATCACATCTCTTTGAGGCATCTATTTGAATGGTAGTGAAGTTCCTTACCAAACACCCTTGCCTTAAAGCTCTCATTTTCACACAAGAAGAGAGTGTGCTAGCTGAGGATGTCAAGTCTCACTTTAAACCTTCTAATGGCATTTGATTCAAAGTTTTGAAGACCTTTTGAACATAACCATCTTGTACACAATGACCCAAATTAAGATATCTTAATAAGCTGGGACTGAAAGGAGTGGGAAGAGTTAATTTCTAATCTTAAAGGTGATCTTAGAGATAAAGTTGGTTGCAGTATGACAATCAACACATACACAGAGGTTCTTGAAAACTCCATTGGTTGTCCCAGGGAATGACTTAACAATCCAAATGCAATTTCCAACTTCGCACTATGGTGGCAGAGGAATAATTCCTTTATCCCTTATTGATTTCGTTACCATTTGAACCTCACCTGAAATGTGCACTTATGCATAGATGTTTGACAGAAGAACATAAGTTGCATCATTTTGACGATGCAACTCAAAAGAAGAGTTGCTTTAAATTATTGTAAATCTGTATTCTTATGTGCTCTACAGGATACCAAACAAACACATCCACACAACCACCACATGTTTAATTGGTGTGTTGATGATAAATTTTAGAGTTTCCTCAAGATAGCTAGCACAACAAAGAATTTCAACTGAGAAGACATAATATTCAATTCTAGGTGGAATGTTATAAGCAACACTTATGACATAGAAGTATTTACAACCCTTTTCCACTAAACCTGCAAGATTTCATTTTATAAAAAACAAAAATGAAGATTACATGGTCAGGGTGTGTTCCATTAGACCACATCTCTTTGATGAGTTTTACTAAACAGTTGACTTGCCTTGTGTAAGCTTCCCCATTTTGCATACATGACTACTAGGCACTTGTAACTACATCTGACACTATTCCTTTAACCTTTTTGCTTTGTTGGATGATCACACCCTGTTCTAGTGGTCCCATTTTGACACAGGTTGAGAGTAAGTAGGAAAAGTAACAAAAAAATCAGATTTCCATTATGCTTTGATGGACGTCCTTGCTTGGTTACAGATCTCACATTTTTACATAGGCCAGGAGTGTTTGGCAACTGTAAACTCATCAAGTTTGTAACACCACAAATTTGACGTTCTAAAACCACATTAATCTTTGAATAATAATTTGGAAAGTTGAGGATTTTTTTTTCGTTTTAAGTTACAAGGGTGTCAAACCCTAAGGTATGTTTGATTAAATTCCTACCAACAATGTTACATTTCATAATATAGATCCCCTCTAGATAATTAATTAAATATTCTTAGTTTTATTCTAATGTTACTTTGATTATCATCATTGGATAGAATCCATTAATTTCTTATGCTTGATTAAATAGTGTTCACTATCACAAACTCACTTTTATCCCACATCTATTAAACCCTTACCCTTAGATACCTTAGTCCATTTAACTTATTATCCTTGATTCCCATTGAAACATTTACTAAAACACATTAGGAGAGTTACACATTTAAATTAATATACTAGGGCGCTAAGTAACCCCATTCACCCACTTACATACACTTGGATTATTTAAAATCCCAAAACATATTCTCACCTAACAATTATAGGATTGATTCTTAACCCTTGGATCAAATCAATAGGGACCAAAATATTTGATCTATTTAAAATAAGCCCTAATCATCCTTAAGGAAGTCTTCTTAAGCATTTCTTACCCTAATCTCATTCATTTGTTTCCCTTTAATTTGTAGGTTGAAGGAGTGGATGTCATGGATCAAGGGAAAACTATGAAGGAGTATTCTTGGATCCAATCTACAATAAGAAGGGGATTCCATCCAAATGGCTCCCCTCTAGAATAGTTGAATCTTATATCTAACTATGCATTCCTAGTTATTTAATTTCAATATAAGCATCTAACCTAGATCTAGTTTGAGATCTATTATTGATTAGTTTTATATATTTTTTGGTTTCATTGAGGGGGAAGGAAATCCCATTTTTTAGATCAAGAGTCTTATGCATTTAAATACCTCTTGAACGGTTTTTGTATGAGTCCAAACCAATATACACAACCCACATAGGCTGGATCTACATTTAGGTGTAGTTTAGATCCATAAGAACCAATGGTTTGGCCGCAAACATGTTCTTTAAAAAAAGTCACGCATAGGTGATCGACGATGGTCTCTTGACCGACCATGGTATCCTTTGTGCTACTGACGTCGGTTCCACTATCGATGTTGGTTCCTGTGTTATTGATAATTTTTTTTAATATTATTTTAAATGCAAGGGGAGTAAGATATTAAATCCATGAGAAATTTTATTCAATTTTAGGAAATCATCACATTCTCAGATGCATCTCGTATAACAAGGCACAACCAATGACTGCCAAGTTTGCATAAATGAAAATAGTGCAATATTTAGTGACCGAGGTTGATCACAAGAATACTGACGACGGTTCAGTCACCGATGCCGGTTATTTCCAAAAGAGTATAATTTAAATTTTTTACCATATATTTCACATTTTGAGGTTCACACTTATCCTAATGCCATTTCAACAACTATCCATTAAATTAAAGCTTTTTGTGCAAGTCATGATATCATTTAAATTGATAACTAAGAATGGAATTGTTGGTATCCAAATTGATTCTCCCTCAAATTCTGAGTAGCATCACTAGTTTGACAGGAAGCTTAGAGACAGATTAGATCATGGTAAGTCATTTTGTAGCAGCAGATGAGATCTAATTGGCCCTTTGTCACTCACATGTGGAGAAATGGATAGCATCCTCAAGAGGATTTGATCTATCCTCACTATTTTAGGTTATGCCTTTTAACCCAGGTAAGAGGACTGTATGTACCCGAAATTGTAAGGGTACTGCGCTGCCAGAATGATGTTACACATGCCCCAATGATGATATAAGTCTCCTTGCAAGGTGTTTGGGATCTAGAAAATCTCTCCAAGTGTACGTTAACATCTTGCATGCCCCACTTAGCCTCCGCGTGCTGTGTTTTGCTCTTTTCCCCTCTTTTCCTTTGCATTTTGGTCTTCAGTGATGAAACCGCCACCCTGACTGGGTGGTGGTCTCGTGACTGCCGCCCAGGAAGGGCGGTGGTCCTGTAACCACCATCCTGCTCAGGGCGGTGGTCCTTCACGCGTTTTCCAGCACGTTTCATTGAATCGCGACTCGAATAAATTTTTAACTTTTACCAGCTTTTCTCATCCATTTTTGCTTGTATTTATGATTTTGGTTCCATGTAATAGTGTTTCTCCATTGTTTAATGGTAAAAGAGTCCTAGTTGGAGTTACCTTTGGGTGAATGGGAATTCTATAAATAGCTGGTTTGATTACAAGCAAATGGCATCCCTCATCCTCTCATTTCAATAATTTAGTCTTTTAGTTCTTGCTTAGGAATTTAATAGTTTTCATTTGTTGCATGCATAGTTAGTCTTGTTTTGCTGTTTAGAAGCCACATGATCTTCTTGTTCAAGTGTTATTACTGTTTCATACAATCAATTGAGGTAGGATAGTTTCATTTTTAGTCTGAAGCCATTAGAGTTGCAGGTTTTTTTCGTCAAGAAGGATAGTTTCAGGTTCTGGATGTTTTGTGTTGTATGACTCGCAGTAAATCCCGCTAGGAATTGCATAAGCCAAGCTCTGTTCTCTTGTGCTGTCCCTCTCCTACTCACATTATATTCGATCTACATCTAAGGCTACCATTGTTCTAATACCTACTCCTGTTGATGCAAGCATTACACGCTTTTCTGGATTCACGTGAGCATGAAGGAACGAGGAGACCACATTGAGGGGACAAAGTCACATACAATCAGATTTGTCACTGTTTTGTGAAATCCAGGTTCAAGCTTTCAAATTTCTAGTTAAAATATACCAAATAGAGTAGTGAATCATTTCATTTCAGTTAATATTGCTTTCGATATCGCCGGGGAAGATGTGGGGATTGATAGTTTCTGAGAAACTATGATTCATTCCTCACTTCTGAGGTAGGACCGAGAGTCTTTCAATTAAATTAGATCAGTTATTTAATTATTTAGAATAGATTCACAATTGCACAGACAAGTAGCTATACTCAACTACCTTGTTTGTTTTTAATTCTGTTATTAGATTAATTGTCATTTTCTAGATATATTAAGTAGGTGTTATCTTAATTCTATTAAATATTCTATCAAAAATAAAAAAATAGAGAATTTATATATGTTGTAGATATGCTTTGCATAATTAGTTTACTTTGCTTTAGTTAGATTTATATTATTTCTTTTGTATGACAATCATGGGACCTAGGGAGCCCAGAGAATACGTATTCGAGCCAATCGTGCCTCAACCCAATCTTGTTGCAGCAATAACTGACATAGACCAGAATCTTAGAATCCAGGTCTTCTGAACAACAACAGACCTACAAGAAATCAGCTCACAGTTAAGAGGATTAAATATAGAAGACGACAAAGCACATACGTTTTGGACAAACCAGCCAAACTACAGATTTCCCTAATAGATATCCGCATGACTGTAGAAGGGCTTGAAAGAGAGAAAAAATTCGGTTGTGATCCTTTGGTCCCATAGCCAGACGCAGGAGATATCCTCATTGACATAGACACTAGCTTAAGAATTCAAGTTGCCAGAACACCTGTAAGGTACTCTGAGAAGATTACACAACTTTTAGTTCTAAATATAGAGGCTGAAAAGGCATATGACTACTGGATATTAGGGATTAGGAATTGATTCTGCACATGACCATAGGAGGTCCACAATGACCATGAACTTACGGATGTGATCCACAGATCCCACAACCCAATGAGCCCATAGGTCAATTAGACATTGATGTTGGTTTATGCACATTAGTATTTAGGTCCTCTCCACTTCCACCAATCATTATCACACAACTATCCTCATTAGACATAACAGCTAATCAATCTAAGGATTTCTGGACTAGACCAGAGAATCACCCATAAAATCCACTATATATCCATCATCCATCTTATGACCCTATCTAGAGATATACATGAACCAATCCCAGGTCATTTGCCACGTATCCCACAACCTATAGATCGGATCACGCTAGAGCTCGATATTGATTGGAGCCTTCGAGCATTCATCCTCCCTAACCAATCTATCCATCGATTTAGGTTAGGAGGGCCTTCTTTGCCTTAGATTCTTAGATTCCATTAGTGTGTGTCAAAGACATAAGATTATCTAACTAGTTTTTCTAAACCCCATGTATATTCCATTCCCACTGGCTGTCTCGGCACGACCTCGGGAGGTCGGGTGCAAGGAAGAGTTACTTGTAGATTCTTATGCTTGCTTTTCACTTTTCCATTGTACAAAATTGGTGAAATTGACATGTATCAAATAGTTCTTCCTCTTTTATTTTCATTCCTTCCATCCACCTTATCCCTTTCCCATTATTCTGTGGGTATTCATATACCCCCTAAATAAGTCGGGATTTGATGCATATGGCAGACCTCTCCTAGGTCTTGAAGCATACTACGATCAACTGAATAGACAACCATCACCCTCACTCTCAGCATGGGGTGACAACTATTCAACTAACTGGTTTTCAACAAAAACTCCGCCTCAAAGGACTAGATATAGTTCTTCTTTCCAAACATAGGAGTTGGATCAGATCACTCAAACACAACAAGTTGAACCTTTAGGCTTTGTTGTCCACTCAAAATTCCCTGCTCTGATGAAAGTAAAAAATTTCAAAATTTTGAGTTTAAGTGTTTTCTCTAATGTACCGAAGTCGTGAAATTGAGAAAATCTACGTTTTGGGTCATTTTGTATGTATTTCGGGCCTGTCAGACATTTTTGTCCCGCGTGTCCCAAGTTTTGAAGTGCGTTCTATTCCCTGATCAGCCGAAATCCCCAAAGTTGTTCCATTTTCGGGCCTTTCGGAACTTTTCGTCCCAACTGTCCCAAGTTCAAAAGTGCGCTCTATTCCCCGATTGGCTGAAATCCCCAAAGTTGTTCCATTTTCGGGCCCGTCGAAACTTTTCGTCCCAAATGTCCCAAAGTTAATTATGCAAGCTGTTCCATTTTCAGCCGAAACACCTAAACCGTGTACTTCACTCTTTCATGTTCCAAGTGTCCCAAACTTTTTGTGCGAGTTGTTCCATTTTCTCCCGAACCGCCTGAGTCGCGTACTTCAAAACTTTTTGTCCCAAATGTCCCAAGTCAAAAAGTGCAAGTTGTTCCATTTTCGGCTAAAACACCTGAACCACGTACTTCACTCTTTCATGTCCCAAATGTCCCAAGTCAAGCAGGCCTTTTTGTTCCATTTTCGGCTGAAACACCCGAACCACGTCCTTCACGCGTTTTCATCCCAAATGTCCCAAAATGCATTTGTGCATCTTTTCCCTGTTTCACCCGAATCACTCGAACCGCGTGTTTCGCGCATTCGTGTCTCACATGTCCCAAGCAAACCAAATTCCATTCATACTTAGTTTTTCCCCGCTCTACCCGAATATGTTGTTTTTCAAACTGATAGATATGAATTTAATGCGCATTGATCACCCTTCTCTCTCCTCAATGGCTATATAACGAGCAAGCCACCTTTGCAATTCTTACATTGTTTCCATGCTACCCTTGCTCGAACCCTTGTGACCTAATTCCCTGCATGTGTATCCCTTTTCTCTGTAATTCCTCCCCGAATTTAGGTTGCGGATCTGATACTAGCAATACAAAGATCAAATTCCTGGAGGAGGCTTTGGGAGAACTAAAGAACAGTTGGCAGAAGGGTGAAGCTTTCAAGACACTGGTTGTCTCTGCTTTCAAAGATATACACTGTCATCTTCAGGATGAAAATTCTGGTGTTTCCTTTTCCTTGCAAGAAATCAAAGCTCAGTTTAGAGCTTTTGTCAAAGATAATATATTCAAGGAAAAATCAATCTCCAAAGAGAAAATGAAGGAAATCTGCTCTCTTCAATCTGCCGTTGGAGAAGAAAATAAAGATTATCATACTCATGTTGAGTTTGATAAAGAGATGGAGGACTGGAAATGTTTTGGATTTTAGACTTAGTCTACGGCCAACACATCAGTCCCTCGTGGTAGAGATATAGCTGAGTCATTAAAGAAATTCAAGCAGCGGATTCTGAAGTCAGTGGGTCCCTCTCAGTGACTGGCCACCTGTCATTCTTCCCCATTCTTTTCTCTTCTTCCCTTTCTTTTCTGTTTTCTTTGTAATAGGTTGAGGTACTACGGTTGGCAGTCCTTAACTATTCTTTAGTTAAAAGAAACGGTTATGAAGAGTAACTGAATTGTAAGCTCATATAATGGCCTTCTTTACGCCATTCAAGAAAGGAAGAACTTGGCTTATTTTCTAGAAAAGTGTAAATAGATCATAAAGAAATCAATACAGAAGGACTTTCCATTCTTTGTCTATCTGATCTCTGTTATTCCTAAGTGTGCGTTCATTTATTTTCCTTTGTGAAGATCATTTGTCTCAAGTT
Organism: Taxus chinensis; assembly: GCA_019776745.2. Taxonomy (NCBI): domain Eukaryota; kingdom Viridiplantae; phylum Streptophyta; class Pinopsida; order Cupressales; family Taxaceae; genus Taxus; species Taxus chinensis. The sequence continues at coordinate 168,922 of JAHRHJ020003334.1, read as the reverse complement.
TATTGGTCTTACCGATTGCATACTCTTCGACTTTGCAAGCATGGTGGGTCTTGTATAACCAAGAGGAACTTTAACATGTCCTTGATTAATTGAATCTATGTTCCATGTTAAGAAACTTTGTGTTCTAGCAGATGTTATTTACAGAACTTTGTGTCTTTGAATTCTTCATCTTATTTATCTGATGCAAATGATCTTGTTTCAATTCACTGTGACTTCATATACCATAAAGAATTACTCTGATATCTATAATTCTACCTGTTGCCTTTCTGCTCTTTCCCGGATACTCACATTTGGACAGTCCTTTTTGTAATTGATGATCTTGATAGAAAACACTTTCGTAATATCCAAGTTTAACCAACACCCTCATGTCTTGTACATTTATTAAATAGGTTTGTTTCTAAATCAGGGAACCTCCCCCATTAAAGAGGAGGGACTTCTTGTCCCCTGAAATGAGTTGTTCTTAATCAGCTCATATTTGACGACCAACCTTCAGGCTTGAATAACATGATGCTCATGGGAGAATCTAGTTCATCTCCTCAGGTATTTCTTAGACCTCAAATCAGTAGACAATCAGATCCACATCAATTTTTAGATGATGAATACTTAGCACGCTATGCTAAGGAGTGAACAACACTCTCAAAGTATGTACCCACCTATAGGAAGCTTACAAGTACAATTTGATACTATATTCCAGGAAAACACCCCCATTCCTCCACCTATGGGAAATCCCCTCGGTGAATCTTGGCAGGATAATGACCAATTCATAGCATGGTATCATACACCTTTGCAACCTCAAATAATACAACAAAATGCCGTTGAGGAAAAATACTGTGTCTTCACCAATAGAGGTCATCTCATGCCTTGGCTGAAAAGGTTAGAGGGCTGGAGCTTTCTCAAGAAAATCAAAATTCATATTTTGGGCAAGTAGGAATCCCCAACCCTCCACATCATCCTAGCCAAGTAGACCTCCTCACGGGAACAGGCACGTTGGGCATGCCTCCTCAGTATTCACAACAAATGCCAACTAGAACCACGTTTTGCTAATGCCACTCTAACGGAAAATATGATACCTCCCGGTCTAGTACAAACCAATCCATTCCTGGGCAATGCTCCTCCATACTTAAACATGTATTCCAAGTCACCACAAGGAGATATGTTCTCTTCTCCCGGCATATTCTCTCAACCATAGGGATTTCCTTATGCCCCTGCAAATGCATATCCTACACTGTACTAACAAACCATCGCACCTCCGCCTCCTTAATAGGCGCCATCGATGGTTGAAACCTATGCAATAGGAACTTATTCAGAATATTTGAAAGAACCTTTAGACTTCACCATACGAAGCGTCATGCTTCCAAGACCTCTTCCCAATTTTCCAAGTACAAAGGGGAGGGAGACCTGAATGCACATATCAAGGCCTATGCCACAGCCATTCGAGAACTACTCCCTTGGGATGGGGTTGTTGCTAAAATATTCCCCAAAACTTTAGAGGGCATTTCCCTCAATTGGTATTACAGAATACCTGAAGCCTCAATACATTCATTTAAACAACTCGTTTCAGAGTTCATCAAGGCATTCGACATGAACAAATTATTGAGAACAGGAATCAGGGAATTCTTGCATATTAAGCAAGAACACAATGAATCTGTTGCTCATTTCATCCAAAGATGGCATACAGTCCTTTATTCTTTGGAGAAGTGCTCCAAACATGGATCAGATGGAACTATGCGATTTATTCCTTCATTCTCTCAGTAGAGAGATAAAGGAAGAAGTCCAGAGGTTCCCGCTAAGAACTTACAATGAAGTACTTGAGAGCGCCCTCCAAATAGATCAAGCTGCAATAGATAGCGGTCGCAAGACGTATGGAACAAATGGGAGGTTAATCATCCCCAATCAAAACACTATGACCTATCCTAGTACAGTAAATGCCAATCAAGGACCTAAAATCCTTAACAAGAATCGCGGAGTGACAACAGATGGAGTAACTGACCAAACTAAAAAGGCAAATATTGTAAGTGCTCCACCACCGGTTAACAATCAACGAAACAACAATTTTACCCCAACAATCAACGCAGTGGATTTTAATCGTCCACAACAACAACAACAACAAAAACGGTAGATCCAGACACAGGGTCCAAGTCAAAACACAACTGGATATCAAAACCAAAACCAAAACCAAAGACAACAAACACAAAACTTTAATCCTAATAGTCAACAGTTTAATCAAAGTTTTGGACCACAACACACACCAAACCAGCAACCTAGGAATTATAATCCTAACTCGTATTGTGGTTTCCACAAAATTTGAGGCCATGACACTAGGACTTGCCGCGATTACAATAAATTCATGCAACGTTTTCTAGAGGAACAAAGACAACTTTTCATAGATATGTTCTTAGCAGATCCTGCATCACCTGTGCCCAAATACTTTCATGGGAGTAGTCTCCCCTCAAAATGCACCCCTCAAGATCTTCAATGATCCGCTCCCAAATCACAATAACAACAAATTAAATCCAAATGGGACGAACAAGGGTGTAATGATAGGAAACAATGATCATGAAGCCTCGACTTCACTAAATCCACCTGTCGCACCGCAATTAGGAAATCAGCCACGAGCTAAGATAATCAGTTTAGTGGAGTTAGACACTGAGCTACATGTGGAAGCCATAACAAGGACACGAGAGTATTCCTCTCAGCCAAATCCAAGTTACCCACTAGAGCCAGATAATATTCAACAAACATCAGTAAAACCCGTAGGTGCCTATGCTTTAATTAATGACCTAACAAAGACCTTCTCTCACATCTCCTTTTTGGACTTGTTGAAGAACTCTCCTGCCCATAGGGCTGCTCTTTAGAAGCATTAGGTTTAGGTCATTTAATTAACAACACTCCACCTCCCGAAACACAAGTAAACCATATAGATTTCGATATCCACCCTCCAAGGCAGCCAGATAGGGATACCGAGTTTATATTCGACATAAACAAAATGCCAACAGACGCTGAGATTGCACGTAGAGGTGATCCAACCTTACATTTACAAGTGTGGGTTTATAACAATTACATTAAACGCACAATGGTTGATGATGGGGCAGCAGTTAACATAGTCCCCTTCTCTTTCCTTCAAAAGCTAGGGTATGGAGAAACAAATTGTTCCATGACTCAAAATACACTAAGAGGCTATGATAGCCTTAAAGCCACTTTGATTGGGACTATAATACTACCAGTCACCTTAGGACCCAAAACAATCCTCACTGAGTTTTATATTATAGATCGGGAAACCAACTATAATATGATCCTCAGCCGACCATGGATACACCGTATGAAGGCAATCCCTTCTACGTTATTTCAAGAAATAAGATTCTTGCACTTAGGAAAGATATTCGTAGCAAAAGGTGATCTGAAACCATTCGATATACACTTAGCAGACCTGAAGAAAAGGCCAGGCATTCACTCTGAGTTTGAACTCCCAACAAACCAACTTAACAAACCAACTGACTCAAAACCAGAAGAAAAGATGAATACCTACAACAGAGTTAGAAGTTACGAACCTAGTCAAGAATATCCCAGCCCTCAAGGATGAAGCTAACATTGTAGAAACAGTGTCATTAGGAACTACTGCAAAAAATGTTCGAATTACTAGAGCAAGATTTGCCAATTTTCCTACCATTTGATTCCACAGGTATGGGATGTACCCTAGGAGTTGGTTCTCTTTGAGCAGAGGAACTTTGCAAGGTAGAAGTAATAGAAGCAACAGAAATAGATGTAACGAATGTCCCAACATCCATCTTCCCAAGTAAATATTGGACTCTCCATTTCGATGGAGCTAGATGTCATTATGGGGCTGGGGTAGGTGTGATCTTTACTTCTCCTGAGGGAAAGATCCTACCATTCACCTTTAAATTAAATTTTGAAATGTACAAACAATGGCACTGAGTACGAAGCCCTCCTCCTTGGTCTCATCATAGCTAAAAGGATTGGTGTTAATGACATCAGAGTGTTAGGAGACTCACAATTAGTAGCAAACCAAGTCTCTGAGGTGTATGAGACTAGAGCTGAACACTTACAGCTCTACAAAACAGCAGTATTAGATTTGAGCAAAGGATTTAACTTCATATCCATTGAGGCAATCCCATGAGAACAAAACCTTCTCGTAGATTCGATAGCAACCTCAGCTTCACGTTTCACTCCAAACAGTGAGTTGGAAGACACCTGTTTCATGGTATCCCTTTGTACTAAACCGTTAGTAAAGAAAACGTCAACAAACCCTCTTTTAACGAACATAGCTGAGAATAAATCTACTATCTTAGGTCACGTTGACAGTGATAGAGCCACTCTTGATTACCTAAACACCTATGCAGAGTTACATCTCACCCATCACATGGTATATTTTTCCTTAATCCCACATTCGTCTTCTTACTTTGGAAATCCCATGATAGAGCTTCCCCCACAAAAGGAGCTCGACATATACGCGGTAGAGAATGGAGAAGATCTTGGAACTACCTCTAGCCCTGGTTGAGTTTGAAGAAGGTAACACTTCTTTAATCAAAGAAACAATTGATATTAACATCAAAATGGAGGAAGAACCAAAGATCTTGAAACTAGGATCTTCGTTAACTCCAGAAGAGATAGAAATACACACTCGAATCCTCAAAGAACATCAAAAGGCTTTTGCATTTAATTATAAAGAAATGACAGGAATTGCACCACACATCGCGGTACATAACCTCATCACCAAATTAGATGCAAAGCCAATTAAACAAAAATCGAGACCAATAAAACCCAAGGTAGCTCTCATGGTGAAGGAAGAGGTAATGAAACTTCTTCAGGTAGGGTTCATCAAACCGGTAGATTACTCTCAGTGGGTATCTAATATTGTTCCCGTTCTAAAAAAGAATGGGAAGATACACATCTGCATAGACTTCCAAGACATTAGTAAAGCGTGCCCCAAGGACGACTTCCCGTTACCATCCATTGACATCATCGTTGATGCAATAGCTGGATTTGAGCTTTTGTCTCTCATGGATGGATTCTCGGGATACAATCAAATCAGAATATCTGAACAAGACCAAGCCAAAACCATGTTTATAACTCCTTGGGGAACTTATTGCTACGCTGTTATGCAGTTCGGTCTCAAGAACGCTGGCGCTACATACCAACGGGCAATGACATACATATTTCATGATCTTATTCATAAAATCATGGAATCCTATGTAGATGACTTGTTGGCCAAGGCCAGGAAGCTTTGTGATCACCTGGAAGTGCTCTGCATCATTCTTTCACGTTTGATCGAATACGGAGTCACACTAAACCTAGAAAAATGTGTATTTGGTGTGATAGGAGGGAAACTCCTAGGTTACATTATATCATCACGAGGGATCGATGTAGACCTAGCCAAAATCTGGGCTGTTCTTGAGATGATCCCACCATCAGACGACTCTGGCATTAGATCGTTTCTCAAAAAGCTTGGTGCAATCTAGAGATTCATTCCAGACTTAAGTTTTACTGTTCATCCAATCAACAATTTGTTGAAAAATGATTGCTGAATTATTTGGACAAAGGAATGCCATGAGGCCTTCGAAGCAGTTAAACCCTTCTTACTGTCTCCTCCCACGTTAATGCCACCTAGACTAGATCATCCTTTGATCTTATATTCACGAGCTACAGATGTCTCGCTAGCTTGCATGCTGGCTCAAGAAGACGATGATAAACGAGAACGTGCGGTCTATTTTATTAGCTGAATGTTGCTTGATTATGAAACATGTTATACTCAAGCAGAACGAGAATGCCTTTCCATAGTCTTTGCAACCAAATGCTTAAGACATTACATGCTAAATCAAGAAACAAGGGTCATTGTAAAAACAAACCATTTATGAACTTTCCTCATGCAAGGGTCCTTGTCTAAAAAGGTTGGATGCTTTATAACCTTAATGGGTGAATTCGAATTAACTTTTGTAAACCAAAAGTCCATTAAGGGACAAATCATTGCAGATTGGTTAGCCGACAACCCGTTAGATGGAGGTGATCTAGTAGATCTAGATTTTCTTGATGAATGCATATATTACATCGAAAACAGACCTCTCATCTCTGAATGTCCTTGGTATACTGATATTATTAATTTTATCATGGACCATACGTATCCAGAAGGTGCTACACCACAACAAAGAAGGCAGTTATGCATTATCGTAGCTAAATATGTTATTATAGAACAAGTGCTCTATCGTAAGGCTTTCGATGGAATGCTTCTAAGGTGTGTTGACACAGAAGAATCCAAGAAGATTTTCTACGAATCCTAGAGTGGAATATGTGGAGGCCATTTTGGTGGTCATGCCACTACCCGCAAAATACATCAGATGGGCTATTTCTGGTCCACTCTAGAACACAACACAGTAGATTTTATACGCAGATGCCATAAATGCCAAGAATTTTCCCACAAGATTCACATACCGGCACAAGCTCTACAACCAATCACGACTCCATGAACATTTTCTACATGGGGCCTAGATTTGATAGGGAAATTATCTCCCTCGTAAACAGATGGCCATAACTTCATAATCACGGCCACCAAATATTTTACCAAATGGGTAGAGGCTACGCCTCTTACCACTGTACCGGGTGCCATGATCGCCAAGTTCATTTTTAACCAGATCATTTACAAGTACGGTGTCCCACAAGTCATTATCTCAGATAATGGAATGTCCTTTAAGAATGACGAGGTCCATGAGCTATGCAGTAAATTTAAAATAAACCATCATACGGCCTCCCTATATTACCCTCAAGCCAACAGGCAAGCTGAAACAACAAACAAGACGTTGAAAGCTATTCTCCTCAAAACGGTAAAAGAAAACAAATGAGATTGGAATTTAAAGTTATATCCAGACTTGTGGGCCCACCGAACATCAATAAGAACACCAACAGGAGCAAATCCTTTCTCATTGGTATTCGGAGCAGAAGCAGTTCTCCCACTTGAGGTTGAAATACCAAGTCTCCGCATCTCACTACAAGGGATTATGGATGACGAAGCTTATAGAGAGGCATGCCTCTCTCAACTAGAAAGCCTAGATGAGGCCAGGTTAGACGTTGAACAATGGCATATAGTCTATGCTGACCGGATGTGCCAGCAATATAACAAAAAGGTTTATGAGTGAGAAATATATGAAGGAGATCTAGTTCTAAGATTAGACAGCCGGATCGATAAGAAGACCGGTGAAGGAAGGAAATTCTGGCCCAAATGGTTGGGCCTATACTGAGTCATAAAGGATTATGGAAACAATGCGTATCTCTTATGTACACTAGAAGGCGAGGAATTCAACGAAACAGTCAATTCCTTGCATCTTAAACGATTTTACTTATAAGCAATCGACACTATTTGTATAATTATATCTACATTGCATTTTGATTTAGATAGGTTCATTTTGTTCTCTCATTTCATAAAAATTGGTGGTCAAGGGACTTGCTCTTAAGCAATTCATTACAAACTTCTGATGGTAGTGGTAGAAGCACTCCAATCATACTTCTTCATTTTCATAACATCATCAACTATTTCAGAATCATTTCATCAATTAAAGCTAGATATGACAAAGTCTTAACGGTAGCCATACCAAGGCCTGCATGCTTGTTCTCACTTTTTTTCTTCCTAGGATAGGTGTCTTGCCTATGGTCTATTATAGAAGCTTCATGGTGTCACATCTATCTCGTATATAGATCTCTTTGGAAATAAGAACATACTGAAATTTTTCTCAAATAAATAAGTTGAATATAGGTCAAACATAAAATTTTATTTTTACACATTTCCTTGCCCTGCCAACCTTTGGTGATGAGCTTGCATCTCTTACTAGTGACGTAGGGTTGGGAAAGGATGGGAATGCCCTTACTCGCCTATGCCTTGTCCATGGTGGTAAGCCCATGCTTCCTACTAGTAGCATGGGGCAAGGTGCAGGGGGTTATCTTGATAGTAAACATTGAAGGTCATAAGCAAATAGTTCAAATAAACCTTTGAAATATTGAGTCATAAATAAATGAATCAGATGTCTGAAATTCCAAGAGAGTTCAAACCCTAAAAACTAGATTTTGTCAACCAAGTGGCCATCTATGGATCTAAGTCTAGATAAACTAGAAAGCAAGTCACATTCTAAACTATGGAGTCACTTGAGTAGGGTAGGTTTGTAGCATCCTAATTTGGTTCCACCAACTCTTTGTCTAACTCTCATCATTTCCATTTAAACACACCTCATAGCTTGTGCCCTTTCTAGCTCTCGGTGGTGAGCCCTTGCATCTTACTAGTTGTGTGGAGTTAGGAGTGGGGCAAGTACATCTGCTCATCATACCACTTCATCATTACATTTTGTCAAAACAATATGAAGTACCGAAAAAATTGCTTATGAAAGCTAAAGTTCAAAACCACATTGTGTCTGCATTATCATATATCAACATTACGAAATACAAAAAGAAAGAAAGTATTTGTGTCATTTTTTTCTCCATTGCATACATTTTGAAAAGCATATAAAAACAGGAATTATAATATACATGTGGAAATGAATCACAAAATCCTAGACACCAAGAGTCTGATCCAAAAAGAAGTATATATATAATATCAAGTTTTATGTACAATGTCATCATGCGCTAGGCATGGTCAAAATGCTCAATGAGCTCGGAAAATAAAAAATGATCATATAAACAATCTAGCAAGAGTCACTACAAAAAGAGCCAAATTTCCTCTCAACCCCTATAAGACCCCTTAGAAGGTGCACGACCACGTCTAGGACTTCGGCTACGCCGGCACTCCGAGTGCACAGAGGGCTCACGGTCCCGAACAGTAGTTGTAACCTCACTATGAGAGTGGCTCCTCATCAGGCACTCTGCAGTCCTATACCCGGCTAACTCGGTACGGAGGGAATTCACCATCTTAGCCACATGCCAGACAGGGGAAAAGACATTGCTATGCCTACCAGTTGCTAAAGGATCCCCTGCATCCACGGATAGCTCGGCGTGAGTCTTCTCCATGGGAAGCATCAGGGTATCAGTACATTCCTGGTGAATCAGGTCTCACCACTCATCAACAGTCTCTGCAGGCAAAGGAGAAAACAAATTAGGAAATAATCAAAAGATAAAAACAAAGATGAACAAAAGGAGAGATAGCAACTAAGGAAATCCTATCTAAAAACAAATATTAAAAGAAGAGTGAAAACTCACTCGGATCTCTAGGCCTCCAAGAGGGATCCCTAGGATCAGCGCATGCCACAGATGCGGCCGCTGACTGAGTCCTCCTCCTGTTCCTGGGGCAACATAACGTCCTACTACGGACTCATCCTCTCCACCTAGGTCCTAAGAGGGAAACTCCTCTGAGACGAGAGTCACCCTCTCCACACTCTGCTCTGCCCTCTCGGCCTGTAAGATCTCCTGAGTGTCATGCCACTCGGGATCGCTATCCTCCTCTCCACTCGACTCACTGACCTCCATGTCCTCGGTCTCCTCCTTCCTCTCTCCCCCTGTGAACTCCTCAGACTCAGAGTCTATATCAATGAGGTCATTACTGCTATGGGTAGGGCTGACGGTGATCCAAAGTAAAGGTGCTTGAGGAGCACCGGTTCTCCCTCGAGTGCATACCACCTTCCTGGCTGCAATAGGGATGCCAATAGTAACTACAATCCAACCCCAGCCTCTAGGACCTCCCCTAGCCTCCCGAACTGATCTGAACACTGGCACCATTGGGGGAATCATGTCAACGTAAGCAAGGCCGAACTACTGAGGCACTCGATCAAAGGGGTGTGTCTCTACCTTCCCCATCCTGTCCACAAGCTACCCTGTAGTAGAGCAGGAAATCAAAGTGAGGGTCTCCTCACCCCATAATCTTACCATGGCCTAATAAGGTGTGGCCTCCATATCATCAGTATTCAGGGAAGCAACTAGCTGGTGGGGTGCTCTAAGCACTGACATCTCAGTCCATCTAGCTTCCCTCACAGCTCCGGGATCCGCGACCTCTATGCCTCTCCCATAAGGGATGATACACTCATAGACCCAGCTCATAACCAGGGTTGGATGGCTCAAAGACTGTCCCTATAAGTGAACCACCCTGTACAAGTCATGATAGGTGGTCCCAAGTATATCGGCTCCCCAGGCATAAATCCAACCATGTGCCTCAATCTGTGTAATAATAGGGGACCAACAATAGAGTAAGGTGTCCCATCCCTTGTCCCTGATCAATCTCGAGGAAAGGATCCCCATAATATCCTGACGAATCAAAGGGATAGGCAAGGTAGGAATGGAACGGACCCTCACCCCCTTCTTCGAACCAGTGGAGACAACTACGTCTCCCATATATGTAGTCCACTGAGCTATCTGAGTCCACGACCCCGCTGTCTCAAGTGTAAGTCGTATCCCAATGATCGGGACTCCCAAGATGTGGTGGACATCCTCCAGGGTGATAGTCCACTCACCCATGACTCCTGGAAATCAGAAAGTGTTCCGATCAGCATCCCAATATGAAAACAGGTCATAGAGTATGTGACTAGAAGGTGTGACATGAGGAACCCGTGATATATGTAATATGCCGGCCCTCTGAAGAGTATCCTGCTCAGCTTGAGAAAGTGCATCCAACACTGCTGGAAGCCAGTCACAAACTCTCTCTCAGCTCCATCTGATATATTCCTCCTTCTACATACACCCAAAAACACACAAAAAGGAGTAAGTTAGTATTTGAATCACATTGGAAAAATCATAAAAACATGTAGGAATGCTAAAAATGCAGAAACAAATCAAGAAAAGTGTTATTTTAACACTTTGTATTGAATCGCCGCCCTGAGCAGGGTGGTGGTTCCATAACCGCTGCCTTGAAAGGCGGCGGTCCCATAACCGCCGCCCTACTCAGGGCGGCGGTCTTGTCTTGCAAGTCCAAATGGGTCACGTGCCCTAAAAAAAGCTCAAAAACATGAAAAATGACCATTTTGACTAAAATGAGAGCCTACCCATTAGGCGTCCTCCCCTAAAGACACATTTAAAACTAGAAATTTCAAAAATTACCCCCTATGGCGAAGATTTCATCATTTTTACATTTTAGGTATAAAAACATTAAGTCGAGAAGAATTAACCTGTGATCTCGTGGGTTGATGTTCTGCTCGCGGAGGCATGATCACTATCTCGTCACGAATGTTTTGACTATACTCATGTCAAAAACCATCACCGTGGGTCCCAGAGCTCAAAATCAATCAAATCGACACACACAAATGAATAGGAAAATGGGCTCATTTTTTTATATATATAGCATTTTGACTCATTTTGAATGCCCTTTTCGTAGGTTTGGAGCACCAATGGAGGTAAGTTCTTACCCCCGCGCAAATGGTAAGTCCTCACTTCATATTATTCTAGTATTTAATTTTCGATTTATTTTATCTATCTACACTTGAGTCCTCTTTTCATTTTGCAGCTAGAGGGAATTTTGGATGGCGTCATTTCAACACATGGACATGTTAGGTATAATTTCTGACTTTCCATTTCGGGACCGCCATACTCAGACCCACCATTTTATGCCTTTTCATGGCTAAAACGCTTCTTCGAGGGGGCAATATGTACGTACCCCAAATTGTAAGGGTACTGGACTACCAGAACGATGTTACACATGCCCCAATGATGATACAGGTCTCCTCGCAAGGTGTTTGGGATCTGTAAAAGCTCTCCAAGTGTACGTTAACATCTTGCATGCCCTGCTTAGCCTCCACGTGCTGTGTTTTTCTCTTTTCCCCTCTTTTCCTTTGCATTTCGGTCTTCAGTGACGAAACCACCACCCTGACTGGGTGGCGGTCTCGTGACTGCTGCCCAGGTAGGGCGGCGGTCCTGTAACTGCCGCCTTGCTCAGGATAGCGGTCCTTCATGTGTTTTCTGGCACATTTCATTGAATCATGACTCGCGTAAATTTTCAACTTTTACCAACTTTCTCATCCGTTTTTTCTTGTATTTATGATTTTGGTTCCCTGTAATAATGTTTCTCCATTGTTTAATGGTAAAAGAGTCCTAGTTGGAGTTACCTTTGGGTGAATGGGAATTCTATAAATAGCAGATTTGATTACAAGCAAATGGTGCCCCTCATCCTCTCATTTCAATAATTTAGTCTTTCAGTTCTTGCTTAGGAATTCAATAGTTTTCATTTGTTGCATGCATAGTTAGTCTTGTTTTGCTGTTTAGAAGCCACATGATCTTCTTGTTCAAGTGTTATTACTATTTCATACAATAAATTGAGGTAGGATAGTTTCATTTTTAGTCTGAAGCCATTAGAGTTGTAGGTTTTTTTCGTCAAGAAGGATAGTTTCAAGTTCTGGATGTTTTGTGTTGTATGACTCGCAGTAAATCCCGCTAGGAATTACATAAGCCAAGCTCTGTTCTCTTGCGCTGTCCCTCTCCTACTCACATTATATTCGATCTACATCTAAGGCTGCCATTGTTCTAATACCTACTCCTGTTGATGCTAGCATTACATGATTTTCTGGATTCATGTGAGCACGAAGGAACGAGGAGACCACACTGAGGGGACAAAGTCACATACAATCGGATTCACCACTGTTATGTGAAATCCAAGTTCAAGTTTTCAAATTTCTAGTTAAAATATACCAAATAGAGTAGTGAATCATTTCATTTTAGTTAATCTTGCTTTCGATATCGCCGGGGAAGCTGTGAGGATTGATAGTTTCTGAGAAACTATGATTCATTCCTCACTTATGAGGTAGGATCAAGAGTCTTTCAATTAAATTAGATCAATTATTTAGAATAGATTCACAATTGCACAGACAAGTAGCTATACTCAGCTACCTTGTTTGTTTTTAATTCTGTTATTAGATTAATTGTCATTTTCTAGATATATTAAGTAGGTGTTATCTTAATTCTGTTAAATATTCTATCAAAAATACAAAAATAGAGAATTTATATATGTTGTAGATATACTTTGCATAATTAGTTTACTTTGCTCTAGTTAGATTTATATTATTTCTTTTGTATGACAATCACGGGACCTAGGGAGCCCATAGAATACATATTCGAGCCAATCGTGCCTCAACCCAATCTTGTTGCAGCAATAACTGACATAGACCAGAATCTCAGAATCCAGGTCTTCCGAAAAACAACAGACCTACAAGAAATCAGCCCACAGTTAAGAGGATTAAATATAGAAGACGACAAAGCACATACGTTTTGGACAAACCAGCCAAATTACAGATTTCCCTAATAGATATCCACATGACTGTAGAAGGGCTTGAAAGAGATAAAACATTTGGTTGTGAGCCTTTGGTCCCACAGCCAGACGCAAGAGATATCCTCATTGACATAGACACTAGCTTAAGAATTCAAGTTGCCAGAACGCCTGTAAGGTACTCTGAGAAGATTACACAACTTTTAGTTCTAAATATAGAGGTTGAAAAGACATATGACTACTGGATATTAGGGATTAGGGATTGATTCTGCACATGACCATAAGAGGTCCACAACAACCACGAACCTACGGGTGTGATCCATAGATCCCACAACCCAACGAGCCCATAGGTGAATCAGACGTTGATGCTAGTTTACGCACATTAGTATTTAGGTCCTCTCCACTTCCACCAATCATTATTGCAGAACTATCCTCACTAGACGTAACAGATAATGAAGCTAAGGATTTTTGGACTAGACCAGAGAATCGCCCATATAATCCACAAGATATCTGCCTTCCATTTCCATGACCTTATAGGGAGATATATACGAAGCACCCATAGGTTATCTTCCATGTATCCCACAACTTATAAATCGGATCACGCCAGAGCTCGATATTGATTAGAGCCTTCGAGCAGTCATCCTCACCAACTAATCTATCACACCGGTTCAAGATAGGAGGGCCTTCTTTGCCTTATATTTGCAGATTCCATTTGTGTGCGTCGAAGACATAAGATTTCCTAACTAGTTTATCTTTACCCCATGTATATTCCATCCCCACTGGCTGTCTCGGCACGACCTCGGGAGGTCGGGTGCGAGGAAGAGTTACTTGTAGATTCTCATGCTTGCTTGTCACTTTTCCATCGTATAAGGACCCTTTTGTAGCCTGTTGCTTATGGAGGAGATGGATATATCCTTCCTAATGAAAAGGTTAAGGAGACCTTGGAGAAAATATGATCAATGCAACAAAATCTAACTGTCACGAGTTGTCACTCTAGATAGTGAAGATATTCTCTAGGAAAGGTTCAAGTTACTAAAGACATATGAAAATCATGCTTATTTCTGCATGCTTTGTAAATGGAAACTATGCATTTTGTACACATAGGACAAACAAGGGTAGTATGGGTAGGATTAGTTGTTTTTAAATAAATTTTTTGGTGGGAGGTGAGACAGGATGAACTTGGTTCACCAGATCCTTGAGAAATATTACAAAATGGTAGGTTAAACAAACAAAATGTCATAGGACAAATAAAATATTTCTTTAACTAGAATATGTGCTTCAGTGGAGGCCCAGATCAACACCTTTTCACACAACCTATGAGATTCTAGCACGAAGGCTCGAGTTAGAGAACCCAAAAAAGCATCAAAATCTAAGCCAAATCACACCTAAGGTACACCCAGAGGCTTACAGACAATCTCTGTCAAACAGATGAAATTAAAGTGAGTTTAAATAATTTATTTCACTTCCAGGTGAAAGCTCTCATGAGAGCTGAAATTGTAGATGCCACTAAAATGTCACAAGAATTGAGGCCTGTGTGATTGAATCAAATTTTAATACAAGATTGCAAAAGAAACAAGAAAAACTATTGGCATACATTCAGAGATGAAACATACACATTTATCTCAAGACAACACAAAATAACTTGAATTTGATTACATCTATCAGTAGGGGAAAGTTTCTAGAACAATCTCAGAGCTTGTCAATGGCTATACACTCGCAACCACCTTGAAACGATTAGATTCAATACAAAAAAAATATACCTTCTTCTCAAACAATTTCCCAAAAGGATGGGCTCTGTCAATATTTTCTCTATTAGAAAACTCAATCCTGACCCCTAGCATTCCAACCATTTGCACAAAAAATTTGTGCTATTTATAAAATTTACAATAGAGCCCTTTTTTCCCCTAAAAATCCAAACTTTGAGTGTAACCAGTGCTTGTCATGATCTCGATCATGATTCTCAGAATCGGATGTGTAAAAATTCACCAGGTGCTCGAGGGAAGATCTCATCGAATATCTTTTGCATTCAACTCCTTCCTTTGGTAGATCACTCCTTTTTCAATTCGCTAACCACTTCCACCCCTAATATGTCAAATCTATCTCCTTGCGTGCTCAGGAGAAGAAAACGGAAAATATGATCAAGCTCAACAGTCAGATCATTTTAATGGTGAAATAAGTCTTCCAATCTCCCCACCAAACTCAGATATCAACATTAACTCTCCTCTATGCCTGGTGTGTAGGAAATACCAAGAAATCATGAAGACTCACACTTCCAGGTGTGTTTCAGTAAAATAGGGGGAATATAAGATTCAGATTCTCAGCTACTGTTGATCTCAACTTTGAATTTGGGCCATCCACGTGGAAGATTCATAAATAGGCTCACGCGCTTCCTTTTGACATTTTGCGACCCTTTGAAAAAATGGAAAAAAATTCCATTTCACTCCGTACCTCTGCTTCTAAAAAATGGACCTGACACGTGTCCTAAGGTGAGCCCCAAAGAAACCATGGAAAATTCTGCCATTTGAACCCCTTTATGGAAAAGGGAAATTTTTCCAAGTTTTCCCTGTAGCTCTGCCCTTGAGAAATGCCTCTAATGTGGATCCTAGCGGAACCACACTCCCATTTTCACTTTTAAATCCTTTTCCCTCAAAGGGAAATTTTTCCAAATTTCCCTGAAGGTCCGTGCCTCCACTATTGACTGGAGCAAGCTTTGACCTTTCCTTTATTGGGCTTGTGGGAAATTTTGATGTTTTAATCTTTTGAACCTTAGAAGCAAAAAATCCAAGTTACCCCCGATGGTCCACCTCCCCGCCCCTTTTGACTTTTCAAAATGCCACACATCACAATGGCGCACCTTGAAATGGTCCACAAAATTTGAGACCCTGAACGAGCGCGGGCTCGCCACATGTCCTGCCCTGACAAAATTTGTTTGTAGGCTTGAAACTCAGTGGAAGGCGCCATGTGTCAAGACCCGAGGCAATCTCATTAAGCCGTTGAAAATTCTAAGCAAAAATGCAAAGTGAGCGGAGTCCTCCACATGTCCTCCCGGTGTTGCTTCAAAATGGTGCCCAAGTTTAAGACCCTCAATGAGCGTGAGCTCGAAACATGTCCCTATCCTGCCAAATTGTATCCAGCTGCATAAATATTTTTCTAAGTCCAGGGAAAGTAGTGAAAATCTCCACGCATTCTCTCAGTGCTACTCCAAGGTAAAACCCACAAGTAGATCTTCAAATGAGTGCCATTCCTCCACGTGTCTCGGACTTCCCATTTTTTTTTTGAAAAAAGACTAAGTATGAGAAGACCCAGCAGAAGCCTCCACATGTCTCTATCCCACCAAACCTCCACGTGTCCTCTCGGTGCTACTCCAAGGAAAAACCAAAAAGTAGATCTTCAAATGAGCACCGTTCCTCCACATGGACACATTTTTAAGTTGAGGCTTTTCATAAAAATTTTACAGTATCCAGCCAAACCACATCCAACCAAAAGATGTGAAGTTTCCTACCGACACAAGGATGCAAATTTGACCAGGAGAAATGCCCGTCAAACCGTAAAATACAGAAAAATGACCATTTGAGCCTAAAACTGAAATTTTCTTCATGGATAGAGAGTTTAGAAATGTTACAAGGCTCAAATATGTTCCTCAGGGACACATCAATTCATTTTCTCCAAGTATCTAGGGTAGAGATGACAAGGACAACATATCCCGACTGTGGAAAATAGAGAGAATGGGAAAACGTGAGTTTTGAAGGAACAAAGAATGGGAGACTCAAAATACAGACCATTTCTAGAGGAACAAAGAAATGAGGAGACAAAATATGGACCCATATATGAACTTTGACCCAGGAGTAGATTAAAAATGGCAACAAAGACTGACCAAGCATAACACAGGGAAGTAGAAAATGACAGAGGCCGTAAATCAATAAATTTTCAAAGGCACAAATGGGATGAGACTATTGTGACCACCAACATCAGATCCGACTTAGGGATGGGCACTCCCTACGAGTGCGACAAGAACAAAAGTAGACCAAGTTCCAAAAACATCCATTGGGTGACAGAGTAAGCTTGCAGAGTAGAGAAACAAAGCCATCTCCAAAAATGAATAGAGAAACCAGAAAAAACAGGTCACCAAGGACCAGAATGAGCAAAAAACACAAAAAATAGGACGCAAACAACAAACTATACACTATACAAGAGGTGTTTACCTTGATTCTAGGGAATCAATCCAAGAAATGCTTCAGATGCCTACCGTTAACAGGAATTTTGAGCAATTCACCATCCAAATCCTTCAAGAAGAAGGTGTGTTCACCAATTCTAATCTCAATGGAGTAAGGGCCCATCCATAATGAGTCAAATTTGCCATGCTTGCCCTTATCTTCATGCCTGCTATCCCATAGTAGCACAAGATCTCCAATATTGAAAGATCTGGGAGTGAACTTCTTGTCAAATAGTTTCTTCATCTTTTCTTTGAAATTTATATGCCTCTGGTGGGATGCCCTCCTCTCTTCATCAAGCTCAACAATCTGGTTAATGCGAGCATCATAAGGACTTACCTATTGATCTTCTAGTTGTTGAATGAACTGATATGAGGATAGTTGCATATGTAGGGGCAGTAAGGCCTGAGTTCCATATACCAACTCAAATGGACTCTTTCCAGTGGATCTTTTAACATTGATCACAACAAACTTCAGCTGTTCACCCCATTTTCTCTTGTTCAGTTACAAGTTTCTTCTGATAATCTTCTGCAAGTTATTATTACTGGACTCAGCTTGTCCATTTCCTTGGGGATTATAATTAGAGGCATATGTAGGGTTGATCCCATATTATTTGCACATTGCTACCAGAATTTTATCTCTGAAACTCATGGCATTATCATCTATATGATTTTGAATGGTACTCCAAACTTGCAAATGATATGGTTTAGCACAAAGTCCATGACAATTTGGTGTGTGGTCTTCTTGGTGGGGATTGCTTCCACCCATTTGGTAAAGTAGTCAGTGGCTACAAGAATCCACTTATGGCCAACACTTGAAGGGTTTGAAATCTCACCAATGAAATCCATTCCCCATTGCTTGAATGGGTCTTCATTTGATACAGGCTGAAAAGGAAGGGAGCCTAAAATTTTCAGTCTTCCAGAGAAACGCTGACAACTCTCACATCTTCTGACCAATAAGGTTGTATCCTTAAAGAGAGTTGGCCACCAATAACCAGCCCTCAGGATCTTGTGTGCTTTGACTCTTGCAGTGAAATGGCTCCCATAAAATCCTCCATGGAGATCAACAATTATTTTGGGGGCTTCATCTTCAAGAAGACTCTCTCTGGGTTCTTTCATGCTAACCCAAAATCGGTAATGACATATTTCTGGGAAGCCAAATTAAGAGCCCTTTTCTGGTTCTTACTTAAATGCTCAAGGTATTTTAAATGCCTGAGATAGAATATCACATCCTTATACCACTCAGAATTCATCAACTTTTCAAAAACACCTGCCCTTCTTCCTCAACCTCATTTACCTCAATAGTCTACAAGTTGCTCTTAGCCATAAGCTTAGCCAAGCCAAAACCTCTCACCAACTTCGTGGTTTGGATTTCCATATCATATTCTTGTAAATTGTTCCCCCATCTACATATTTTGCTTGAGACCTCAATCTCTGACAAGATTTCCTTTAATATGGTATGGGGAACATAAGCAACAACCTTTGAACTTAGAATATAAGGCCTGAAAAACTTTGTTTCTTTTACCAAGGAAAATGCATTCTTCTCCATAATAGTGTACTTTAGTTCTACCCCTTGCAATGCCTTACTGAAAAAGGAAATTGGCCTCTCAGCCCCTTCATTATCCTTCTGCAGTAGGACAGAAGCAACAATGTTTTCTGAAGCAAAGTAAAACAGTTGGAAAGGCTTCTTATAATCTAGGGCTGCCAAAACAGGGGCATGCTTCAATGCCTCTTTGATTCCATTGAAAGCTTGGATGGAAACCTCCTCCCATTTGATGACTTGGTCCTTTTTTAACATGGAAGTGATTGGGATGGTCAACTTAGCAAAGTTGGATATAAATCTTCTAACGAAGTTTATCTGCCCAAAGAAGGACTAAATCCCTTTCTTGGTTCTTGGAATTGGGACTTTGCTGATGGCCTCCACTCTTTCTGGATCAATCATCACTCCTTGTGACATAATTTGACCTAACAAATTTACCTTCTACACTCCAAAATGGCATTTCTTTGGATTGAGTGAGATGCCATATTCCCTACATCTTATTAGCATCTTCTCCAAGTGCAGCAAGTAGTCACTTCTCTTCCTTGAAAACACTGTTACATCATCCTGGTACACAACAATAAACTCATTGATATAACTAGCAAAAGCAACATCCATTTCTCTTTGAAAAGTGGCTCCAGTGTTCATAAGACCAAAGGGCATCCTGACATACACATATGTTCCCCAAGGAGTAGTGAATGCTATCTTGATCCTTTCTGATTCCTTTACCACAACCTAGTTATAACCAGAGAAACCATCTAAAGTAGAGAGCAACTTAGAACTAGTCACTAACTACAACATGTGTTCCATGTTAGGTAAAGGATAGTTGTCCTTCATTGAATCTTTGTTCAGATTTCTGAAGTCTACACACATCCTGATGTCACCACTCTTCTTTCTTACTGGCACTAGGTTAGCAACCCAAGAAGAATACCTCATGGGCTAGATAATCCCTCCATCTCTTAGTTTCTTCAGTTCTTCTTGCATTTTGAGAGATAAGAGTGGATTAATTGGCCTCTGTTTCTGCCTGAATGATTTTGCATTAGGTTCCAAGGGAATCTCATGTTGAAACATGTCTTCTCTGTATGCTTTGAGCTCAGAATAGGTCCAAGCCATGCAATCTTGGTATTTCTTCAACAATTGGATGTATGACTGCTTTTCCTCCTTGCTGAGATTGTTGCCTAACCAAATCTTCCTTGGTTTCTCCTTTATTCCAAGGTCATGCTCATCAACATCGCTTGAGGCTACCATATGCCTATTAATAATGCAATCAACATTATCAAAATTTGATTCAAGAGCAACCAGCCCTCTAGGAATGGTATTGGTCTTTAGTTGGATGATGCCTTTACCAAAAAAGGTTTCCCTTCCCTTTGTTACACATACCATTGGCTCCCAATCACTGTTTTGATCAACAAAC
Organism: Taxus chinensis; assembly: GCA_019776745.2. Classification (NCBI taxonomy): domain Eukaryota; kingdom Viridiplantae; phylum Streptophyta; class Pinopsida; order Cupressales; family Taxaceae; genus Taxus; species Taxus chinensis. Next base: position 148,590 of record JAHRHJ020003334.1, on the reverse strand, counting down.
TCTCCTCTGTTATGTAGAAATCTCCGGATCTGAGCATCATCGTCAAAAATGGGGACAAAGGTTCTTGTCAATACCTCGACATAATATTCACAATAGGGGACATAGTAGAATTGTCAAACCAAGACCCCAACAATGCAAGCTTTTTTTCCAAGTCATTGAACCTTTTGTCATGATGCACAATGTTGAATGAATCAAACATCTCAATAAGGCCCCAAACTGTATGCTTATATTGCTTCATTCGCTGATTTTTGGTGGCATATAGTTTTTTGACTTGCTTTACAATAAATTATGAGTCTCCTTTGACAATGATGTCTTTGACACCATACTTCCAAGCAATTTTAAGCCTAAAAATAGTGCCTCATACTGAGTAATGTTGTTAGTACACTCGAAGATGAGTTTGAAGGAAAAAACAAACTTTTCCTGACCTGGAGAAAGCAAAAAAACATCAACACCATTTCAAAATTTGGAGCAAGATCCATCAAATAATAGATTCCAAGGAGATCCTACCTGCTCAAGACACTTGCATTCTTCAATATTTTGCTCCTTTCCATCAGTAAATCCTACAAAGTTGTCAGCATTAACATTTGTGTACGATACTTCATAGGATGCATTGTTGGGATCCTTAATAAGATGCAACATTTTGTTTTCTCCATACAACCTAACAAGGCTGCCCTCAATTGGAATGGTGGCATAGGACATATCCATTTGGACACTCCCACCAACACTTGCAGCCCATTTTCTTGATAGTAGCATACCCCACTTGGCTGGACAGTCAACGATGACACCATCAAGTTTTAAATTTTTACCTAGATAGGCTGCAAGTTGCACCACCAAACCCTTCACACATCCCACTACTGGAACTTCTCTGGAGTCCATGGTAGTACACTTCCCATATGCTGATGTTACCTTAATATTCAGCTCATTCATGACTTCCAGAGGCATGACATTGCATGATGCCCCTGAGTCAAACATACAATTATGGAGCAGCCTATCCTTGATGATCAGAGTGGTCAAGAATGGATCCACATTTGACTGAGAGTCCACCAAGGATGTCCCCAAATAAACCTCAGGTGGTTCATCTAGCTCCTTTGATGCTGGTGGTGCCTCTGACTCTTCAATAACTGGAGGAGTATCCACAATGTTTACATTTCTTCCCAGGGCAGTCTTTTCTTCATTGAATCCCAAGAATTCAAATGCTCTTTTTTTGTGCTCAGGGATCCTAAGAAACTCAACAATTGGAACAGAGACTTTGATTTGGCTCAAAACTTGGGCAATATCATATGGGACATTCTTTGGCAAGGTAGTATTGGAAGGAAAACTAACACACTCATTAGGTGGTACAAGATTTTTGATAGCTTGAGCATGAGGAGGGGTATGATTTTTCTTTAGAACTGCAGGGCTTCTGGAAAATGCATCTTTCTTAGGATCCTCTTTAGGAATGTTTGAAAGTAAGGGATATTTTGGCTTGGCTTGAGGCGTTGTCCCTTTGACAACCTTAATTCTTGTGTTATATTCCTTCTCTTGAGCAACCACAACATTCATCAGTAACTGTCTATCTTCCTCAGATGGGACTCCTCTATCATACTTCTTTATCATTAAAGCCCTCAAATATTCAAAGTCATTATTGGGAAACTCAAAATCTTGTACAATATATAATTCTAAAGTATGAGAGAGAGGAATAATATGTACCCTATGAATGTAGTCCCAAAAAGTGGCAAAATTTCTAGCACTTATCACCTCATTTGAGGTTGCCCCTTGTTGTGAGCTGGTGGAACCACCCATCATGCAAAAATCATCATCATTATCATCATCATCTTCTTCTTACTCTTGCTAACCTTCTTCACAAGGAGCATGGGGCATGAAACATTTGTCACACCAATCAATGACCTCTGTTTCTTCTACCACAATAGTTCTAGTAGCCAAAGGATCATGCACCATTCTATTTTCCCTGCCCTGGGGCTGCCTATTTCCAAATCCAATAGGTCCTTTGCCTCTATCATCAAATCTTTGATGATTTGTGAGTCTTTCTTGGCCTTGTTGCTTGTGTTGTCCTTGTGAACTCTGCCCAATTCCTTTCTCAGCTCGGGCTAATTTGTAGGAAATTTCTTTGACAGCCCCTACCAAAGTCTTCACAACTTCTTCCAAATTAGCAGCCTTACTAGCCTGAGGCTTTTCTGGGTTAATCAATTTCACACCCTCAATTTTTGGAGGCTTTCCAATTGCCTTGATGTTATTCTCTATTTGTAGATCCCTGGTGAGGCCTGCCTCAAATTGGTAGGGTTCTTGTCCCTCAAGTAGTAAGCAGCCTTTTTATCAAATGCATCTATGTATTTGATCAAACATGATTCATCACATGGCCTTATCCTAACAGGTAACCTTATCAAAGTCTTATTGAACCTTGTGTTGAAATCATGTACTGAATCATTAGGATTCTTCTTGATATTCTAAAATTCTGATAGAAGAAACCTAGGGTCAGTTCTATCACCGTATTGCAATCTAAATGCATTGTTCATCTTAGCCCAAAAATCAATAGAGTTATCGGGAAATGCTTTATACCAGTCTCTTGCATCCTCGTCTAAAGTGTGAATAAACAATTTGATGTATAAATCTTCATGTTCAATCTCAAATTCTTTCATCATATTGAGAAAAAGCTTTAGATGCTAATCACCAGTTATAGCATTGTTTCCCTGTAACTTTGGTAGTCTGTTCCTTACATCTTGAGGCACTACATTTGGATAACCAACCATTCCCACAAAATTTATAGGTCCAAAGGTGTTTAAAAAAATGGAGGTCTGGGTGGGGGCTGAGCCATATTGATTCGAGGAGGTGATCTTGGAGGGGTGAAAAATTGATAAGGGGCAGAGGGTCCTTAGAACACAGGAGTATAATTATCAAAATGGAGATCCCCCAAAGGACCCGTCCCTTGGAAATCCCTATCAACATCAAAAAGGACAGGTGCAGAATGTGAAGAAAACTTTTCAAAATCAATTGAAGGCCCTTCTCCAGCTAGAGAATTCAATTCCACAAAGAGGATACCTGATTCAGAGTCACTTGAATGGTAGTCTTTAATGATAGGCCAATAAATTTCATCAATGGAGATCCCCCTTCTTATCTGTTGATCTCCCACAACTCTCCAGGATTTTCTCCCTTCTGACTTTGCTTTTCCTAACTTAGGAAACAATGTCCTAGCAGGATCCCTAGCAAAGAAATATCTTCTTCCTTCTAGCTTTGCAAATATTAGTAACAAATATGACTTTGACAGAGTTTTAAGACATTGGTACTCATTAAAAATCAGATCAACAGGGATTCGCCACCAAATATTTCCACCTTAGTTGTGCAAATGCACTAAAATATGATATGTCAAATGTCTGTCAATGCTAGAAACTGGAAAATGGAAAGATACATACTTCTCTTTACCAAAATTTATCAGTGAACACTAGTACAAAGACCTGTAGAGACTGGAAGAGTTGCATACAACATTTGTAACATGAAACTTCTTACAGGCCCGAACAGAAGATCATTTTTGAGACAATGTATTAGCATCTACGACATATAAGAAATGCTCACCAGGGTCTGAAAATGAACTGCAATCACAATATCCCCGACAACGGCACCACTTAGGTGTTGCTATCCAAATTGATTCTCCCTCAAAGTCTGAGCAACATCACTAGTTTGATAGGAAGCTTAGAGACATATTAGATCATGGTGAGTCATTTTGTAGCCAGGGATGAGATCTAATTGGCCCTCTGTCACTCAAATGTGGAGAAATGGATAGCACCCTCAAGAGGATTTGATCTATCCTCACTATTTTAGGTTGTTCCTTTCAACCAGGGTAAGAGGACCCTTTTGTAGCCTACTGTTTATGGAGGATATGGAGATCTCCTTCCTAATGAAAAGGTTAAGGAGACCTTGGAGAAAATATTATCAATGAAACAAAATATAACTCTCACGATTTGTCACTCTAGATAGTGGAGATATTATCTAGGCAAGGTTCAGGCTACTAAAGACATTTGAAAATCCTGCTTGTTTCTACATGATTTATAAATGGAAACTATGCATTTGTGCACACATAGGAAAAACATGGGTAGTATGGGTAGGATTAGTTTTTTTTAAATAAATGTTTGTGGGAGGTGAGGCAGGATGAACCATGTTCACGAGATCCTTGAGAAATATTACAAAATGGTAGGTTAAACCAACAAAATGTCACGGGACAGCTAAAATGTTTCTTTAACAAGAATATGTTCTTCAATGGAGGCCCAGATCAACACCTTTTCACACAACCTACTAGATTATAATACGAAGGATCGAGTTAGAGAACCCAACAAAGCATCAAAATCTAAGCCAAATCACGCCTAAGGTACACCCAGAGGCTTACAGACAATCTCTGTCAAATAGATGAAATAAAAGTGAGTTTAAATCATTTATTTCACTTCTAGGTGAAAGCTCTCATGAGAGCTAAAATTATATATGCCACTTAAATGTCACAAGAATTGAGGCCTGTGTGATTGAATCAAATTTTAATACAAGATTGCAACAAAAACAAGAAAAACTATTGGCATACATTCAGAGATGAAACAGACACATTTATCTCAAGACAACACAGAATAACTCAAATTTGATTACATCTATCAGCAGGGGAAATTTTCTAGAACAATCTCAGAGCTTGTCAATGGATGTACACTCGCAACCACCTTGAAATGATTAGATTCAATACAAAAGAAATATACAGGCTTCTCAAATAGTTTCTCAAAAGGATGGGCTCTGTCAATCTTTTCTCTATTAGAAAACTCAGTCCTGACCCCTAACACTCCAACCATTTGCATGAAAAATTTGTGCTATTTATAACATTTACAACAAAGCCACTTTTTCCCCTAAAAATCCAAACTTTGAGTGTCACCAGTGCTTTCCATGATCACGATCACTATTCCAAGAATTGGATCTGCAAAAAGTTGCCAGGTGCTCGAGGGTAGATCTCATCAAATATCTCTCGCATTCAACTCCTTCCTCTAGTATATCACTCTTTTTTCAATTCGCCAACCACTTCCGCTGCTAATCAGTCAAATCTAGCTCCTTGCATGCTCGGGAGAAGAAAATAGAAAATCTGATCAAGCTCGATAGTAAGATCATTTTAATGGTGAAAGACGTCTTCCAGATCTCCCCACAAAATTTGGATATCAAAATTAACTCTCCTCTCTGCTTGGCGTGTATGAAATACCAAGAAATCATGAAGACTCACACTTCCAGGCATGTTTCAGTAAAATGGGGGGAAAATTATATTTAGATTCTCAGCTTCCGTTGATCTCAACTTTGAATTTGGGCCGTCCATGTGGAAGATTCAAAAATGGGCTCAGGGGATTCTTTCTGACTTTTCACGACCCTTTGAAAAAATGGAAAAAAATTCCATTTCGCTCCGCACCTCCACTTATGAAAAATGGGCCTGACACGTGTCCTAAGGTGGGTCCCAAAGGAACCATGGGAAAATTCTACCATTTGAACCCCTTTTTGGAAAAGGGAAAAATTTCCAAGTTTTCCCCACAACTCCACCCTTGAGAAATGCCTCTGATGTGGGTCCCAGCAGAACCGCGCTCCCATTTTCAATTTTAACACCTTTTCCCTCAAAGGGAAAATTTTCCAAATTTCCCCTGAAGGTCCACACCTCCACCTTTAACTGGAGCAAGCTTTGACATTTCCTTTATCGGGGTTGCAGGAAATTTTGATGTTTTAATCTTTTGAACCTTAGGGGAAAAACATCCAGGTTACCCCCAATGGTCCATCTCCTCGCCCCTTTTGACTTTTCAAAATGCCACACGTCACAATGGTGAACCTTCAAATGGTCCCCAAAATTTGAGACCCTGAACGAGCGCGGGCTTGTCACATGTCCTACCCTGGAAAAATTTGTTTGAAGGCTTGAAACTCAGCGAAAGGCGCCATGTGTCAAGACCCGAGGTAGTCTCCTTTGGCCGTTGAAAAGTCCAAGCAAAAATGCAAACTGAGCGGAGTCCTCCACGTGTCCTCCCGACGCTACTTCAAAATGGTGCCCAAGTTTAAGACCCTCGATGAGCGCAGGCTCCCCACGTGTTTCTGTCCCGCCAAACTATATCCAGCTACATAAAAATTTGTCTAAGTCTGGGGAAAGTAGCGGAAACCTCCACGTGTTCTCTCGGCGCTACTCCAAGGAAAAACCCACAAGTAGATATTCAAATGAGCGCTGTTCCTCCACATGTCCCTGACTTCCCAAAATTTTTTTTAAAGAAAGACTAAGTATGAGAAGACCTGTCATTACCAATCCGGCACTATGATAATTCTTCACCGGGAACTCCTCGTGCTATGATTATTTACTAATGCACAACCTTTAGTTTGGTGGATGTAATCTGGAAACAAAACAACAACATAACACAAGAATACCATCGACTATGATAAGATGGAATGATGACAAATCTGAAATATCAAAGTAAATTATAATATTAACATGAAATTGTTACAATCTCACCCATGAGGTACTTCAAGTGTTATTGACTTCACTTGCCTTTCACCAAGACTATGGGAGAAACTTTACAATTACACCTCTTAATGGCTTCTTCAACACACCTTTAAACTGATGGCTTCCTTTGCACACTTCCTACAATATTTCTCACTACTTCCTTCTATGCTAAATGAGGGGGGTGGCTTCTCTATTTATAGAACTTCCAGGATTATCCATCTTATCTCTAAGATAGGATAAGAAATCCACTCTGACGAATCATATTCCATACCTTAACTCTTATCTGTACATGTAAGCTTATCTTTTAAGATAAGATAAACCTTATCATTTTACATGGGTTCCACATTTTTAGACTTTTTACAAATAAAATACACAAAATATTTATGACCTCACTCCTTGTCCTTATTACCAATATAATATTTCTAATTCCTAATCATGTAGACCCTACTTCTCTAATTACCCAAACTTTGACATTTTAACATTACCGGACCACTTACGACAAATATTTACTTTTTACAATATTCCTATTGTACTTTGACTGTTACCGTACTCCACATTATTGGCGGCACCGTACTGACGGCGCCGTTATCTTCTATCAGACGCTACTACTAATTATACTTAACAACATCCTATTCCTAATACATACATTAATGAAATAGAAATTATGGAGGAAAATTTTAGTGTCGACAGACCTAGCAGAAGCCTCCACGTGTCTCTATTCCGCCAAACCTCCATGTGTCATCTCGGTGCTACTCCAAGGCAAAACCCAAAAGTAGATCTTCAAATGAGCGTCATTCCTCCACGTGGACACATTTTAAAGTTGAGGATTTTCATAGAAATTTTGAAGTATCCAGTCAAGCCACGTCCAACCAAAAGATGCCATGTTTCCTACCAATGAAAGGATGTAAATTTGACCAGGAGAAACACCCGTCAAATCGTAAAATACAGAAAAATGACCATTTGAGCCTGAAATTGAAATTTTCTTCAAGGACAGAGAGTTTAGAAATGTTACAAGGCTCAACTACATTCCTTAGGGACACATCAATTCATTTTTCTCCAAGTATCTAGGGTAGAGATGACAAGTATGACAAATCCCAATTGTGGAAAATAGAGAGAATGTGAAAACATGAGTTTTGAAGCAACAGAGAACGGGAGACTCAAAATACAGACCTTTTCCAAAGGAAAAAATAAATGAGGAGACAAATATGGACCCATACATGACCTTCGACCCAGGAGTAGATTAAAAATGGCAACAAATACTAACCAAGCACAACACGGGGAAGTAGAAAATGACAAAGGCCGTAAATCAATAAATTTTCAAAGGAAAAAATAAGACGAGACTATTTTGAACACCAACAGGAATAACATTTTAAAGTCTATAACAAGAAATAGTGACTGATGTCAGCACTGAGTACACCGATGTTGGTTAAGACTGATCGGTGTCGGTCACTATGTAGGCTAGAGAGCTCTAAAAATGAACATATGAAAGAACATATATTTTAAAGGATAACTTTAACTTCAAATATAAAAAAACCAAATATTTTTTAACTGTTTCAACCCAAAAATAAAGCTATGTCAACATCGCAACTCACATCATGATCAATCATTAAGATTTGCAACTTTCTTTCTTTCCAACACAGGGTAAAAATTAAAAATGATATCCATTAAATGCATTCCTTTAGATAAAACTAATTTGAAGGGAAAAGAAAGAAACATTCTAGAATGAACTTCCTTTTAAATATTATATTACAACTTGGTAAGTAAAACTTTGCAAAGTATCTTTTCTTTTAAATACAAGTCTACTAGTCTTCTTCCTCAAGTGGGGATTATAAGAAAGTATTTAAAATGAAGGTTTGTTTTTGAATCTAACAAATGATCCAAATCCTAAATTCTTCCATAAGATCTCCACTATTTCATCACTTTAATCACAACAACAAAAATGGGGGAGATGCAACTCTCCACCCAACCAATAATCCAATGAGGGGAAGAAACAATCCTCCTCATTGGCCCTCGAGCCCCAATCCCAATGAAATAAAGGATGGGTCCAACTTATGGAAATAACACAATGTTTCAAAATCACTATACAAAATTTCACAACCATTTAACACACATTCAACACAAGAAAACAATACCAAGAATTTAACTTTTAAAATACACAAGGCTTTAAATGCAAACCAATGGAGCAAGGATCTATGAGGAGATCACTTATTCCTCGCAATCCCACATTAAAAACCTCCAAAAATACATCTCAAACCCTTTCACAACTCTTATGCCTCCCACATTCTCTTATGCCTCCCTACAATCTCTTATGTCTCCCTCAAAAGAACCAAGTAAGAAATGCAAGCATTCTCTTATCCAAGGTGGGGCACCCAACACAAATCCCTCCCAAAACATGAAATAAAATATTATGCCTCCCTACATATAAAATCCACATAGACTTCTCCTACACCATAATTAGGTATTTTACCCATGAACCCATCAAGCATGCAAACCATTCACTTTCATACAAATAAACACATATAAAAGAAAACAATTAAAACAAGGGTGTAGTTCCTACCTTTCCATGGTAAAACTTTGATTAAAGAGTCACACTCCAAGCTCCTTCAAGATCAATCCAACTCCAACAAGCTCAAGACTTCAACAAGTATTCCCAAAATTCTCTAACTCCAAAAATACAAGAGCACAAATGAAAATAAGTAACCCCCAAACAAACAAATAAACTTACATATATAGAAAAAGGGAAGAGGAGGGTGAGGTGGCTCCATGTAAGATTCCACATCACTTATCCTCAACTCCACATCACAAGTCAAACCTTAACCCCAATTCACAATAAATTGGTGGTTGAGAGGAATGAAAAAACTCTTACACACATAATCAAAACACACACCCCCTAAGGACATAATTTAAAACCCATGTAAGAAAAGGGAAATAAATTTCACATTTTGTCTTAAAAAACTTAATGAGGTCTATTTTTGACCCCTCAATCCATAGGTAGGGTTGGTATAATAAATTAAGAGGTATGGGACAAGCTTAGATTGTCCCACAAGCCTCCAAAAATGTCCTTAAGATCAAATCCGAAATTCCAAGGTAAGGTAGAGTGTACAATAGTAAAATTCACATACACTCAACTTAAATAAAAAAATTCACAGAACCAACTACTCTGATAAATGACCCCCTTTGGTCACATCCAAAATTCACTTAATAATTTGACATGATTAATTCACTTAATTAAAGCACATATAACCAACAAAGATAAAAAAGAATTACATCAAAAAATAATTCACATACACCACAATAAATAAAATAAAAAGGGAACATATACACAAAGCCCACGGTCATAATTAGAGGTTATTCCCCCCATGGGAATTTCCCCTAACAAAATGAATAAAACAACAACATTACACAAGTTTCCATGGTGACCATCATAGTTTCATCCATCTAGTATTCTATTGTGGTTGGTCTCAAATCCCCCTTCTGATTGTTGTGATATAGTTACCTGTAAAATCACACAATACCTCCTTTGGCATCGTGATTGTATCAAAATATAAAAGATAAAATATACAATATTAATCCTGCAACAAATAACATCCTCCATATAATCAAATCATCATCTAAAATCTAACATTGGATATTATCATTTGTCTAAAATTCCAACAACATCTCAATAAAGTCTATCTTTTTAGAGTCAATATCAACAATCTATCTCTGTAAAATCTTATTTAAAATGTTAAATGATAGTCAACATGAGAATTATGGATGTCAACTACATATACATGCTAACAACACATCATCATCATCATATTAATGTCTCTCTATACTAAAGAATCCACAACAAATCATACTACTAAAATCACAATCCATCAATAATCAGAATCTCTATCATTAATTTTGTAATCATCATGCTAAACCAAAATGATATTTCAATAATATCCATGTCTATAATAGAAAACAGTAATAAATTCAAAATAGAAAAGTGTCAAAGAGAAAGTGGGAACTACATCCCCTTATCCTTGTTAGAACTCGATCAGTTCCATTTCATAGTGACATATGAGATAAAAGGATAAATAATGTGTCAATTAGTTTTATTATATTTATCCAATACAACCACTCATGGCATGCATAATGTTTACTCTCATTCACACTCATCAATCTTTCTGAAGCATTAATAATTTTGTAAATAATGTATTAAGGGTATCTAATCATTATCATATCTCAACACCATAAATACGCTCACCTTAGCAGAGTCTTGGTTAGTGAGTCTACAATTTACAGATCATAAATTCAATGGTGGATGAATAGGTTTTGTTGGTACCCAAATTAATTTCTTTCTCTCAAAGATCGTAAACAGCATCATGGATTTTGACAGGAAGCTTAGGAAAGCATATTCATGATTATGGTATGTAATTTTGTAGCCATTTCAGGGATGATCAATCTAAAAAAAAAATTGGTACTCTTTAGTCACTTAGAGATATGTGGAGAAATGGGGTAGCGACCCTCAAGAGGATTTGATCTATCCTCACTGCTTTATGGTTGTTCCTTTCAACTAGGGTAAGAGGACCATTTTGTAGCCTATTGTTTATGGAGGATCTATGGAGATGTCCTTCATAATGAAAAGTTATTGAGAATACCTTGAAGAAAACATGATCAATGCATAAAAAATCTAACTCTCACGAGTTGTCACCCTAGATAATGGAGATATTTTCTAAGCAAGGTTCAGGCTACTAAAGACATTTGAAAACCGGATTGCTTTTGCATGCTTTGGTAAATGAAATTATGCATTTGTGCACACAAAGGAAAATAGGGGTAGTATGGGTATGATTGGTTATACACAAATTTTTAAATGAATTTTTGGTGGGAGGTGAGGCAGAGATGAAATTGATTCACCAGATCCTTGAGAAATTTTACAAAAATGGAAGGCTTGAACAACAGAATGCTTCGGGACAGCTAGGAATGTTTCTTTAACCAGAATATGTGCTTCAATGGAGGCCAAGATCAACACTTTTCCCACAAACTTCAAGGATCCAAAATGAAGGCTCAAATTGGAAACACTTAACTAAACATCATCAACCTCTAAGTTTTATCATGCCTAAGATACACCCAAAGGCTAACAAACAATCTTATATCATGCTAGATGAGTCAAAAGTGATTTTAAATTTGTTTATTTCACTATCAAATGAAATCTCTTCTGATAAATGAAATTGTAAATGCCACTAAACTATCACAAGGATTGAAGATCTTATGTGATTCACATATTTCAATGTAAGATTGCAATAGAAAACAAGAAAAACTATTGCAGACATTCAAAAATGAAGAAAACACAAATTTTACAAAAAAAAACACAGATTAACTCAAATTTGATTAAATTTATCAGCAGGGGAAAGTTTCTAGAACAATCTCAGAGCTTGTCAATGGCTGTACACTCACAACCACCTTGACACATGATCAAATTAATACAAAAGAAATATAATGCTTCTCAAACCAATTTCTCAGAAAGGATGGGCAATGTCAATCTTTTCTCTATAGAAAAATCAAATCCTGACCTCTAACACTCCAACCATTTACATGACAAATTCATGCAATTTATAATACTTCATTTACAACAGAGTTTTTCCCCTCAAAAACCATAAACATTCAAAGCACAATTGCGCGTTATGACCTTGATCATGTGACTCCCATAATTGTATTTGTAAAAAGGCTGTCAAGTGTGCAGAAGGTAAATCTCTCCAAATATTTCCAGCATTCAAGTCTTCACTTGGTAATTCGTTCTTCATCTCGTTCACCAACTACTTCTTCCTCCAATCTGTCAAATCTAGTTTTTTGCATGCCAAGGAATGAAAAACTAGAAAATCAAATCGAAGCCATTAGTAAGATCACATCTTAATGGAAAAAGACATTTTCAAGATTTTTTCCCACCAAACCAAGATATCAACATTAACTCTCCTTTCTCTTCATTTGACATGTATGTTCCTAGATACCAAGAAATGATAAAAACCACAAGAATACTTCCCCAAGAGTTATGTTTTAATAAAATGGGGGGAAAATCAGATATAGATGCACATTACCTTTGATTTCTTTTGAATTTGGACTGTCCATGTGGGAGATTCTGAGTTAAGACAGGCCTAGGGGTTCCTTTTTGACTTTTTTTGACCTTTTGGAAAAAATGGAAAAAATTTCAATTTGCTCCACCCTCCACCTTTGAAAAATGGGCCTTGACATGAGTCCTAATGTGGGTCCCAAAGGAACCGTGACTTAAATTATGCTATTTCACCTATTTTTTGGAAAAGGGAAATTTTTCTAAGTTTTTCCCGTAGCTCCACCCTTCTGCTTCTAGTTTCTGATGTGGGTCCGAGTTCGGAACCGCGCTTCCATTTTACACTTTTAACACCTTTTCCACAAAGGGAAAATTTTCCAAATTTCCCGAAAAGGTCCGCACCTCCGCCATTGACTGGAGAATTTTTTTGACTATTCTCTATCGGGCTTAAACAGGAAATTTTGATGATTTTAATATTTTGAAAGAACAAGGGGCAAAAAAATCCAAGTTGCCCCCGATGGTCCGCCGCCCCCCCCTTTTTGACTTTTCAAAATGCCAGGCATCTCACAATGGCGAATCTTTAGATGGTCCCCAAAATTTGAGACCTTGAATGAGCATGGGCTCGTCACATGTATCTAGCCCGATCAAATTTGTTTGAAGGTTACTGAAATGTCAAGGAAGGAAGGTGCCATGTGTCAACAACCATGCAGTCTCCTTATGGCCGTAACAGTCAAGAACCTTATAAAATTCAAAGTGATTTCGGCAAGGGTCACTTCACATTCCTCTAGAACCTTTACTCCAAAATGGTGCCCAAGTTTAAGGAAAAATATCGCAACTTATTTCCAAAGGCCCGCTAAACTATCTCCAGCTGCCAAAAAATTGTCTAAGTCTGGGTTCAAAGTAGTAGAAACCTTGTTCTCATTCTGTGCTTAAGGATTTTTCCACAATAGATCTTGGCAAATGAGGCTGTTCCTCCATGTGTTCGTGCAAGTTCAATTTTTTTTTGAAAAAATCCAAAGTATGAGAAGACCCAGCAGAAGCCTCCATGCCTCATGTCCATCTCTCGGTGCTACTCCAAGGCAAAACCCAAAAGTAGATCTTCAAATGAAGCGTCTTTCCTCCACGTGGACACATTTTAAAGTTGAGGATTTTCATAGAAATTTTGAAAACATATCCAGCCAAGCCACGTCCAACCAAAAGATGTCACGTTTCCTGCTAATGCAAGGATGAAAATTTGATAGGAGAAAGACCCGTCAAACCGTAAAATACAGAAAAATGACCATTTGAGCCTGAAATCTGAAATTTTCTTCAAGGACAGAGAGTTTAAACAAATGTTATAAGGATCAACTACGTTTCAGGGACACATCAATTCATTTTTCTCCAAGTATCTAGGGTAGAGATGACAAGTATGACAAATCCCAATTGTGGAAAATAGAGAGAATGGGAAAACATGAGTTTTGAAGCAACAGAGAACGGGAGACTCAAAATACAGACCTTTTCCAAAGGAACAAATAAATGAGGAGACAAATATGGACCCATACATGACCTTCGACCCAGGAGTAGATTAAAAATGGCAACAAAGACTAACCAAGCACAACACGGGGAAGTAGAAAATGACAAAGGCCGTAAATCAATAAATTTTCATAGGAAAAAATATGGACGAGACTATTTTGAACACCAACAGGAATAACATTTTAAAGTCTATAACAAGAAATAGTGACTGATGTAGCACTGAGTACACCGATGTTGGTTAAGACTGATGGTGTCGGTCACTATGTAGGCTAGAGAGCTCTAAAAATGAACATATGAAAGAACATATATTTTAAAGGATAACTTTAACTTCAAATTCATAAAAAAACCAAATACCTTTTTTAACTGTTTCAACCCAAAATAAAGCTATGTCAACATCGCAATTCACATCATGATCAATCATTAAGATTTGCAACTTTCTTTCTTTCAACACAAGGTAAAAATTAAAAATGATATCCATTAAATACATTCCTTTAGATAAAACTAATTTGAAGGGAAAAGAAAGAAACATTCTAGAATGAACTTCCTTTTAAATATTATATTACAACTTGGTAAGTAAAACTTTGCAAAGCATATTTTATTTTAAATACAAGTCTACTAGTCTTCCACCTTAAGTGGGGATTACAAGAAAGTTTTAAAATGAAGGTTTGTTTTTGAATTAACAAATGATCCAAATCCTAAATTCTTCCATAAGATCTCCACTATTTCTTCACTTTAATCACAACAACAAAAATGGGGGAGAGGAAACACTCTCCACCCAACCAATAATCCAATGAGGAGAAGAAGTTATCCTCCTCATTGGCCCTCGAGCCCCAACCAAAATGAAATAAAGGATGGATCTAACACATGGAAATAACACAATGTTTCAAAATCACTATACAAAATTTCACAACCATTTAACACACATTCAACACAAGAAAACAATACCAAGAATGTAACTTTTAAAATACACAAGGCTTTAAATGCAAACCAATGGAGCAAGGATCTATGGGGAGATCACTTATTCCTCTGAATGGGATTAGGTTCCCACCTTAAAAACCTCAAAAAATACATCTCAAACCCTTTCACAACTCTTATGCCTCCTTCAATATCCTCTTATGCCTCCCACATTCTCTTATGCCTCCCTACAATCTCTTATGTCTCCCTCAAAAGAACCAAGTAAGAAATGCAAGCATTCTCTTATCCAAGGTGGGGCACCCAACCCAAATCCCTCCCAAAACATGAAATAAAATATTATGCCTCCCTACATATAAAATCCCCATAGCCTTCTCCTACACCATAATTAGGCATTTTACCCATGAACCCATCAAGCATGCAAACCATTCACTTTCATACAAATAAACACATATAAAAGAAAACAAGTAAAACAAGGGTGTAGTTCCTACCTTTCCATGGTAGAACTTTGATCAAAGAGTCACACTCCAAGCTCCTTCAAGCTCAATCCAACTCCAACAAGCTCAAGACTTCAACAAGTATTCCCAAAATTCTCTAACTCCAAAAATACAAGAGCACAAATGAAAATAAGTAACCCCCAAACAAACAAATAAACTTGCATATATAGAAAAAGGGAAGAGGAGGGTGAGGTGGCTCCATGTAGGATGCCACATCACTTATCCTCAACTCCACATCACAAGTCAAACCTCAACCCCAATGCACAATAAATTGGTGGTTGAGAGGAATGAAAAACCTCTTACACACACAATCCAAACCCACACCCCCTAAGGACATAATTTAAAACCCATGTAATAAAAGTGCAATAAATGTCACCTTTTTGTCTTACAAAAACTTAATGAGGTCTATTTTTGACCCCTCAATCCATAGGTAGGGTTGGTATAATAAATTAAGAGGTGTGGGACAAGCTTAGATTGTCCCACAAGCCTCCAAAAATGGCCCTTAAGATCAAATCCGAAATTCCAAGGTAAGGTAGAGTGTACAACACTCAAATTCACATACACTCAACTTAAATCAAAAAATTCACAGGACCGACTACTCTGATAAATGAACCCATTTGGTCACATCCAAAATTTACTTAATAAACATGATTAATTCACTTAATTAAAGCACATTAATCAACAAAGATAAAAAAAAAATTACATCAAAAAATAATTCACATATACCACAATAAATAAAATAAAAATGGAACATATACACAAATCCCATGGCCACAATTGGAGGTTATCCCCCCATGGGAACCCCCTAACAAAATGAACAAAACAACAACACATTACACAAGTTTCCATGGTGACCATCATAGTATCCATCTAGTATTCTGTTGTGGTTGGTCTCAAATCCCCCTTTTGATTGTTGTGATATAATTACCTGTAAAATCACACAATACCTCCTTTGGCATCATGGTCGTATCAAAATATCAAAGATAAAATATACACATATTAATCAATAACATCCTCATATAATCAAATCATCATCTAAACTAACAATATTATCATTTGTCTAAAATTCCAACAACATCTCAATTCTATCTTTTTATCAATATCAACAAGATCACAAATCTTATTTAAAATGTTAAATCATAGTCAACATGATGAGAATTATGAATGTCAGTACTATACATGCTAATAACACATCATCATCATCAATATTAATGTCTCTCTATATCTATAATAATCCACATAAATCATACTATAAATCACAATCCATCAATAGTCAGAATATCTCTATCATCTAATCATCATGCTAAACCAAAATGATACAATAATATCCATGTCTATAATCAACAGTAATCAAATTCAAAATATAATAAGTGTCGAAGAGAAGTGGGCACTACATCCCCTTACCCTTAGACTCGACTTCCTCCTGGAAGTCACTAAAATAGGTGTGGAAACTGGATTCATAGCAATGTAGTATCCTCCCATGTATCAACAGTCTCATCATACCTGTCCCACTGGACTCGTACCTAATCAATCTCTCTACCTTGAAGGCCCATGGTCTTGCACTCTAAAATATGGATGGGCTCCACCATCACTTGCCCCTGATTCTACACCTGCAATGAGGTCCAATCTAATAAATGAGAAGGATATGTAATGTATCTCCTAAGTACAGAAACATGAAATACATCATGGATGTGAGACAAGCTGGGTGGAAATTATAGAAGATAGGCCAAAGGACTGATACACTCTAAGATCTCAAAGGGAACCACAAATCTAGGAGCAATCTTAGAGCCTTTTCCATAACAGATAGGGCTCTTATGAGGCCTGACACGAAGAAACAACTTCATGCCCACCTCAAAACTATGATCTTTCCTCCATTGATCTGCATATTTATTCTATCTGTCCTAAGCCTCCTACAATCTCTACTTGATCATGACAACCTGCTACTCCATATCCTACACTAAAACCATCCTAAGAGAATCCCTTTCCACTAATCTGTCCCAACTCAGTGGTGTACTGCACTCTCTACCATACAATTCCTGAAAAGGAGCCATGCCTATCAAACTTTGAAAACTGTTATTATAGGAAAACTCCACCAAATATAAGTACTCCTCCCACCTTGACTGATGGTCCATGACATACATCCTAAGCATGTCCTCCAAGATCTGATTCACCTGCTCTATCTGTCCATCTGTCTCAGGATGATAAGTTGTACTAAAGTTGATCCTATCTTGAGAGCATGCTACATGGTAGTCCAAAAGTGAGAAGTGTAGAAGGGGTTGCGGTCACAAATGATCTTCCACGGAATCCCGTGCATCCTAAAAATATCATCAAGGTATACTCGTGCCACTGCACTAGTTGTGTAGGTGGTTTTCACTGGAGAAAAATGAGCCACTTTCATCAATTTATCCACTGTGACCATGATGGCATCGTGGTGGTATCTCGACGTCGGTAACCCAATGATGAAATCCATGGAAATGGTGTCCCATTTCCACTCCGGTATGGTGTGAGGGAAGAGAAGGCCAGCTGGGTGCTGATGCTTGGCCTTCACCTTCTAACACTCTAAACAACGTGACACAAACTGAGATACATCTCTCCATAGTCCCCTCCAATGGTACAACTATCTTGAGGTGGCGTGCATCTTCTTCACCCTTGGATGGGCTGAATAAAGTGCACTATGAGCCTCTGTCAAAATATCCTGTCTCAAGCCTCCATCTCTAGGAACATATATCTGAACTCTATGTTTAAGAAGACCATTTACCTCTAATGAAAATCCATCAAATTTCCCCTCAAGGGGCCTCTGAGACTTAATATCTTATCTGGATGCAAGGTAGAAGCTATCGCGAGGAAGCTTCTACAAAATCCTGCCCCACAAATCTGTATCCACCGAAGTAGCCATAATCACATGTCTCCACCTACTCAATGCATCTACAACCACATTCTCCTTATCCTTCACATAATCTATCTCCATGTCATACTCACAAAGAAAATCCATCCAACGCCGTCGACGAGCGTTGAGATTGGGATGCATGAAGAGGTGGTGAAGACTCAAATGACTAGTCCTGAGTGTATAACTCCAGCCAAGAAGGAAATGTCTCCATTGAACCAAGGCATGAATAACTGCTGCAAGCTCAAGGTCATGAGTTAGATAATTAAGCTCATAATCCTTGAGTTTGGGAGACTCAAAAGTAACCACTCGGCCCTCCTGCATAAACACACCTCATAGTCCTTCGAGAGAAGCATCTGTGTAAACAAAGAACTTGCCCTAAGGGTCTGACACTGCAAGTATAGGTGTTGTCATGAGGCATTCCTTCAGTGTCCTAAAGGCTTGCTCACATCTATATGACCATAAGAAATTATTAACTTTCTCCTGAAGGGAAGTGATGGGGTGTGCAACATGAGAAACGTCCTGAACAAATCTTTTGTAGTTTCCTGCCAAACCCATGAAACTGCGCACCTTGGTCACACTAGTTGGCGTGGACCAATCCATAATATCTCAAATCTTGGAAGGATCAACGACTATACCTTCCCCAGAAATGATGTGACCCAAGTACTGCACCTTTGACTGAAAGAATGCACACTTCTCCAAGTTCTCGTAAAGCTACTGTTCACGAAGACACTATGAAACCTATCAAAGGTGATCCTCATGCTCCTCATGGGTATGTGAGTAAATCGAAATGTCATCAAGAAAAATGAGCATGAAGTCATCCAAAAATGTCTGGAATACCCCATTCATAGAGCTCATGAATACTACGGGGGCATTTGTCAGACCAAAATGAACTACTGTGAACTCATAGTGGCCATATATCATACAAAAGGCTGTCTTATGAATATCTGCCTCTGTTATCCTCAACTGATGGTATCTAGAATAAAGATCTATCTTGGAAAATATGGTGGCCCCCTTCATCTGATCAAATAAATCATCAATACGTGGAAGGGGGTAATGATTCTTGATCGTTACTTTGTTCAGCTGACGATAATCAATACACAAACACAGAGATCCGTCCTTGTTTTTTACAAAAATCACTGGTGCTCCCCAAGGGGATACACTAGGACAAATTAAGCCTTTCTCCAAAAGGCCCTCAAGCTACAACTTAAGCTCACAGAGCTTAGGGGTAGTCATCCTATAAGGTGCTTGTGAGATAGGATCTGCTCCTAGAACCAAATCTATGTGAAAATATATCTCACGTGGGGGAGTTAACCCCGGTAGCTCCCTTGGAAAGACATCAGAAAAATCTCTCAAGATGTGATGGTCATCAAGATATGGCCCACTAGAATCATCCTCAGATCTGTCACTAACCATGACAACATAAAACTGGCAACCTTGCCGCACACACCGCTTAAGCTACATAATAGAAATAGTGCAGATAGAAATGGGCCTCCTAACTCCAGCTATCACTGACTCAACCCCCAAATCATCTATTCATGATATAATATTATGGTAATAATTAACTCTGGCTCTGTGTGCAGATAACCAATCCATGCCCAAGATGACTCCATACAAACCCAAAGGAAGGATATGAAGATCTGAGGTAGTGGTGAAGGGTCCCAAATCCACTACACACTCCTTAACTAAGGAGTCTACAAAGATTTTGGCTCCAGAAGCCATCTTGACATCCAAACTAAGGCCCTATCTATCTATCACCAACCTGCAACGCTCTACTAAAGATGGTGCAATAAAAGAATTAAACGAACTAGAATAAAAAAGAATAGAGGTAGGAATACCACCAATGCTACATGAGGTCTCTATCACAGTGCCTTGATGCTCATAATGGTGGTTCTGACATCAGTGCCTTACCCTTGTTACAAGGGTTCTGTGGGAACTCTCTCTAATGATGTCCAAGAACACCACATCCATAACAACTACCTGGTCCTCTCCAATGAGATGTGGCTCCAACAGGTACTCTAGTGGTCTATGTCATGGATCTTGATGATCCAGCTATGGAATACTGAGGTCACTACTAATGAGCTCCTGCTGATTAAGCTCTCGGTGCACCCTGTGTCCTAATGGGACCCCTAGGGGGAGGCCCCATACTCCTTCCCCTCTGAGCATCAAATCTATGTGGAGGTCTGAACGATGGATGAGTCTGCTGCTACTTCTGTTGAGGTGGCTACTCTGGTGGCCTGAATGAAGACTGTGTAGAACCATGTCCATCACGAGGAGGAAGAGCTGAACCCCTCGACCTGTTATCCTACATCCTGTTGGATTTGGCTCCACACTCTATCCCTGGCCTGCTGAGTCTCCCCCCAGTTGCCTCTATAATGTAGGCCTTCTCAATGGCCTCTAATTTTGGTTGAATGGATTTGGATCTGCAGTCTATCTCTGGTGGGTAATGAATGTGTACCGCACCTCCCAAATCCAAATTTAGGCCCCTGATGAACCTGTGAATCCTGACCTACTCATCTTACATATAGTCGACATACTGAAGTAAGTAAAGAAATCAAATCTCGTACTTTGATACAGTCATGGATTTCTGACGTAGGTCATGGAACTTATCTATCCTCTACTGAATAAACCTCTTGGATAAGTATCTTCTCCTAAAACACTCCTCGAAGAGCTCCCAGGTAATTGTCTCTGAGTCTACGTGGAGATTCTACTCCTCAGTCCTCCACCAGACACCTGCTCCATCCCTCAGAAGATGAATTACAACATGAGATTTTGTGTTGCTAGTACATGGGAAAAGCTTGAAGCACCTGCTTAAGCTCACTAACCAAGCCTCTTATTTAAAACCTCATGTATCTCTAGAATAATGAGATGGGCGTAGCTTCAGGATCTCCTAGACATGATCTGTAGATGATGACTGTTGACCCCTAGGTCTCTCTGCATGATCCTCCCTCCACTTATGGCTCCAAGATCTATCTCTGTGTCCTGAAGTCCTATCTCCACATCCCCTCTAAGGTGGTTCTGCTCTAGCTAATTACACGTGGGAGTTCTCTACCCTATGCTCATCACTGTGTCGTGGAGATGCACAAGCCTCTACTGATGGCTCTCTATCCTGTCTAAAAGGTCATCCTCCTAAAGCTCCTCCACATATAGTGGCATTGACATCCTGTAGTGTCTCTAATATCTGAGGTAAAATAGCTGCTATGACCTTATATGGAGGTGGCAAGTCTAGGTCTACGTGTAAGAACCCCTCATCTAGTATGCGCCTCCTGCATAGACCAAGGTGAGAGTTAGTTTGTCATTCTACATTTTGTTTCAATTTTCTAAGTTTGTTATATTTTACAAATATCATACAATGTTGTTTTCTAGGTTTAGATTTTCCCTAGGTTTAATGTTCATGTTTTGTGTTTTCAAGTGTGCCCAAGGGTCCAAGATTTGAACCCAGTGCTTTGATACCAAGTGTAATGCGCACAAATTTGACATTCTAAAACCACATTAATCCTTGAATAATTATCTAGAAAGTTGAGGATTTTTTTTTTCGTTTTAAGTTACAAGGGTGTCAAACCCTATGGTAGGTTTGATTAAATTCCTACCAACAGTGTTACATTTCATAATATAGATCCCATCTAGATAATTAATTAAATATTCTTAGTTTCATTCTAATATTAAGTTGATTATCATCATTCGATAGAATCCATTAATTTCTTCTGCTTGATTAAATAGTGTTCACTATCACAAACTCACAATTATCTCACATTTATTAAACCCTTACCCTTAGATACCTTAGTCCCTTTAACTTATTAGCCATAATTCCCATTGAAACATTTACTTAAACACATTAGGAGAGTTACACATTTAACTTAATATATTAGGGTGCTAAGTAGCCCCATTCACCCACTTACATACACATGGATTATTTAAAAGCCCAAAATATATTGTCACCTAACAATTGTTGGATTGATTCTTAACCCTTGGATCAAATCAATAGGGACCACAAGATTTGATCTACTCAAAAGAATCCCTAATCATCCTTAAGGAAGTCTTCTTAAGCATTTCTTACCCTAAGCTCATTCATTTGGTTCCCTTTGATTTACAGGTTGAAGGAGTGGATGCCATGGATCAAGGGAAAACCATGAAGGAGTATTATTGGATCCAATGTGCAAGAAGAAGGGGATCCCATCCAAATGTCTCCCTTCTAGAATAGTTGAATCTTAGATCTAACCATGCATTCATAGTTATTTAGTTTCAATATAAGCATCTATCCTAGATCTGGTTTGAGATCTATTGTTGATTACTTTTAAATTTTTATTTGGTTTCATTGAAGGGGAAGGAAATCCCATTTTATAGATCAAGAGTCTTATGCATTTAAATCCCTCTTTACAGGTTTTTGTATGAGTCTAAACTAGCATACATGACCCACATAGGTTGGATCTACATTTAGGTGTAGTTTAGATCCATAAGAACCAATGGTTTGGCCGGAAACATGTTCTTTACAAAAATTCATGCACAAGTGAATGACGATGGTCTATTGACCGACCGCGGTATCCTTTGTGATACCGACGTCAGTTCCACTACCGACGACGGTTCCTGTGTTATTGATAATATTTTTTTTGAATATTGTTTTAAATGCAAGGGGGTTAAGATATTAATTCCAGGAGAAATTTTATTCAATTTTAGGAAATCATCACAGTCTCAGATGCATCTGGTATAACAAGGCACAACCAATGACTGCCAAGTTTGCATAAATGAAAATAGTGCAATATTAAATGACCAATTTCGTTCTTCGGAATACCAATGATGGTTCAGTCACCGACATCAGTTATGGCCAAAAGAGTCTAATTTAAATTTTTTAGCATATCTTTAACATTTTGAGGTTCACACTTATCCTAATGCCATTGCCAACAATTATCCATCAAATTAAAGGTTATTGTGCAAGTCATGATATCGTTTAAATTGATAACTAAACTTGGAATAACATTTTAAAGTCTGTAACAAGAAATAATGACCGATGTCAGTAATGAGTACACTGACGCCGGTTAAGACTGACCGGTGTCGGTCACTGTGTATGCTAGAGAAATCTAAAAATGAACATATGAAAGAACATGTATTTCAAAGGATAACTTTAACTTCAAATATAACAAAACCAAATAGTGTTTAACTGTTTCAACTTAAAAATAAATCTATGACAACCTCCCAATTCACATTATGATCAAACATTAAGAATTGTAACTTTATTTCTTTCCAACACAAGGTAAAATTTAAACATGATATCCATTCAATACATTCCTTTACAGAAAACTAATTTGAAGGGAAAGGAAAGACACATTCTATAATGAACTTCCTTCAAATATTATATTACAACTTGGTAACTAAAACTTTGCAAAGCATCTTTTCTTTTAAATACAAGTCTACTAGTCTTCAACCTCAAGTGGGGATTACAAGAAAGTATTTAGGATGAAGGTTTGTTTTTGAATCCAACAAATGCTCCAAATCCTAAATTCTTTAATAAGAGCTCCACTATTTCATCACTTTAATCACAAAAACAATAATGGGGGAGAGGCAACACTCTCCACCCAACAAATAATCTAATGAGGGGAAGAAGCAATCCTCCTCCATAAAGGATGGATCCAACTCATGGAACAAAACACAATCCTTCAACATCACTATACAAAATTTCACAACTATGTAACACACATTCAACACAAGAAAACAATCACAAGAATGCAACTTTTAAAATACACAAGACTTGAAATGCAAACCAATGGAGCAAGGATCTATGGCAAGATCACTTATGGCTCCCAATGGGATTAGGTTCCCACCTTAAAACCCTCTAAAAATAGATCTCAAACCCCTACACAACTATTATGCCTCCCTTAATATCCTCTTATGCCTTCCACATTCTCTTATGCCTCCCTGAAATCTCTTATGTATCCCTAAAAAGAACTAAGTAAGAAATGCAAGCATTCTCTTATCCAAGGTGGGGCACCTGTTATCTCTCGAAAGTGCACCCTGTAAAGAGATGGCTGCAGGTGTTCTAAGCTTGCAAATTTTATCTCTCTCTTTCGTAGATACAATGGAAACACCTCAGGTCTATGGGTATACCTATTTTGAGGTAAGTCTCCGGTATCAAGGCCGGTTCCTTATTGATGTATCCTAAACTGATTTCTGGGGTTTAAGGGTAAAAGATGAGTGTAAAAAATGAATTAAAACTAAGGTGATACACCAAAATTGTATGAGGTATTTGACTGAGTACATACACAATTGATATGGAATGAACTTCTGATGCACAGGCCAATAGATTTCTGAAGATAATTAAGGGTAAACACTTTGATGTATTGAGGGATAGAATCACAACAATACTACTAAGTTACACATACACATTAATATCATGCAGAGATTACTAAATTTGCAAGAGGGTAAGATGATTAATCAGGGAATTAAACATTCACAAGATT
The DNA here is from genome assembly GCA_019776745.2 of Taxus chinensis. Taxonomy (NCBI): domain Eukaryota; kingdom Viridiplantae; phylum Streptophyta; class Pinopsida; order Cupressales; family Taxaceae; genus Taxus; species Taxus chinensis. The sequence goes on along the minus strand of JAHRHJ020003334.1, from coordinate 123,821 downwards.
AATGGAAAACATACACAAGACTACAAATAATTGGAAAGGAAGAAAATACTTCACATTCAAAGGGAAATACTGGCAGAAAATTGCTTCAGTACTCATGTATCTAAAAATTCCTCTTTGTGCTTTGCCAAGGCACACAATATATAGCAAAATTGATTCACCCACCCTTCCTAAAAATAGACTAAGGTTGTACTCGCCCATGCATCCTATTTTTATCCTTTATTTAATAATAAATAAAGGAATAAAATAAAGCAAACTAGTACAAAGAGGCATTAATAGCCTTTGATTACATACAGTCAAACTGAAGTTGACTTTTCTATTTTTAAGAAAAGCATGGGTGAATAATTTGCTAATAATAAACCTTGCTTGATGAGAAAGTCTCCTTCTAGGTGCATGAAAATTTGTCTTCTTATCTGTTCTGTCCTTTTGTGAAGGCATGCAAGAAATCATCTCACCTGTGAGTGAGAAAAATAAATTCCACTAATCTGCAATACTTGCAAAAATAATCACCCATGCATCCACTTGATGGGCACCACCTCCAAGCTTAGGCTTTGACGTTGACATCTCCATGCATAATTTTGTCCTCTTATGGTCACATGTGAAATTTCAACCTCTGCAAGCAAAATGATACCTTTTTTTTAGGCTCTCATATGGGAACCACCTTTGATGTTAACCACTTTAAGGGTATGAGGTATTTAGCCAATTTTCAAGGTAAAATATTTCAATTTTATCATTAGCCCCTTCATGATTACATGTCAAACATATTCATTGTCTTCTCTGACTTGTGCATGTGAATACTATTCCATCATGACTAAGGTGGTAATAATAGATCAGGGGTCAAATAATGTTGACCATGCACTTCAGTATAGTCTTATCCTAACATGGACTCCTACACATATTATGATTAAATACTCATTTAGCTTGTTTTATATGGCAAAAATTTATGAGGCCTTCTTCTGAATTTGACTCAGATCATTTCATATACTATAGTGTTGAAAACATAATAATTTAAATGATAATTTTTCCCCATCCTCTAAGATGGCATACCCCTCAAGCTTTTTTGATGGCTCTTCTTTCGAGACTAACCTGAGTGGAGTTATGGTTTTTGTGGCTTCGACACGTACATACCTTTTTACCATGGTTTGGTTGAGTTTGGTTGAGTTAACATTGATTATAACTGCTTCTTGATTGTTGATTGAATGTACCTTGATCGTCTCCACCATGGATCTATAGCTTGGTAGTTGGCTCTTTCACTATGGTTAAGTTTCATTAACTCACTTCTTGAGCTCGTGTGATAAAAGTAACTCAAACCCTAATGATTGTTCCATTTTCACTCTTGCTCTCTTGGTGAAGCCCTGGTAATTTGTTTGCACAACTGCCATTATTGAAGCTTTTGACCTTGATTCAGTTCCTTTTTCAGTCTCTACAGTGAACTTTACAAGCATATATCTGATTCTTCTACAATTTTTTAACCTTTCTGGGTTCTGCGCATTGTATTTTCTGCTCTAAAGCTCGTTTCTTGAGGATTTTACCTATGTAAAGAAAAATCCTTTTGTATTTTCATCTTTATGAACTTTGAAAGATTCCAGTAATGAATGTGTGCCATCGTGAAGATTTGGGGCTCTTCTTTACGAATTCGAGTTCTCTACATTTTTAGCATGAAGTTTGCATTCTATTGGGGTTCATCCTGGAGGGTTTTTAGCATGCTCGAACCTTGATTTATTTTGTTCCATGACCATAGCTGTTCATGGAGATTGTTCTGAGCATTTTATTTTCCATTCTTTTAGCTTTCTGTAATCTTTTGGTCTAAAGCCCTCTGTGTGATCTCTTGGCCACCATTGATAAGAACTCGAAGCTTCACTACTTGATGATGGGTTGTCTTGATATTTACTGGAACATTTTACTTTTGACAAGGTAAGCATGTTTTGGACTCGAGCTCTCCTGGGTAATTCTTTGTCTATCATTTTTTGATATCTCTCATTTTTCAATTAAAAAATGACACCATATCTTCTGTATTTACCTTAAATAGAAATGGATATCATTCTTTCTATTCTAAATGATAAATATGAAGCTTTTTTGATGAAGGGTTTTCTCTGTTCGTGCATATTCTGTCTTCAATTCCAGATCTGGACATTTTTGAGATCTCTGTTTTTTGAACTTGTTCATTTTATTTCGATTCTGTAATCTACTTTGAAGATTTTAATGGCCTCTGGAACTCTGTTTAATTTTTGATCCGTCATGTTGCCATTTCAAGGTGTTTTGCGTATTAGTTTTCCTGGTCGGGTTTATCGCTTTGGCTTATGGGAACATTTGATATGGCCGTATCACTGAAACTCACTTCACATTCTTTCATACCTTGCACTACCTGATTTGAGCCGACCTTGTACTCACCGAGTTTGAAGCTTGTGTTTGATCCATTTTAAGAGTTTGTCAGTGCTCTGTTTCCATGCTTATAGCTGAGTTTAACCATGACTGAGAGCCATATCCTTTTGAACGTTCTGTGACTGTCTGATGTGAAGCAATAATTGGGTTTGATTTTCACTATAATAAAGTATCATGAATGTACAATTCAAAATTATGTTTCACTTTGTTGTATCTGCCTTTCACTGTAGATTTTCTGCATGATAGTTTCTCCACCCGAGAACTTTGTAAATACCTCAGACCCTCTATTTGTACTTCAGAGCATGCGTATGCTCCTGATTTCAAGCATTACTCAGTGTAGAGGGTTTGTAAAATGAAACTCAATTAGTATATGTTTTTGTTTTTGTTTCATCCCTCTACGGCTGGTAATACTGCTATGTTGCCATGGAGATTTGCATTGGATTTGGGCATCTTTCATGGTTTTCTGTGTTTTCTTGTCTTTGACTGAAAATTTTGTAGAAAAAATTACTGGGTTTGAACTCAGCTTCATCTGCATGATTCTTCTATATCATTTCTTATGAGCTTCTGGGTATTTTGATTTTCATATACTCTCAACTATATCGTGATCTTTTTACTTTAAGACTGTACTTCAAGATGTAAGTCTTTAATATTTTTGAATCTGTATCAATGTTTTTGAGTTGAAATGTTTCAATCATGTTTCTTTCAAAAAAATTGAGGATTTTGCAAAGCATTATGGCTTGGATTCCTGAAATCTGGAATATAAAGTTCCTCTGGAGTTTGTCTTATTTTACCATTCTTTTCTGCTGTGCCATTTGCTACCTGATTTTGGTTGTGAACTCTGTAATTCCTTAGTCATTTTGTGAGAAAAAATTGAACTGAAGCAATGCTCTTTCCATCATAAGTTGTTTTACTTCATAAACTGTAACCTTACATAGTCCATTTTAGTTTATAATGAAAATGCATACTTTTGATCTTAATAAATGATGCAGAAAATTTGAGTTCCATTTCTACTTTCAGATGATGATATTTTGTACTTGTTCTTATTTGCTGCAATTGATTGTACCTTTTAAACTTCAAGATTTTTACTTTTATTTTCATCGACATAACTATGTCTTTACTTGGAATGAGAAAGGAAGATGAACAATGTTGTTAGGTCCTTCTTTATCACTGGTCCCAAATTGTATATTGTGTAAATGCTTCTTTATTCATTCTGTACTGATTTCAAGTTCATTATTTGAAAGCACACCTACTCAAAGCTGTGAATACAACAAGAATGAAATCAGGAGCCTTGACGATCCTTTATTTCCCTTCTCAGGTACAATGCAGCAGCTGATGAAGATGGTGGAGAGGGGCAGCGAGGACAAAGTCAACCCAAACTGATGAAAATCCAGGCAATGATGGATTTCATCCTTTCTTTGTTCATAACTTTACGTATATGTCCTTTCATTGCATGCAATTGATTTTAGAGTTATTTCCACGGCTTGTGTGGGTTCACTATACTTTTATTCCATATGAATAGATGAACTATTTTCATGTAATGAGATGTATGTCTTTCCTTTCTGTACTTTCTTTTAGTTGAATGGATAATAATGAACTTGTACACTCAAAACACTTAAATAATTCACTTAATCATAGAAATAAATTAAAATCAAATGTACCTTTTGATGTTCATTGGATGAATAAAAATTTATTGTGCACCCTGTCCTTCAAAGCTACAACCTATCCGTAGCTTTCAAAACTTCATATCTGATACATGCTGCCCTTCCTGCCTTCCTCAGGGCCCTGCAATGGTCGTTTACGGATGTTTCATAGTTCTGACAAGGGTTTCAAATGGAATGGCTGCATCTATGAGGCATGGTGTTCTTTAACTATACCCAAGTTGTAATTTTAATCCAAAATGACTTCCAAATTTCCAAAACCAAACAATTAAAAACTATATCCTTTTCCGAGATGGCTGTCCCAAACATAGCCAAACTCGTAACTCGACCAATTTGAGAAACTTAAAAGTTTCGAGTTGACCTTTTTCACACAGGGTGCAAAAAATATCAACAATACCCAACCCAAATCCCTCCCAAAACATGAAATAAACTCTTATTCCTCCCTACATATAAAATACCCATAGCCTTCTCCTACACCATACTTAGGCATTCTACCCATGAACCCATCAAACATGTAAACCATTAACTTTCATACAAATAAACACATATAAAAGAAAACAAGTAAAACAACGGTGTAGTTCTTACCTTTCCATGGTATAAATTTGATCAAAGAGTCACACTCCAAGCTCCTTCAAGCTCAATCCAACTCCAACAAGCTCAAGACTTCAACAAGCATTCCCAAAATTCTCTAACTCCAAAAATACAAGAGCACAAATGAAAAGAAGTAACCCCCAAACAAACAAATAAACTTGCATATATAGAAAAAGGGAAGAGGAGGGTGAGGTGGCTCCATGTAGGATGCCACATCACTTATCCTCAATTCCACATCACAAGTCAAACATCAACCCCAATGCACAATAAATTTGTGGTTGAGAGGAATGAAAAAGCTATTACACACATAATCCAAACCCACACCGCCTAAGGACATAGTTTAAAACCCATGTAAGAAAAGTGCAATAAATGTACCTTTTTGTCTTACAAAACACTTAATGGGGTCTATTTCTGACCCCTCAATCCATAGGTAGGGTTGGTATAATAAATTAAGAGGTGTGGGACAAGCTTAGCTTGTCCCACAAGCCTCTAAAAATGGTCCTTAAGACCAAATCCGAAATTCCAAGGTAAGGTAGAGTTTACAACACTCAAATTCACATACACTCAACTTAAACCACAAATTTAAAGGACCAACTACTCTAATAAATGACCCCCTTTTGTCACATCCACAATTTACTTAATAAACATGATTAATTCGCTTAATTAAAGCACATTAATCAACAAAGATATAAAAGAATTACATCACAAAATAATTCACATACACCAAAATAAATAAAATTTAAGGGAACACATACAAAAAGCCCATGGTCACAATTGGAGGTTATCCCCCCATGGGAAACCCCCAGAAAAATGAACAAAACAACAACATTACATAATTTGCCATGGTGACCATCGTAGTATCCATCTAGTATTCTGTTGTGGTTGGTCTCCAATCCCCTTTTGATTGTTGTGATATAATTACCTACAAAATCACACAATACCTCCTTCGGCCTTGTGGTTGTATCAAAACATCAAAGATAAAATATATGCACATTAATCAATAAAATCCTCATATAATCAAATCATCATCTAAACTAACAATATTATCATTTGTCTAAAATTCCAACAACATCTCAATTCTATCTTTTTATCAATATCAACAAGATCACAAGCTTAGTTCAAATGCTAAATCGTAGTCAATATGAAGAGAATTTTGGAGGTTAGTACTATACATGCTAACAACACATCATCATCATAAATATAAATTTCTCTCTATGTCTCTAAGAATCCACGTAAATCATACTATAAAATCACAATCCATCCATAGTCAGAATATCTCTATCATCTAATCATTATGTTAAACCAAAATGATATAAAAATATTCATGTCTATACTCAACAGTAATCGAATTAAAAATAGAATAAGTGTCGAAAAGAAGTGGGAACTACAAAGTTGGATATCTGTTTATTACATCTGTGGAACCGTGTGACTGTCTCATGAGGAACCCACATCTACTGTATATTACCATCACTGCAACTATCCAAATATTGCTAAATTTACAACATACCTTGGGTTTTCAGTGTGGGTAATGATTCTGGATCTCAAATAAGATTCTTGTATTAATTTTCAAGGGATGTCATAGGCCTGAAAAGATGCATGTTGCACTAACATCTCCTACAACACGCCATCTCCCATCCAATTTCCCACCAATTCAGCACAATTCCACATAACATCATGTTTATTTTATTTTATTATTTTTTGTGGAGGCTTCACTCATTGTAACCATCTAATTACTACAAAGTTTTTAAATTTTAATGAGGGTTCTAGTGTGGTCGTTTCCTTAGATCCCAATTAAATTGTTTTCATTAATTATGCAAGGAAAAAGATAGGTCAGAACTTTTTTAGGACAAGGGAAAATTTTGAAGCACCCGCTCAAGCTCACTAACCAGGCCTCTACCTAAAATTCACCTGTGTCACCAAAATAATGAGATGGTCATAGATTCAAGATCTCCTTGATATGGTCTACAGTTGTAGTCTGGTAACCCATAGGCCTCTCTGCATGCTCATCCCTAAGCCTAGGGCTACGAGACCTATCCCTATGTCCAGAAGTCTGGTCTCCTTGTCACCTCTGTAGCGACTCTACTCTTCTTGACTCCACGCAAGAGTTCTCTCCTCTATACTCCTCACTGTGTTGAGTAGATACATGAGCCTCAATGGATGGCTCCCTATCATGTCTGATTAACCGTCCTCCTACCGACCCTTTGCATAAAGTGACATTAATTTCCTAAAGCGTCTGTAAAATCTGGGGTAGGATGGCTGCTACAACATGATCTAGAGGTGGAAAATTTAGATCTATATGAAAGGACCCCCTCGTCTTGTCGTGCCTCTTGCACATACCCAAGTGAGAGTTAGTTCATTATCCTAGGTTTTATTCAGTTTTCCATGTTTACTAAAATATGTAAATTCCAAACAAAGTTATTTTCTAGATTTAAAAGTGTGATAGGTTTAATATTCAGGTCTCAAGCTTTCTAGTGTGCCCAAGGGTCCAAGATTTGAACCTATGTCTCTAATGCCAAGTGTAACGCCCACTAAAACAACCACTCGAGACCCAAGAACAACCTAGGTTTAGATAGAAAAATTATGGAATAATTTTTTTCTTTGAAAAGCATGTCTACTATAAGGCTTCAAGCAACACTTGACACAACAAGGATTCAAAGTCAATTATAATTTTCCAAATGAAAATTTTCTCGTTGTTATAACCATTAGATCCACATTACCAAATTAATAAGTATAATTTATCCAATTATAGTTACATTTCTCTTAGGAGTTAATAAGTAATTAAATTAACTTTATAGTTAAATATTCCTTAATTAATTTTAGAGGGTCAAAAGGGCCAAAGGAATTAAATACCTTGGGTATTTAAGTGCACCCTGTCCAAGAAACAAACAAGGTTCCTATTTGTATGGGATAGGAGAACATTCCCTTATCCCTAAAAAGGTCAACCCATGCTTTAGAAATAAACATTTAAGTTAATAAGGGGTAATTTACCATTTACCCACTCTCAGCATCATCTTACCACTTCAACCTATTTTTTCACATACTTAACACACTTATGGTTTCCTGTAAACAATTCCATTAGATAGGAAATTTCTTCCTCTTTCCAAAGATATAAAGAAGTCCTCCTAACTCCTCATATTCCTTAAGTTACAGGATGGCGGGCCTGTGGAGGAAAATTTTCCCTAAAGGTGGGTCTGGGAAAGAAAATTTCCCCAAAAGCTGGCTAGCGGGCCCTGGGAAGAAAATTTTCCCTAAAGGCAGGCCAGCGGGCCTCGAGAAGAAAATTTTCCCAAAGTGCAAGGGACATGTGGCACGTTGATAAGCCCATGCGGGAAGGTGGGTCATTGCAGGTAAATTGGATTCTAACTCTTTTTGTTTGAAAGGAAAAAAATGTTCAAAAACCCCCGCGCCTCTATTGATGCCCAAGGACACCATGTGTCCTGCCCAAAACAACACAAGTGGGGGAGTGGATCATCGGGGAAAACTTAGAATTATTTGATTTTGTGTTTAAAAAGTGTGAAGGCAAAAAGCAACCCGCGCCTCTGCCGACGTCAAGTGAAGCCACGTGTCAGTCCAATAGTGACCTGCGGGAAGGCGGGCCGGTGGGAAAACTTAGGGATTTTTTCCAACTTTTTCCCAAAGGTGATAAGGTCAAAAACCATCCGCACTTCCATTGATGTCTAAAGATGCCACGTGTCAGAACCACAGTGACAGGCGGAAAAGCGGACCGACGGGGAGACTTAAGATTTTTTTTCCCTATTCAAAAAGGAAAGTTTGAAGGTATGGGCCCGCGAAGGCATTTTTACCAAAAGTGAAATGGTGGGGCCGCAGAGGAATTTTTGATTTTTTTCTTTTTGCAAAAGGTGCCCTAAGCAATTTTCAGGCCCATGGGTCCGATTCACAAAATTTTCCCTCTTTTTTTTTAACCAAGCAAAGTAAAATATTCAAAAGGCCATAACTTTCGACTGGAAGCTCAGATTTGGGAAAATGAGGACTTTTTGGAAAGGGCTCAAACTCCTCCTTACATTAAAACCAACAAAATTCATTTTTGATAACTTAAGTGGGTGGATTTGACATAAATTTATTTCCTTCCATTAAAATGTGAATAAAACGTTTTGACTCCCAGAATCGGTCCAATCCGACATTCCTTCTTCCTCAACATATAAAAAAGACATGGAGAATCACACTTGGAAGGATTTAGAATGAATTTCAAGGTTTAAATGTTAAATTTTGAGTTCTCAATATGAATTTATTTTCTCCTTTTTCTGTAACTGCATTATTTTGTCCCTTGCCCAATTAATAAAGTTCTGCATAAATTTCTTAAACAATACAAACAATTTTAAGATTTGTTTTGTTCCTCCTTAACTTGTTTTAATGTTTTAACTTATCTTTCATCAATGCAGATTGTTCTGTATAATTCCTGATATTCATTTACAGGTTTACAGTATATCAAAAAATAGAAATCATACTTAAACTCAAATGGATCAAATATTCGTTATCATCCTCTAAGTATTTAAATTCATTCAAATCTGATTTACAAAATTTAACTTTACTTCAATCAATACATCAATACCCAAAATGTAGTTCTACTTTAAAATCATGCATTTCGAATGAAACTGAGAAATATAATGTTTGTTCATACGTATTTCTTTCAATTTTCAAACAAAGATTTCACAATATATTTTCAAAAAGGAGGAGAGGCAATGCTCTCCACCCAAACAAGAATTCCAATGAAGAGGAGAAGCCGTCCTCCTCATTGGTCCCTGAGCCCTAACCACAAGGCAATAAGAAATGTATTTAAAGTCATGGCAACAAACAGGCTTCCACAACACAAAAACAATTTTCAAAAATAAAACAACGTCCAAACACATACTGCAGTTTGCAACCACATGAAGAATACCAAACAATACTCAGGATTCATCATACACAAGCCAAAGAAGCAAGACCTATGGGGGAAGCTGCTTATACCTCCCAAATTGGGGAAATGGGTGTCCACCTTAAGATAAAACCACCAATATATATATAACGTCATATAATAAATGATATATATATATATATATATATATATATATAGCGTTCTAGGAACATGCTTCAACCCAACAATTAACCCGAAAATTGTGACTAATTTTTTTTTGTTTAAGTTATAGGAAGGTTGCAAGGGTGTTTGACCCTTAGTGTAGTGCCCACTTCCCTTCGGCACTTTTGATATTGATCATGATACTACTGACTATATTATGAACATTATTGTGACTTTTGATTTAGCATGATGTTAGATGTTAGAGCATGGACTATTATTGAATTTGATTCATATATGATGCATGTGGATTATTAGAGACATTTATATGGATATTGACATGATGTTGACATGGTTATATTTATGGATGTTGTTAGGACATGTGATATTTAGATATTTTGAGTAGACCGAGAAAATTGAATTAAAATTGATGATGATATAGTTGTTGATGAAATCGTAAGTGATATTGTTGATTGTCTGGATGTTGTTGTGATATATATATATATATATTGATGATTTTGAAATTATATTTATATTCATTTAGATATTCTGATATGGCCACAAGGTTGAAGGATGTATTATGTTTTGTAGGTTAAAATATCAAAACAAACATGGAGGGGGGAGGGGGGGGGGGGGGCGGGGGGTTGGAGACCAACCACATTGGAATTCTAGATGAATTCAACAAGGTCACCATGGAAACTTGTATTGTTCGTGTGTGTGTGTGTTTGATTGTTTTTAGGGATTCCCATGGGGGGATCACCTTTAAATGTGAGCAAGGGTTATGTGTATTTATTTATTTGGTTCCTTTGTTTAGTATGTATGTGTTTTATAAGTGATGTGTTCCCCTTTTATTTAAATAAATTGTTGTAAAGTAATATGAGTAATCGTATTGGTAAAAATTAATTAATCAAATTGGGACATAAGAAAGTAATTATTGGAGTTGTTGGCTCTTGTATTAAATGTTGTGAGATAAGTGTAAGAAAGGTATAAGAGATGTGTAAGTTGATTTTGGAATATGGAACACTCCACCTTATTTGAAATTCGAATTTGTCCTTGGAGTTTGATTTTGGAGGCTTGTGGGACAAGTTAGACTTGTCCCACACCTCTTAAATTTGCATACCAAGTAACTGAAAGGTCAGTTACATTTAGCCACACTAAACAATAAATGTAAAATAATGTCTGAATGATTTTATTCAATGTGAGGAGTGTATGAATACATGAGAGAATGTGGTTAAGAGGTAACCACCTGTAACTGAAAGGTCGGTTACATTTAGCCACACTAAACAATGTATTAATTATGCCAACATTCCCCCCCCTTAATACATTGTTGTTACAAATCTACCCTAGATTCATCATCTTGTTACGTCGTGACATGTCCTATCTACTTCTTGTAATAAGGACTTTGTATGGATTTTCTTGAATCTCTGCAACATATGTGCTCTCATTTGTAAAAAAACAGATGAAGAAGTGAGCTCAAAAGCTCATGTGGTGCACCACAAATGTGCCTGAGGGCATTTAATTTGGCGTTTGTCATCTGGATCGACACAACTCTTCTTAGTCTATATGTCGAACAAGACTCAGACCATTATGTCCTCGAATTGCAAGTTTTGGAGACTGGTGAAGAGTAGATACCGATGCTCTTGTGGGCTTGACTTCGGCTCTCTCAAATGTGACACGTCTCTATGGTTACTTGCAATGTTGCTAACATCTTTGGGCATGACTTTCATGCTCTCAGACTATTGCATGGGATCATAGGCTGGTTTTTCGCATCCATCTTTGATAGAAAATTTGATGAATGAATGAAGGGGCTTAATCTCGTTTTGTTCCAATTTGATTCAAACAAATTCCACATGTCTCTTGATCTTTTGTACGATGTGCACAGGTATAGTCCTCTCATTAATTCGCTTATCAAATAAAACCCCTGTCAGGACTTATAGCGTTTTGAGGCAAAGATGTTATAGGTGACTAGATTATTGTAGGCGGAGCATTCTGTTGCCTCCTTGCCATAACAAATGCATTGCATTTCTCTAAGCGACAGATTTTTCACTGTCTTCTCTTCAAGTTTTTTTTTTGCTGAAGCGGTTATATTTCATAATTGTCTTCTTCCACCTCTATTGTATTTATCCCCTCTCTCTTCGATGAATGTGAATCAGTGTGGAAGTGGGAGTAGAAAAAGAAGAATTTTATTCACCCTTCCATCATACTCGAATGGGGAATTGTATTGCGCTACGCTGTACAGGGAAATTTAGGGTTCCCACGGCGAGCCACTCAAACTCTCCTGCAACTCGGACGCCTCCTCTCCAACGTTGTAATCACTCATAAATCCTCCAAACCTTCGCCCTGCCATGTATCGAACATCCCACCTCTTCTGCTCTAGCGCCAGGCTTTCCTCTGCTTTGGGAGGGGCTTTCTCAAATTTTTTGGGCACGTAGGAACATGCTTCAACCCAACAATTAACCCGAAAATTGTGACTAATTTTTTCTTGTTTAAGTTATAGGAAGGTTGCAAGGGTGTTTGACCCTTAGTGTAGTGCCCACTTCCCTTCGGCACTTTTGATATTGATCATGATACTACTGACTATATTATGAACATTATTGTGACTTTTGATTTAGCATGATGTTAGATGTTAGAGCATGGACTATTATTGAATTTGATTCATATATGATGCATGTGGATTATTAGAGACATTTTATATGGATGTTGACATGTTGTTGGACATGGTTATATTTGTAGATGTTGTTAGGACATGTGATATTTAGATATTTTGAGTAGACCTTGAAAATTGAATTAAAATTGATGATGATATAGTTGTTGATGAAATCGTAAGTGATATTGTTGGTTGTCTGGATGTTGTTGTGATTCATATATATATGGATGATTTTGAAATTATATTTATATTCATTTAGGATGTTCTGATATGGCCACGAGGCCGAAGGAGGTATAATGTTTTGTAGGTCAAAATATCACAACAAACATCGGGGGATTGGAGACCAATCACATCGGAATTCTAGATGAATTCAACAAGGTCACCATGGAAACTTGTACTGTTCATGTGTGTTTGTGTGTTTGTTTGTTGTTATGGATTCCCATGGGGGGATCACCTTTAAATGTGACCAAGGGTTATGTGTATTTATTTATTTGGTTCCTTTGTTTAGTATGTATGTGTTTTATAAGTGATGTGTTCCCCTTCCATTATTTAAATAAATTGTGGTAAAGTAATGTGAGTAATCATATTGGTAAAAATTAATTAATCAAATTGGGACATAAGAAAGTAATTATTGGAGTTGTTGGCTCTTGTATTAAATGTTGTGAGATAAGTGTAAGAAAGGTGTAAGAGATGTGTAAGTTGATTTTGGAATATGGAACACTCCACCTTATTTGAAATTCAAATTTTTCATTGGAGGCTGATTTTGGAGGCTTGTGGGACAAGTTAGACTTGTCCCACACCTCTTAAATTTATTACCAACCATACCTATGGTTGGAGAGTTAAATTTAGACCTTCTTTATGCATTTTTGTAAGCCAAGTTGAATGTTGTAATTGCACTTTTCTTACATGTTTTAATTTCAGTCCTTTGGGGTGTGGGCTTGATTTGAGTGTGTAAGTAAAACTGTCATATTATTCACCCACCTATTTATTATGCATTGGAGAATGAAGTTGACTTATGAGTTGGAGTTGAGGATGTGTGATGTGGCATCCTACTTGGATCCACCTTATCCTCTTATCTTCCCTCTTCTATATATTTGAATTTCCTTGGCTTGTTTTGGGGTTGCTTCAGTTTTGCATACTTCATTTTGGTGGCGAATTATTTTGTCTGTTTTGAGCTCTTACTTTTGGAGAAGATTTGAGATTTTGCATGCTTGTAGATTGTTGATCTTGGACTGTTTTGCATTGGAAATATTGTTGTTTTGGAACTTGGAACAAAAATCCATCATGGAGAGGTAGGAGCTTGGCTCTTGTTACTGTTTCTTCTTTTATGCATGCTTATGTAAATGTTTTTTGTGTGTTTTGGTATGTTGTTGGGTGAATGGGTAGATGGCCTAAGTGTGTTGTAGGAGGAGACTATGGGGTATTTCTTGTGGGAGGGCATAAGGATTATTTATAAGTGGAGGGAGTTTGGGATGGGTGTTCCACCTTGGAAAATAAATAGCTGGCATTTCTTACTTGTTATAGGAGGGCCATAAGGGGGGGAGGAAAAAGAAAATGTGGGGGGGGTATAAGGGGTACTTGAGGGAGGCATAAGATTATGTAGGGATTTTGAAATGAATTGTTGGCGGGTTTTAAGGTGGACACTCATTTCCCATTGGGAGGTATAAACAGTTTTCCCCATAGATCTCACTCCTTTGGCTTGCATGATGAAGCCTGAGTGTTGTTTGTTGTCTTTTATCTGTGGTTACAAACTGCAGTTTTGTTTTGGACTGTGTTTTAAATGTGAAATTTGCATGTGTGTTGTGGAAGCCTATTGTTGTCATGAGTTGAAACACATTTCTTATTGCATTGTGGTTGGGGCTCGGGGGCCAATGAAGAAGGACATATTCTCCTTGTCATTGGATGTGGAGAGTGTTCCTTGCCCCCTGGGATCAAATTGAAATAAAGAGAGCATTTGTTGTTCCTTTCTCCTTGTTCTTATTGTGAAGTGGATGACCAATTATTGATGGAAAGATAAATGAAAATTTGGAGGAGATATTCATGTTGTTGTTCTGGAAATTGAGGAAGAAGACAAAGTTCTGACAGTCCCTTTTGAAACTTTTTTTGTAACCTTTCCCACTTTGAAGTGGATGATCTTGTATATTATTGTGTTGGAAAGACTACTCTATTTTAGCTATGAAAGTTGTAATTAATTATGGAAGAATATATCTTGTATTCAGTTCTGTGAATAGAAAAGAAAGATATGCATTTGATATGTTGTATTTTGAAAATAAATGTGAAATAAGTTGTAAGAGATTCCTTTGAATTAATAGAAGTTTTTTTCCTTGTTCATATGATCTTATTTCCATTGGAAATCTATGTTTAATATACAGTAGGAAACCTTTGTTTGTAAAAGTGAAAAGGAAGCATGTATGAAGAAATATTGCACTGCTCTGTCTCATTTGAAATGTTTGATTTAAAAAAATAGAAGTTTCATTCTTGTCTCTATCATTTGATTGAAGGAAGGAAAACTATTTAAAAACTAGCATGGAATAAATTCAATGTTTTTATTGCATGGCAAAAGAGATAGTTTAATCTCTGTTCTTGAAATGTACAAACTTCATTTCTACTTCACTGTATACTTTGCAAATTCCTTTTTATCAAATGTCCAAAACAACCCTGAAAATCTATAAGAGAAAAATGAAATATTCAATTAGACTTAATGAGATACAAATGATCTCCAAACTAAACTAAAACACTAAAGAAATTTTTTAAAGAACCTTCCAAATCGAGCAAAGGCAAAATTACAGGTATTCTGCTGTGTAAACATTGGTAATTTTTGAAATGCAAATCAATTGAACAAATTGACCTTTGTTTTATGCCCCACATTCTTCCAAATGTAGATCTCCATGTCTGTTTGACATGTTGAAGGAGAAAGAATGAAATTTTTTGAACAAAATTCATAAGTTAAAATGACCAGTTCACTTGTATGTGACAAAACGTCTTCTCAAAATTGACCCTTAAAACTTTATCCAAATTAAATTTTTAAATTTTATGTGCAAAGAGGATGTTGAGATATTTTTAGAAA
This sequence comes from Taxus chinensis, assembly GCA_019776745.2. Classification (NCBI taxonomy): domain Eukaryota; kingdom Viridiplantae; phylum Streptophyta; class Pinopsida; order Cupressales; family Taxaceae; genus Taxus; species Taxus chinensis. The sequence goes on along the minus strand of JAHRHJ020003334.1, from coordinate 108,468 downwards.
GTCCTCGTTTTCCAAAACCGAGTTCCCAATCAAAAGTTATGGCCTTCTAAAGTTTTTACTTCATTTGGCTTCAAAAAATAATCTAACTGTCAAATTTTAAATGAATAAAATATTCCCTGGCAGACCCGTGGGCTTAATTTTTCCTTTACACTTTTTTCCCAAAAATTACTAAAGACATGAAGCCTCCCACTACTCTGCCAACCCAAAACATTTTTTTTGGTCAAAATAACCTAAGATCGAAAAAGGAAAATTTGGTAACTTTTCCCCACGGCCCTGCCGCTCCGCCCTTCGCATGTGGAAAGCACTTCTGTGGGCGCGTGGGCCCATGGTTTCAACTTAGCCTTTTAGATCCTTTTGGTGAAATTTCCTAAATTACTCTGTCAGACCGCTTCCCCATAGCCAATGATTGGCTGACACATGGCATCACGAGGCAACGACGGAGGAGCAGTTGTTTTTCTAAAAAACTTAACTTTTAAAACCTTTTTGGAAAAATTTCTTGAATTTCTCCATCGCCCCATAGGTAATTATTTGATGACACGTGGCTTCATGAGGTGATGAATAAGGAGTGAAGGTTTTCCTAACTTTAACATTTTAAAACTTCTTTTGGTGAAAATTCTAAAGTTTCTCTGTCACCCCACCATCGGCAACCAATGATTGGCTGACACGTGGTAGACTTAGGTATCGGCGGAGGCGCGGAGCGTTTTAAAACTTTGAACCATTTTTATTTTTAAACCTAAATTTTTCTAAGTCACTCTGACGGCCCACCGACCCATTGCCAATAAGATCCTGACACGTGGCACCCTTGGCGTCGGCAGAGGCGCGGATCGTTTTGATCCCTTATTGCTTTTCGGAAAAAAAAAAACACTTAATGTCTTAAATTTCTCCAGCGACCTGACTTCCCACTGGATCTCAGAAATGCTGATGTGTCCCCTTACAGGCTCACGGGAACATGGAGGAAAATTGTGTTTTTATCCCTAAAAAAGGAAAAGCACTAAATTCTTCTCCACTCCGCCGGCCCACGTGCTTGGGAAAAATTTTCTCCCCACTCTCCGTGATTCCTTCTCTGGGTGAAATTTCTCCCCGTAGCCTGTAGGCCACTCTTTGGAAAATTTTCCTCCCCAGGCCCGCAAGCCCGTTCTTGGGAAAATTTTCATCCCAAGGCCCACCGGCCCATAACTTGAAAAATATGAGGAGTTAGGAGGACTTCTTTATATCACTGGAAAGGTGGGGAGATTTCCTATCTAATGGGAATGTTTTCAAGAAGTTTTGAGTGCATTAAATGTGATAAAAATCAATTTTAATATTTTAAGTGAGTTCTGGGAGTGGAGTTAGTGAGAATTTAGTGAGAATTTACCCTTTTAGTTTTTAATGTATAATCTAATCCTATGTTTTGACCTTGTAAATTAATACTGTAGGGAAATTTGAGCTAGGTATGGATTTATCATACTTAATATTTTTTAGTGTGGTTTTATAATGGAAATGTAAATTGTTGAGTTTAATTATCCTTGAATCCTTGTGAACACTTTTAAAAAAAAATATTCCATAATTTTTCTAACTAAACCTAGGTTGTTCTTGGGTCTCAAGTGGGAGATTTTAGCGGGTGTTACACTTGGTATCAGAGCCATGGGTTCAAAGCTTGGACCCTTGGGCACACTAGAAAACTTGAGACATGAACTGTAAACCTAGCACACTTTTAAATCTAGAAAACAACCTTGTTTGAGAATTGAAAAAGAAATACCTATGAAGAAATATTACATTACTTTGTTCATTTGAACTACCAGAATTAAAATAATAATAAAATAATAGATTGTTTGAATTGTTGTACTTTTAGTAACACAGTTTTGTCTAAACCTGAGTAACTAAGAATGTCAAATTAAATTGATTTTTGTGAACTTCTAGCGTAGTGGAACTTGGTTCTACCTTGAAAAGATGTTGTTTGAGGAGTCCTAACCCTTATTATAGTTGTATGATGCAATAAATCTGTTGAGACTCTCCCTTATTGGATTTGTTGGAATGATAAATTGTATGGTGTGACTCTTGTGGCCTAGTGTTGGAGGTTGTGTTCGGGAGCCTATCAGAGTCAATTAGGAGTTGTTAATCATCTAAATCTTCCCTCCTTCCTTCAGTGGTTAGACGAGTTAGTTTTGGTTGTCACTTTGGTGACTCAATCCCCGTAAGAGTAAGTAGAATGTTAGGTCTTGGTGTCACCTTTGATCCAACTTTGCGTGAACATCATTAGAGCGGATCTTGAGGCATAGTACCCCTCTTAGTGGCCATGAAGGGCTGCGAAGTGAATGTGGTGTTAACGTTTTGTATTTTACATTCGTAAACTTGTGTCATTTTATCAAGGACCAACATCTTATTTTATGATTGGATTGAGAAGCTCTGAGGCTCTTTTAGTTATTTATATTTTTGAAAATTTTCAGACTTTGCAATGTGGCTACTTAGCCACTTTCCTTGATTGTTGATATTTCTTTGATTTTATTTTGATTAGTGACTCGGAGCTCATTATGTTGTTGGAAACTTAGCTAAATGTTATGTGGTTCCTTCTTGCATGATGATGAGCTGGTTCTATGTTTTTTGTATTGTGACATTTCGTCGTATGGGGGTACACCCTGGGTGTCTTGAATGTCTTCTTAGGTGCTTAAGTTATGCCTTGGTTTTGGATGCACGGAACCTTGAGTGTGTCTAGGATCTTAGATTGACCTTTTCATTACTTGACCTTGCTAGGAAGAGAGTTCGTTGTGTAGTATGGTCTAGTTAGCAGTCCAATGGCATGGTGGTGATTCTCTTATAATCTGGTAAGAACTTGATCCTTGTCAAAGTAGAAGTGTCTAATTATGGCCTTTTGGATTATGTTAGGATCGGATTGCTTTTGGCTGGTTGTGGATGTTAGTGGAAAAGTGTTTTTCTGGTAGTGGCTTTTCTTCGATGGCATGCTAAGTTTTATCAGGATTTCCTTATTTCATTATATAAAGTAGTGACTTGTGGATTGTATGCATCTTGGTAATTATGGTTAGAAATAATCCCATTCGAGTATTGTGTGTAAATTAAGTGTGTTTGTTTTCCCTCTTGACCTATAAATAAGTCTACCCTTTCCTTAACTTTTTAAGTTACTATGAATAACACTCTATGACCTATTAATTTTGAATTACATGGAGACACTTATGGATGCTTTGAGTCTTTTGGACCATACCACTGGTGATGTTAGTGTAATTAGACCTTGATGATTTAATCTCGGTGGTATTTTATAATGTGATTCTTCTTGTGAAACTATAACTCTTGGTCGTAAAGCACATGTTTAATAGATTAGCTGATTGACCACTTGCATTTGATGTTTTCTAGTGGAATGTGGTGTCCATGGAGTAAATATTTTCATTGTCATCTTGTTGCTTGGTTGGAGGTACCTTGTGGAAATATGGGTGTAGATTTGAAAAATTTCCTTGTCTTATCATGTGAGTAAAATGATTTCACCAAAACAACAAACATTGTTAAACCCTAGTAGATCAGTAAAAGTAATTATGCTTCTTTAATGGGCCTTCCTTGTAACTTCTTTTGAGAACTTGTAGAAACCCACTAGGAATGTTTTATGATACTTGTAATTAGTGTAAAAATCTTGAAATATTGTTGTGATCCATGTTGGTTGATTTTTTCCTAGTTCTTACAAAATTAATGGTGTGTTTGCTATGTTGAATGCCCTTATTCCTCTAGAATTAAAAACGTGATATGTTGTTTTCCATAAAAGTAATAAGTGTGATATGTTTGAATATTCCTTCTAATTAAATTTTTAAAACTAAGTGATAAGATGATTCACCCAAACACCATAAAGCTATAATTGAGGAGATTTGGCCTTGAAGCTTAAAAAATAAACTAGAAAATAGAAAGAGAAAATGGTCCTTGCTTTAACTTTGGTAGATTAATAGAAGAAATTAAAAAAACCCATGTAGAAGAATATAAAGGAAAACTTTTCCTTCTACCTTCCCTAGGAAGAAAATGAATACTTTTTCCGCATGTACAGAATGGCGAGATATCATGGCCACCTTAGTGGTGCTCCTTATAACGCAAACATGTGATATCATAATAAAAGGAAGATTTTAATTAAAGGAAAATTTTGTAAGGAATGTGCTTAGAAAGAAAAACTATATATATATTAAGTGAGTAAGATTTTGTTTTGAGTGCAATGTATGGTTAAACCTGTAGTTTTACCGCCTACCCAGGATTGTGAAAACACCTTGCTAATAGTGATGTGTTCTAGTTTCTTAGTACCTTCTTGTTCATATATGTATGTGCCTTTCTTTGTGGGAGTTTTGGGTCATCATACCCTTATCGTCCCGTAGCTTGACAAGTGTGAGTTGTGGTATTTTTGGATTGAGACTTATCTCTTGTTTAAGAAGCAACCTCCTTGCATGTTGTCTTATCCTTGGAGACCTAAGTTATTGTAATTTTAAGACACATATGTTAAGGATATAAAATAACTTTGGGAAGTCTTCTTTTCTTCATATTTTATTGGGTCACCTTGTTATTGTTGCCCCTTTGCCGTTAGGATGGAAAGTGCAAGATGATGTTATTCACTTTTTTCACGATGCACCTTGGATTGTAGTTGGACCCCCTTGTTACTTGTTTTTCTCCCTAGCTATCTTGAGTTATCCTTGGTGTTTCTTGTGCTCTCTTTATGGTTATTCCGAGCTTGAGCAGGAAATAAGATAAATAAATCCCATTGTGCTATAGTGTATGGTACTTCTTGTATTGATATGTTAGTTGCTAGGGGAGATATGTATATCTTTATTTTGTTAAATGGTTGATGTATTTAGATTTGGTTGGTGTGGTGTGTTCGATTCTTAAAAAAAAGTGTAAACATCAGACTATAGGAAACCTTGTGGTCATGAATTTGCTTATTATTACCATGAAAATTTTAATATACCCTCTCAAGTTGTATAAGTGCTTTCCATAAATAGTTTCCCTAATTGTAAATGTTTTGTTGATTTAGGTGTCCTTCCTTGTTGATTAACCTCATCTTGTGTGACCTCAAATGGTGGGACCTTGAGTAAACATGTCTCTCATACAAAATTTTGGCCATGGTTTATTCTGCTAGCCTAGTCTATACAACGAACTATGAAAACATAATTTAACTTAGTGGAAACCTTAATTTTTGTTACTGCTGTATGTTGTATTCCTTGGGAAATTATGTGGTATTTCTCAAACTCATGGAATTCTCCTTATTATTCCTCTACTTGGTGGTTACTCTTAAGAATCTTTTGAACTCTTCATGTTATATTGTTATGTGTTGTATCTTGGTTGATAGCGTAAAGTTACTCTCTAGATTTAAATGTTCGTAGCCTTGCATGTAGAAAGTTTAGAACTCATCCCTTACAATTTCCCTTCTTCTTGCTGAATTGCATTGGATCAAACTTGGGTTCTGTGGACCCACACTTGTCTGAAGCAAACAATCCCATAATGGGAGTGATCATTTTTCTGTTGCATTTGTTCCTATCTCTCTTTCTAGTGACTTCTAGGAGGAATTTGAGTCTAAGGGGAGGGGGATGTAGTGCCCACTTCCCTTCGACACTTTTGATATTGATCATGATACTGCTGACTATATTATGGACATTATTGTGACTTTTGATTTAGTATGATGTTAGATGTTAGAGTATGGATATTATTGAATTTGATTCATATATGATGCATGTGGATTATTAGAGACATTTATATGGATATTGACATGTTGTTGACATGGTTATATTTATGGATGTTGTTAGGAAATGTGATATTTGGATATTTTGAGTAGACCGATAAAATTGAATTAAAATTGATGATGATATAGTTGTTGATGAAATCATAAGCAATATTGTTGATTGTCTGGATGTTGTTGTGATTCATATATATATATATATATATATATATATATATATATATATATATATATATATTGATTATTTTGAAATTATATTTATATTCATTTGGATGTTCTGATATGGCCACGAGGCTAAAGGAGGTATTGTGTTTTGTAGGTTAAAATATCACAACAAACATTGGGGGATTGGATACTAACCACATTGGAATTCTAAATGAATTCAACAAGGTCACCATGGTAACTTGTATTGTTCATGTGTGTGTGTGTGTGTTTGATTGTTGTTAGGGATTCCCATGAAGGGGATCACCTTTAAGTGTATTTATTTTTTTGGTTCCTTTGTTTAGTATGTATGTGTTTTATAAGTGATGTGTTCCCTTTTTATTTAAATAAATTATGGTAAAGTAATATGAGTAATCATATTGGTAAAAACTAATTAAGAAAATTGGGACATAAGAAAGTAATTATTGGAGTTGTTGGATCTTGTATTAAATGTTGTGAGATAAGTGTAAGAAAGGTGTAAGAGATGTGTAAGTTGATTTTAGAATATGGAACACTCCACCTTCTTTGAAATTCGAATTTGTCCTTGGAGGCTGATTTTGGAGGCTTGTGGGACAAGTTAGACTTGTCCCACACCTCTTAAATTTATTTACCAACCTTACCTATGGTTGGAGGGTTAAATTTAGACCTTCTTTATGCATTTTTGTAAGTCAAGTTGAATGTTGTAATTGCACTTTTCTTACATGTTTTAATTTCAGTCCTTTAGGGTGTGGGTTTGATTTGAGTGTGTAAGTAAAACTGTCATATTATTCACCCACCTATTTATTATGCATTGGAGAATGAAGTTGACTTATGATTTGGAGTTGAGGATGTGTGATGTGGCATCCTACTTGGATCCACATCATCCTCTTATCTTCCCTCTTCTATATATTTGAATTTCCTTGGCTTGTTTTTGGGTTGCTTCAATTTTGCATACTTAATTTTGGGGTGAATTCTTTTTCTGTTTTGAGCTCTTGCTTTTGGAGAAGATTGGAGACTGTTGCATGCTTGTAGATTGTTGATCTTGGAATGTGTTTTACATTGGAAAGCTTGTTGTTTTGGAACCTTGGAACAAAACTCCATCATGGAGAGGTAGGATCTTGATTTTGTTACTGTTTCTTCTTTTATGTATGCTTATGTAAATGTTGCTATGTGTTTTGGTATGTTGTTGGGTGAATGGGTAGATTTCTTAAGTGTGGTGTAGATGAAATATGGGGGGTGTAGGAGAAACTATGGGGGACATTGTGGGGGGATAAGGATTTTTGGAGAGAGTTTTGGATGGGTGTTCCACATTAGAAAATAAATAGCTTGCATCTCTTACTTGTGATAGGGGAGCCATAAGGGGAGGAGGCACAAGAAAATGTGTTGGGGGCATAAGAGTATGTAGGGATTTTGAAATGAATTGTTGGCGGGTTTTAAGGTGGCACCCATTTCCCATTGGGAGGTATAAGAAGATTTCCCCATAGATCTCACTCCTTTGGCTTGCATGAGGAAGCCCGAGTGTTGTTTGTTGTCTTTTATCTATGGTTGTAAACTACAGTTTTATTTTGGACCGTGTTTCAAATGTGACATTGCTTGTGTGTTGTGGAAGCCTATTGTTGCCATGAGTTGAAACACATTTCTTATTGCATTGTGGTTGGGGATCGGGGGCCAATGAAGAAGGATAGATTATCCTCTTTATTGAATGTCTTGGTTGGGTGGAGAGCGTTGCCTTTCCCCCTGTTCTGTTGTGATCAAATTGAAATAAAGAAAATGGACGAACTTCATGTTGTTCTAGAAATTGAGGAAGAAGACATAGTTCTGACAGTCCCTTGTGAAACTTATTTTGTAACCTTTCCCACTTTGAAGTGGATGATCTTGTATATTATTGTGTTGGAAAGACTACTCTGTTTTAGCTATGAAATTTGTAATTGATTATGGAAGAATATATCTTGTATTCAGTTCTGTGAATAGAAAGAAAGATATGCATTTGATATGTTGTATTTTGAAAATAAATGGGAAAGAATTTGTAAGAGATTCCTTTGAATTAATATAAGTGTTTTGCCTTGTTCATATTTTCTTATTTCCATTAGAAATATATGTTTAATATACAGTAGGAAACCTTTGTTTGTAAAAGTGAAAAGGAAGCACATATGAAGAAATATTGCACTGCTCTGCCTCATTTGAAATGCTAATTTAAAAAAAATAGAAGTTGCATTCTTGTCTCTATCATTTGATTGAAGGAAGGAAAACTATTTAAAAAATAGCATGGAATAAATTCAATGTTTTTATTGCATGGCAAAAGAGATAGTTTAATCTCTGTTCTTGAAATGTACAAAATTCATTTCTACTTCATTGTATACTTTGCAAATTCCTTTTTATCAAATGTCCAAAAAAACCCTGCAAATCTATAAGAGACAAATGACATATTCGATTGGACTTAATGAGATACAAATGATCTCCAAAATAAACTAAAACACTAAAGAAATCTTTTGAAAGAACCTTCCAAATTGAGTAAAGGCAAAATTATAGGTATTCTACTGTGTAAACATTGGTAATTTTTGAAATGCAAATCAATCGAACAAATCGACCTTTGTTTTCTGCCCCACATTCTTCCTTATGCAGATCTCCATGTCTGTTTGACATGTTGAAGGAGAAAGAATGAAAAATTTGAACAAAATTCATAAGTTAAAATGACCAGTTCACTTGTAAGTGAAAAAAAAACGTCTTCTTAATATTGACCCTTAAAACATTATCTAAATTAAATTTTTAAAGTTTTTGTGCAAAGAGGACGTCGAGAGATTTCCAGAAAGTCCTCATTTTCCAAAAACTGAGTTCCCAATAAAAATTTATGGCCTTCTAAAGTTTTTACTTCATTTGGCTTCAAAAAATATTCTAATTGTCAAATTTTAAATGAATAAAATATTCCCTAGTAGACCCGCGGGCTTAATTTTTCCCTTTGTGCTTTTTTCCCAGAAAGTGCTAAAGGCATGAAGCCTCCCACCACTCTGCAAACCTGAAAACATTTTTTTTATCAAAATAACCTAAGTTTGAAAAAGGAAAATTTGGTAACTTTTCCCCGCAGCCCCGCCGCTCTGCCCTTCGTATGTGGAAAGCTTTTCCACGGGCGCATGGGCCCACGGTTTCAACTTAGCCTTTTAGATCCTTTTGGTGAAATTTCCTAAGTCTTTCCGCCGGCCCAGCTCCCTACAGCCAATGATTGGCTGACATGTGGCATCACGAGGTGACGACAGAGGAGTAGTTGTTTTTCTTAAAAAATTAACTTTTAAAACCTTTTTAGAAAAATTTCCTGAATTTCTCTGCCGCCTTGTAGCCAATGATTGGTTGACACATGGCTTCAAGAGGAGAAGGTGGAGAAGAGAATGTTTTCTTAACTTTAACATTTTAAAACTTCTTTTGGCAAAAATTCTAAAGTTTCTCTGCGACCCCGCCGCCCGCAACCAATGATTGGATGACACGTGGCAGACTTAGGCATCGGCGGAGGTGCGAAGCGTTTTAAAACTTTGAACTCTTTTTCTTTTTAAACCTAATTTTTTCTAATTTGCTTTGACGGACCGCCAATCTGCAGCCAATAAGAGCTTGACATGTGGCGCCCTTGGCAGAGGCAGAGGCATGGATCGTTTTGATCCCTTATTGCTTTTTGACAAAAAAAATTAATGTCTTAAATTTCTCTAGCGACCCAACTTCCTGCTAGAGCTCGGAAATGCTGATGCGTGTCCCCTTACGGAATCGCGAAGGAAAATTACATTTTTATCCCTAGAAAAGGAAAAAAGCTAAATTTTTCCCCACTCTGCTGACCCGCGCCTGGGAAAATTCTGCTTCCCTGCTCCATGATTCCTTCTCTGGGAGAAATTTCTCCCTGCGTCCCGCAAGACCACCCTTGGGAAAAATTTCTTACCCAGGCCTTCAGGCCTGTTCTTGGGAAAATTTTCATCCTAAGGCCCGCCAGCCCATAACTTGAAAAATATGAGGAGTTAGGAGGACTTCTTTATATCCCTGGAAAGGTGGGGAGATTTACTATCTAATGGGAATTTTTAATGAAGTTTTGAGTGCATTAAATGTGAGAAAAATAAAGTTTAATCCTTTAAGTGAGTTCTAGGAGTGAGTAAGTGAGAATTTACCCTTTTAATTTTTAATGTATAATCTAATCCTGTGTTTTGACCTTGTAAATTAATACCCTAGGGAAATTTGAGCTAGGTATGGATCTATCATACTTAATATTTTTTAGTGTGGTTTTATAATGGAAATGTAAATTGTTGAGTTTAATTATCCTTGAAACCTTGTGAACACTTAAAAAAATAAAATAATTCCATAATTTTATAACTAAACCCAGGTTGTTCATGGGTATCAAGTGGGAGATTTTAGAGGGTGTTACACTTGTTAGAGGGCGTTATAATTTAACTTTACTTCAATCAATACGCCAAGACCCAAAATGTAGTTCTACTTTCAAATCATGTTTTAAGAAGGCCTCTCTGAAAAATTACTTTCAAATCATCGATGAATCTCATAAAATGAATTTTGAATCATTGGTGAATTTCTGAAAAAATGTTTCGTGGTGAAGGCGATTTTACAGAGCATTGGTCCCTCATTTTTTCACTTTTTTTGGCCGAGTAGGTTAGATGGGGGTTGGATGGGTGGGTTGGATGGGTGAGTTGGATGGGTGAGTTGGACGGTGGGTTGGATAGAAGGGGTTGGGCGGGTGGGTTGGACGGGTGGGGGTTAGATGGGTGGGTTGGGACAGGGGGTTGGACGGGTGGGGGTTGGAGTGGGGGGTTGGATGGGGGTTGGATGGTGGGGGTTGGACAGGGGGAGGTTGGATGGGTAGGTTGGATGGGTGGAGGTTGGATGGTGGATTGGTTGGACGGGTGGGGTTGATGAGTGGGGGTTATATGGGAAGGGGTTGGATGGGTGTGTTGGATGAATGTGGTTGGACGGGTGGATTGGACATGTGAAGGTTGGACGGGAAGGGGTTGGATAGGAAATGGTTGGGTGGATTGTGATTCTACGGGTGGATTGGATGAATATTGGTTGGACGGGGTTGGATGGGAAGGGATAGATGGGAAATGGTTGCTTGGGTGGGTTGGATGAGTGAGACTTGGGTGACTAAGGTTTGTACGGAGTGGGTTGGGCATTGTTACCAATGTATTTAATGCTCATTAATGATACCCCTGGACTCTATAAATAACGTTTCAAGGTTCATTTTTACACTTTTATCCGTAAATTTCCAGTGCTCTGAGCTCTCTAATTTTACACCCAAATTTCACTTCTCCCTAATTTCAGCAATGGCCAGTACCACATCTATTCCTACACCCAAATTTCAATACAAAAACCTCATGTGCCCACATATTTTAGCTTTACTAAAACTAAAAGACGCTCCAAAGGATTGGCTGGAAAAATCAGAATTTTTTGGGCTTGTGAACATGCCCCAATTCGACACTGATACATCCGTCCTTGATTACCTACTCACCTCTTACAATGACAAAGATGGAAAATTTTCCATTCTTGTCATGCATCCGAAACGTCATCAAATTTATTTTTCTGTTGAACCTGAGGACGTGCATCGGCTAACAGGTTTACCTTTCCAAAATAAGCCACCAGTTACTACAAAGGCAGTCCTTACAGACGAAGAAAAAAAGTTTTTGGAGTCTCATTACAATGTACAGGTTGATGGTAAGTTTATTATTTTCAAATGCTTTTTTTTAACATTACTCAGCCACACAAAGGATCTAACGTTTCCTTTCTGTAATTGCAGCTCCTCTTAATCGATCATCAAGAGGCCTTCTTCTACAAGGTATTACAAACAATTTCTTTCTTGCAGTTGCTTCACTTTTTCAGGCCAGGATTGTATTACAGGGAAGATGTGTAGACATTCCCTATTGGGTAGTTCAGTATTTATTATGGACACTAGCAGGTCAACAATTCGATTGGTGCAGTTATTTGTCCAACCGAATAAAATCAGATATCTCCCATGCCCGCAAAGGCAATCAAACTGATAAATCAAGGATTGTATTTTCTTGTTGCAATTTTATTCTTGCTTTCTATAATGAAGCATACTACGAATTGACACAACATACGATTCCTACTGCAATCAATGATAAGATGATTGGTCTTAGTCTCGAAGAACAACAGGTAAAAGTTACATTTACTGTTTACTTGTTATAAAGATTTCAATTTGAATATTTAAAATAAAATACTAATTGTATGATTATATTTTGCAGAGAAAAATTATAGCTGCAACATCTCATAAGGAGGCAATTGCTAGAGGTAAAGCCCCTCCAGAGGTCTCTGTTGATTCTGACATGGATTCAACAGAATCAACACCAGTAAGACCTCATCAAAAGTGACCTAGGGGGTCGATATGCACAACACGTTTACCATCACATTTAACTACATGTATGAATAATGAAGTTATCTTTATATATAAATTACAAATTCAAACAATTACTATAGATTATGTATTTTGATATTTCTACTGATATTTTCTACATGTATTGTATTCAGAAACTACTGAGATGGATGATGAAGATAAAACTCATTCTGTCTCTAGAGATCAAAATATCACGATTGTGTCTCCGTCTATGCGAGGTATATTGTACGGTAGTTTGATTTGCATGTTTTGTTTCCTTACAATTTTTTAGCATTTACAAACACCAACCATTATATTCTAACAATTTGTTGTTTGCTCCATGCAGGTAATATGGCTTCAGGTCATATTCCACTTGCAAGGAGGCCACCAATTCCTCCAACACGTCAAGTACAAACACAAAGGAGGACTTCAGGAAAGAATATTAGGTTTCCTGCAGAGTCAGCAGGAACAGTTCATCCTGCTACAACTGAATTTCCTGGGCTGTCATTAGGTGGGGTTTTAAGTGTAACAACCACACAACTTTTCAACAACATCGCCCTTGATGAGGAGTATTTAGGCTTCGATAGTGGGGATGCAACCAAGAGTAACTATTTTGACACCCACGACATGATTCAATCTACTCCGCCTCCACAACCAAATGTGCATGGAATACAGGGTAGTGACTCTCCTCCTCCCCAAAGTGCTGCTCCACAAACAGATGATGAAAAAACACACTTTATATTAGAAAATCTGATATTAGATAGCATGGGGGAAACAATTCAAGAGGTTGTAATGTCTGATGTGGATTTGGTGCGGTCTTTGGAAAGGAGAGTAAAATTTTTGATAAAAGAAATAAATACTAGATACCATAATCATGCTCAAAGGCATTCATTGTTCACTGCCGTAGAGAGCCAACCAGCATGGCAGGATGTTTTGCTAAACAAAGCTCAATCAGGGACAATTTCATATAGTAATGATTACAATGATGAAATTGTAGACATAATGCTAAACAGGTTGGAAAATCTCAATGCTGAAGCACAGGCTTACTACAACAAATGGTCTAAAGACAAGACTAATGTTTTAATAGCAAATGCAGAAAAAGAGAAAGCTGTTGTAAGTGGGCATTTACTTTTACATGAAAAACTAAAAATTATCTGATATTATAACCACTGCAATATATTTTTTCATATTATTTGATAGACTAAAAATTTAATATTTCTATTTTACAGGCAAAATATGAAAATTTAAAGAAAGAAGTAGCTGTTTTTGAAGTACATTTGAAGAATGCCCGCAAAATCTGAATTCTTTTATACAGTTGAAGGAAAAACTCATTGTTATTAATAAACAAAATAATACATTGAGAAGGATAATAAAGGAGCATAATATGGATCCAGAAATCTTACTGAAGGAAAAGACAGATGCAGATGCAACACTTTTGTCTGCAGGAGATGTAGCGAGGGAGGAGCTGAATATACTGGAAAATATCAACACTGCAGCAGGAGATCTTCAGGCATCAGGAGTTATTCCTCCATCTCTACGCAGGAAAAAGAAAAACCTTCACTTGCATCATAAAATTTGATAAGTTAGTTAAGTTCACCATGTGACAGGTGTGTTGTCACAATTCCGACACTGGCGTAGGAATTAAAAGATAGTGGCCACCCCCTTTTTAGTTTTTATTCCATGTGGCAGACGTAAGGAAAACTATGATTTTGAATCATAGGTAGAAAAGAGGATGACCTCGTAATGTGTCCTTATATGACAGAACTTGTCTGAAGCTTTGAGATGTTATAACAACCCCTTTTTTGAATTGTATTGGCCGACAATGCTTTATGAATTTGTACTTTTTCATAAAGTAATCCGCCACATGAGAAATCAATTTCATATGAACTTTGGAAGTTAGAATTGTATAATGTAACTATATATAAATACAAACTATGTTTCTTTTCTATTGTTTACGTAAATGTTGCTTAACTTTACACTATTTTGTTTCATTACGTTTCTGAATTCTTGCAGATGTAAAATAAATAAATTAACAGATATAAAAGATGAATGTGTTCTTATTTCAGTCTAATTTGAAATGCAAACATAAAAAAAAAAATGGCATAATTGAAACAAATAATGACATTGTTGCAATGACGAAGGATCAAATAATGACAAATATAATATTGCATTTATTGAAAGTTGTAATCACTGAATGAAGTACATAAGTAGTCTCAATAATGTATAGAAGAAATGAAATCTATGTGAATTCGAACAGTCCTGGAGCAACACTTTCATTTGTGTCTTGGAAATCAACTGCAACATGATTTGTGGATGTGTCTCGATCCCCTAGGTCAGGTAGAGTATTACTTACTCCTCTTCTGTCTACTAGTGAATTCCACAATGTCAGTGCTCTATCATAAGGAAAAGACTCCACTGAGTAACTCGATACATACAATCTGAGACAACTTTCTAGATTCCTATCCAATCTGTTTCAAACTTTTGACTTTAAAAAGGATAGTGCACTGAAAACCCTCTCATCTTCCACAGAACCCAGAATCATTGTTTGACAGAGCTCATACAACTTAATATACTCGCTCAAATCTTCACTTAGAATACTACTAGAACAGATATCCTTCCAAATCCTTTTCATGGCACTGTAATCCTATGGGTTTTGTAGAAGCTGAACTTGTCATATCATTGTATTAGGAAAATCCATTGACTGTGAACTAAGTAGTTTTCTTTCCAAAATTCCTTCTATTGAAACTCCATTTACCTCTACAGTCTTACAGAAATGATCAGTAAGATCACCCATGTTTTTGAAAAATAAAGGACTGATAGATGTATAAGGTTTTCCCAGACAAATTCCAGAACTGCGGATTTACAACTCCCATTGCTTCAAGTATTTTATCATTTTTGAATCTTTCCCGGATCTCTTTAGCTAACGATTCAGAGATCTTTCTCAACTTATTCCTAGTTTTGATTAATACTGAATCATATAAATTTCGTGTCACTTTTACTTCTTCTATTTCTGAGTTAGCCAAATCAATTCTTTTTTGGTACATATGAAGTGGAATCTCTTTTCCATGTGTTGTTATACATAGATGATCATTTATATTGTACTTTAAGAAGCACCTAGAATTTTTCAAATCTGTCAATGCATTCCAGTTTTCAAAAGCAGCACCCTGAAAACTCCCATCAGAAATATATAAACTTTCTAGACTCCAGCAAACACGTCTTCTGAGTCTTATAAAGTCTGTAATGTAGAAAGACCGATCTTGAGCATGCTTCATTAAAATATTAAGCTCCCTCAACATGGGTAAAATACCGCAAAGTGTGAGTAAATTTTCTATGTCAGTTAGACGACACAATAGATCTTTAGCTTTATCTAAATCCCTGCGGTATTTAAACATAAATCCTGTAAGTGAAGGATATTTATCATATATTCTATAGGTAGGTTCGTACATAGATATCCATCTCGTATCTACATCTTTGAGAAGTTTTTTTCCCTCTGTTAGTCCAATAGAAAATTTTTGAAATTCTAAAAATCTCTTAGGACTGCAAGAATAATAGGCATGGAGATCACATATCAATTCCTCCACTTTAGCTACATTTTCAAATGTGCTCACAATTTTGTATGCGAGATTCATTCTGTGAGCCATGCAGTGGACAACAACCATATACAGAGCAATAGTTGTCTGAAGTCTAACACACAGACCATTTCTGGCTCCCTGCATTACAGCTGCACCATCGGTTCCGACACAAACTAATTTTGTTGCAATGGAAAAGTCATCCATTCTGGTGATATCCTTCAGATTTGATACCACCAATTTATAAATATTCTCAGAATTGCAATTCTCTATCATTTTATGAATTTCCAAGAGGTGTGGAGTCCTTGTTTCATTAGTAAATGTGTAAACATGAATACATATCCAGGAAGTATTATCGACTGCGGTAACCTCATCTAAAGAAATGGAAATATACTTTGCCTTTTGAACACACAGTTTCAGATCCTCCTTCTCTACCAGAGATAGACATTTTGCAATCTCCCAGCCACTGGTATCTGACCAATGAGATTGTGGAACATTCTTTAAACCAATAACTTGATACAACATTCTATTTTCTCCAAAATCTGACATCGGTCTTCCCCTTTTCATTATATGAAATATGGTTGCAAATTGAATACCCTTTGCTTGCATTTCTGCCTCCATAGCTTTGCTCAATTTTCCTACTATGGTCCCACCTTTTTCATTTACATATTTGATACGTTTTTGTTCCTTTTCATACTCTTCTGTGTATTTGACATGTAGACAATCTTTTGCATCTTTCCATTTATGTGTTCTGACTATGCTGCCATCCTTTTGCTTTTGGGAAATGTATATTTTCCCACAGTGTTTTTCAATTGTGTCTAGTTTGAGCTGCATCGTGTGATCCTTCCCCTATTTCCAACCACATATTTTGCATCGACATTGTGTTGGAACATCATTACAATTTTCAGTGTGCACAGGTTCAATAAAAGGATATTTTGCAGCCCATTCGAACTGGAATTTCCTTCCAATTGTCCAGTTTGCCATCTTTCTTCTAACATATTTTCTTTTTTTCCTTGGGATTCAACTTCTGCATCTGGGCTGTCAGTAGAAATATTTTGAATCTCATGTCTCCTCTTTCTGGAAATAGACCTTGGAGTAGAAGCTTCCTCTGCTGGTGTATCCTGGGAGTTCGATGAATTTTCCTGTACTTCTATTTCATCAAGGGACGGTATGTTTGCCTCAACATATATTGGATCATCAATATCTATAAATTGATTATTCTGCGAAGGAATTTCTAAAAATTCTGCAAATAATTTTATAAAATTGTTACTTATATAGTATTAATCTTATCTATAGTTAAATTTTTACAGAGTACAAATGTCAAAGAGTTCCAAGAACAGTATTATAAACATAATTATTAAATTATGTTAGATAAAATAACCAGTAAATAACACTTGCCACATACCGATATTTTCAGCCGAAGCAGAAACCGACTTCATCTTTTGTGATTTTCCAAAATAGCCAAGCAAAGTATTGGCACCCTTTTTTGAACTGACTGAATTTGTAATCTTTTTGCCCTGATTTCTAGTATCCATGACTACTTACTGCTTAGGGCCTTACGAGCAGCTTTTATGTTCGAAGGATCGAGAATGGACGGTAAAGGGCTGGACGGCTAAGGGTTAGACTGCTATAGGTTGGACGGCTAGGGGTTGGACGGTTAAGGGTTGGATGGCTAAGGGGTTGGACGGATAGGGGTTGGATGGCTGGGGGTTAGACGGATAGGGGTTGGATGGATAAGGGTTGGATGGCTAGGGTTAGATGGCTAGGGATTGGATGGCTAGGGGTTGGATGGCTCAAGTTGGATGGAATAGAGTTGGACATTTTAGATTGCAGAGTATGTCAAATCAAGGCTAGATGACTCAAACTCTCAGAGTTGGATGCCTTACAGTTGGATGGCTTAGATTTCAGACTTCAGTGTTGGCGGCTGATATGCTTACTTCAAAAAGTATGCACAGGATATGATTCAAAATGGTGGAGAATTACATTCATAACCTCTTATATATGTGTAAAATCTAGGTGAAAGGAATAGTATAAGGGACATGTCGGCCAATTTTTTGGTGAATAAGTCAGCTCTGAACAACAAAATATTCACCATTACGAATTTCCATAATCCTCAATTTTCACGAGTTTACGAAAATTCACCACTATTGGGGAAGCTACTTAGACCTCCCAAATTGGGGAAATGGGTGTCCACCTTAAGATAAACCCACCAATATATATATATATATATATATATATATATATATATATATATAATATATATATATAATGCCAGCAAAAATGACGCTCTAGGAATATGATTCAACCCAACACTTAACCCAAAAATTGTGACTAATTTTTTTTGTTTAAGTTATAGGAAGGTTGCAAGGGTGTTTGACCCTTAGGTTCTATTAAATTAACTTACATCACTAAACTCAATTTTAAGATCGATAGGCCAGGTATAGTTAAAAGATTAAATTTTGAAATTACTCTACCTCTAAGGTCGATTAATTAAAGGTCAACTAGGAAGTGCCATAACTTAATTTACTTGGTTAAATGTTTCCTCTTCTTAGTTAATGTTCACTCCAAATATGACTAACTTCATACTTAATTAATCTAGTTTCATTATCCTAATAGTTTAAAGTCCTTTTAATTAATTCTAACAACATAGTAAGGATTAATAGAGTCTTTACATCCCAAGGAAATTTACATGGCCCCACTCACCCATCTACACATACCCTTAAGGATTTTAATTTAAACATTTAAAATTCATTTCCACCAAACAAAAGTAGGGTGAAACCTCCACCCTTAGATCAAATCAATCTTGGCCACTAGATCCTAGGATTCCAAACTAGCCCTAAATTTCCTTATGAGTTTCTATTAAAGCCTTTCCTTTGTTCATTTCTCCTCATTTGGTCTATTTCCTTTTGTTAAAAGAAATTACAGGTTAGAGAGGAGGAAGCCATGAGAGCAAAGGAGGAAGAACTATAGCAGATTCTACAAGAAGATATAGTTTAGATTAGTTTAGACTAAAGTTTTATTGTTGTTATTTCTTCCATTCAAGGATTGGGAGGGATTTCCTCCACCAATCTGGTTTTGTTTCAAGCCTATTTGTATTTAGGTTTTCAAATTTGGGGCAAACCCTACCCCCATTGTTATATATAAGGAATGTTTTTAATCCACCATTTGTATGTTTTATTTTTCAAATCCATGGGATTACTCTTTGTTTACATGATGGTAGTCATTAGTTAAATTTCACATCTTAGAAATTAGTAATAACCAGTTAAAGTTTTTGCACAGGCGCAGATTCACGGAGTTTTATTGTAAGTGATAGAACCGCCACCTAGAGCAGACCGGTGGTCTTGGGACTTCCGCCTTGCCTGGGTGACAAACCATGGACCGCCGCCCTACTGAGCAGTGGTTTTGAGACCGCCACCTTAGCCTAAGCGGTGGCTATAGGACCGCCACTCTGCACAGGGCCGCAGTCATGTTTATGAAAAATATAACCTTTAATCCATGATTTTTACAAAAAGTAAAAGTTACTACAATGTTCTAAAACACATTCTGAACTAGATTTTATACACCTAAATATTCCAGTTTTGAGTTTTCATTCCATTTGATCATTCCTTAGTTAAAATTACTCATTTAAAACATTTTGAAATCAAATAAATAATAACTACCAGATCTATTCCATTTTGTTCAACTAAATTTTCTTTCTATTTCAAGAGTAAAATAACATATTTATATCTACTTCTACATTGTTATTTTCTTAATACAAAATGCAAAAATTCCCTATCTCAAATTTGTTGTCTCTTTCATCTTCACTACAACTTCATATATCAAAAAGTACTACAACAACTTTATTTTACATTCAAGTTTACTATGTCATGCATTTTCAAATTCTTACAACTTCTATATTTCCTTCTTTCTCATTTACTATTAAACAACTTCATAATGAAATTAAACTTTCTTTTCCATTAAAAATGGCTCATATCATTTAACACAAAGAACTACTTTTCTCACAATACAACCAAGGTTTCAAATAAAGAGAATTAATTTCTTTTCTATTTCTCAAAACTAACTCTACAATACAAATATTTCTTCTTTCTTTTTCAATTGTTTCTTTCCACATACAATACCACTTTCATAACTAATTAATTGAATACAAATTTCCTTCACAAGATTCAATAAAATTTTCTCCACTTGAAGTGGGAAAATCATACAATAATATAAGCTAAAAGTAGAATACGATATGACAAGTTCCTCCACTCTAAGTGGGAATAACACAAAGGAAGTTTCACAAGGTCTCCAACTCCAAAACTCCAAGCTTCACAACTCCAACAAGATAGCTCCTCCAAGATTTGCTTGATTCACAAATAAAATGGGGGGAGAGGCAACGCTCTCCACCCAACCAAGATATCCAATGAAGAGGAGAAGCCATCCTCTCCATTGGCCCCCGAGCCCCAACCACATTACAATGGGAGATAATTCCAACACATGGAAACAAAAAGCTTCCAAAACACAAACAAATATTTCACAACCATTTCAACCATATTCAAATTAACAACACAAGAAAGAAGAAAAACAAACAACAAAAAACAAGGCTTAAAATGAAAGCCAAAGGAGCAAGACCTATGGGGAGGCCACTTATGCCTCCCAATGGGAATGGGTGCCCACCTTAAAGCCTCCAATGCATATCTCAAATCCCCTATATACTCTTATGCCTCCCACATACTCTTATGCCTCCCTCAATATCTTATGTCTCCCTTAAAAGAAACAAGAAAGAAATGAAGGAATTCCTTGTACAAGGTGGGGCATCCAACCAAAACTCCCTCTAAACAAAAGGGCAAACTCTTATGCCTCTCTACATGAAATCTTTCCATAGTCTCTTCCTACTCCAAACTTAGGCAATCTACCCACACCCAAAAGATCATTCCAAAGAAAACAATACTCAACACAAGCACATAAACAAAAATAAAACATAACATAAGCAAGGTAAAGCTCCTACCTTTCCATAGTAGAGCTTATTCCAAGAGTAAGTTTCCAAGCTCCTCAAAACCAAGAAAGCATCCAAAAAATCGAACAATCCACAAGCACTCTCAACAATTCTCTTACTCTCCCAAAAATGCACGAGCCCAAAATAATGAGTAACCCCCAAACAAGCAAAAGAACTTCAATAAATAGAAAACTCAGATAGGAGGATGATGTGGCTCCATAGTAGGATGCCACCTCACTTTCCTCTCCACTCCACATCACGTTAGTCAACCTCATATTCCAAAGAACCATTAAT
Source organism: Taxus chinensis (assembly GCA_019776745.2). Taxonomy (NCBI): domain Eukaryota; kingdom Viridiplantae; phylum Streptophyta; class Pinopsida; order Cupressales; family Taxaceae; genus Taxus; species Taxus chinensis. The sequence goes on along the minus strand of JAHRHJ020003334.1, from coordinate 87,397 downwards.
TGGTGGTTGAAGGAATGAAATTTTACTTACACACACCATCTAAGCCCACACCCCTAAGGACAAATTAATTACTTGAAAGAAATTGCAATAAACATTTCACCTTTTTATCTTTCCCAAAACACCTAATGTGGTCTAATTTTGACCCCCAACCCATAGGTAGGGTTGGTATACAATTTAAGAGGTGTGGGACAAGTTTAACTTGTCCCACAAGCCTTCAAAATTGGCCCTTAAGGAAAAATTCGAGTTTCCCATGAAGGGTAGAGTGTACAACACTCAAGATCTCAAGTATTCAACACACAACACAAAATCCAAGAGAAAATCAAGTCTAATAAATGAAATTATTTTGGTCACATAATTAATTATTTTAGGACAAGATTTATTAACTTTAATAAGACACTTAGACCCACTAAGATAAAGGGGAAAAACATACATAAAAATATAATTAATTAAAACAAGTAAGTTACATCACTTCAAAAGAAACACATACTAACATTAATAAAAAGGAAAACTAAATAAAAGACAACACATGACCCCTTGGTCACAATTTTCCCTTAGCCAAAGAATTCTAACACACACAATTACATGTTTCCATGGTGACCCTTGTTGAATTCATCTAGAATTCCAATGTGGTTGGTATCGAATCCCCTCGATGATTGTTGTGAATAATTTTACCTGAAAAATACATAAATACCTCCTTTGGCCTCATGGCCGCATTAAAACGTCTATGCCAAAATATGTAATATAAATCTAAAATCATCTATATACAAATTAATATCATCTAGTAAAATACAATATCATTTACAAATTTGTAGCAACATTTCTATCCAACTTTTCATCCATGTCAAAATGATCACAACATTAATTCAATTATTAAAGCCTACTCATGGTGATGAAAGTATATCGTATGTCCAGAATATGTATATAAATAACCATGTCCATAACATATCAACATCAATATAGAATGTCTCTAACAATCCACATGCATCATATATGAATTGGTTCAACAATTGTCCAGTATTGCTAACATCTAACATCATACTAAATCAAAAAGCTACAATCATATTCATAAGTGTAATCGAAAGTATAGAAATCAATAATAAAAAAGGTGTCGAAGGGAAGTGGGCACTACATGTAAAAAATATAGTAATGTTACACGAAATTCACTTACTAATTTTATAGTAAGTGATAAAATAGTTAATAAACACTTTATTAGAAAATCAAGCATATCTTTGAAGCTAAACATAAAAAAATTTATGAAAGCAATAGGGAGATGTAAAAATTTTGAGTCACCCAATAACACTGGATATTGGACATTCTCTAGTAGACGTCCTCAGAAACAAAAGGATACATAAAATATTATAAAATAATTAATACTAAAGTTTTGGAATGAGAACTCAAGGGTGTCACCAAATAGAAGAGATACAATAAAAAGAAGAATAGGTTCTCACAATTGTGAATCATGTGGAAAACATTTATTGGATATGAATGAAACAAAATTGTTTTCTAAGTTTAATAATGAAAATATAGAAATTAACAATAGCCAAAGATTTTTTAATATGAACAAACCCTTTTATGTGAAATTCAATTACTCAAGTACCACTTGTTGGTATAGGAGTCATGTTGAATTTTCAATGCATTATGATGTTTTTTGTAAAATATGTTGTGTTTTACATACTAACAACATGTTGTAGGTGTGTGGATTAAATCTACCACCAAAATCTGCAGGGGAATTTATTCGTACGATATTTTGTGAAAAATTAACCGGACAATTTTTTTATAACAAAGCATGTTTAGATGGAATGTGCAACATATGTGGTGCCTTTCCAAAATTGAAAAGTTGTACCCATGAGAACAATAAAAATTCAAGAGGAAAATAATTAGTTGGTTTCAAAAAATATAAATCATTTGCATATCAATTACAATATGGAAAATATTTTAAGAGGTGTGAGTTTGTTATAGAAGAATTACCTATATCAGAATATATGGTTAAATTCAGAGAGGAAATTATTTTGAGTATGCAAGGCACACACATAGAGCTCAATGGTTGGATAAACAATTCAATTTAAGAAAAGCCACATTCCCACTTGGTACTAATATTTCAGTAGTTGAATTCGTAGAAAATTATACATTACAACCACAAATGGAGGTTCAGTCTCAATACTTTAACTCAGTGCAAGTTGTTATTTTCATGCATATAACATTCATGCACTCACTAAAAAGCACTGAGAAAGATTGAAAAATATTAATAGAGTATAATTTCTGTTAGGTTAATTATTATTTACCTATATTAATTATGCATTGAATATTAATTAGTATATTTATTTATTGTTTATATGGTTATATTTAATCATAACCATCTTATTATTTGTATTCCAACAATATGGGTGTTGTTATATTGTTTTAACAATCTAATTGTTTTATTGTATTCAATATTGGTTATGCTTCCTAGATTACCTTTTTGGAAGCTTGTGTGAAATAGTTTATTTTTGCACCTGTGCAACATGTCTCTATGTATGTATTTAGTTATACAATACCTATAACTATTGTAGTTGATTCCAATGTAATCTGGTTGATTGAGTTTAATATAATTTATCAATCTTCCTTCAACTAGATAGAAATTATAAAATTAAATTTTTTGTCCTTGATGTCCCTTAATCATGAAAGGATGAAAGTTACATAAAATTGCACGTCACGCATCAACGCAACACTTGTCCAAAATCCAACGGTTTCTCAGTGGGGATAAAAATCTTGAGAGAAGCACCTGAGGGATAGAATTTGGTTGTATGAAGAACTAAGAGGCATACTTAGGACCGGGTGCATTTTCCTGTCCATTATATCCATTATTCATTACGGGACTAAATGGACATCAAATTTCATATCGCGCTCAGATTCAAAACTTGGAAAAAATCTAACCATCATGCATTTAGCTCCATCTAGCTCTTGGAGGATGAAAATTACATTGTGAAGAGTCACATGGATGACTTGAGGGCTTCAAGGGGATGGGTGCATTGTTATGTCCCTAATGTCCCTTTTCAAAAGGAACATAAGGGTCATCATTTTTCACATCGCACCTTGTTGTGCCGATTGTCACGATCTCAAGGATTGAGGGAGTAGGCTTTGATAAACACCTGGGGCCTAAAATGGCGATCCAGAGAGTTCTATGTGACTAGGATGGGATGGATTGTGGATGGAATAATTTTCTTGTCCCTCATGTCCTATCTCAAGCCTCCATCTATGGTAACATATATCGAACCTCTTTTTGTGAGAAGAACATCTAACTCTAATTAAAATCCATCAAATATCCCCTCTAAGGGCCTTTGAGACTCAATTTCTACTCTGGCTACAAGGAAGAAGCTATCATGAGGAAGCTGCTACAAAATCCTGCTCCGTAAATCTGTAACTACTAAAGTATCCATAGCCACATGTCTCCATGTACTCAAGGTGTCTACAAACACATTCTCCTTCCCCTTCACATGCTCTATCACCATGTCATACTCACAAAGCAACTCCATCCAATGCCACTGATGAGCATTGATATTAGGATGCGTGAAGAGGTGGTGAAGACTCAAGTGATTAGTACTGAGTGTAAATCTCTGGCCAAGAAGGAAATGTCTCCACCGCTCTAAGGTGTGCACCACTACTGCAAGCTCAAGATCATGAGTCGGGTAATTTAGCTCATAATATTTGAGTTTTTGAGACTCAAAAGTAACTACTTTTTCCTGTTGCATCAACACACCTTCAATTCCTGTCAAAGAAGCAATCGTGCAAATGTAGAACTCGCCTTGAGGATTTGGAACTTCTAGAATAGGTGTTTTTGTGAGACATTCCTTCAGTTTCCTAAAGGCCTACTCACACCTTTCTGAACATGCAAACTTCTTCCCTTTCCGCTGAAGGGAAGTGATGGGGTACGTAATCCCAGAGAAGTACTGAAAAAATATCTTGTAATATCCTACCAAACCCATGAAGCTACGCACCTTGGTCACACTAGTGGGTGTTTACCAATCCATGATAGCTCAAATAATGGAAGGGTTGACTCCGATGCCTTCCCTAGAAATGATGTGGCCCAAATACTACACCTTTTTCTGAAAGAATGCACACTTCTCCAAGTTCACGTAAAGATTCTACTCACAAAGACACTAAAAAACTTGGCGAATGTGTTCCTCGTGCTTCTCATGCGTGCATGAGTAAATTAGAATGTTATCACGGAAAATGAGCACAAAGCAATCTATAAATTTCCTGAATACCCCATTCATCAAGATCATGAACATAGCAGGGGAATTTGTCAGATGAAAAGGTACCACCATGAAATAGTAACAGCCATATCTCATATGGAAACTGGTCTTATAAATATCTACCTCCATGATCCTTAGCTGGTGATACCATGACTTAAGATCTACCTTGGATAAAATTTTGGCCCCTTCATCTGATCAAATAAATCATCAATGCGTGGAACGGGGTAACGATTATTGACTGTTACTTTGTTCATCTGGTGGTAATCAATACACAACCGCAGAGATCCATCCTTCTTCTTAATGAAGATCACTAGTGCACCCCAAGGGGATACACTAGGGTAGATTAGGCCTTTCTCCAGAAGGCCCTCAAGCTACAAATTGAGCTCACATAACTTAGGATTAGTCATCCAATAAGGTGCTTGTGAGATAGGCTCTGATCCCGGAACAAGATCTATGTGAAAATATATCTCACGCAGGGGAGCTAACCCTGGTAGCTCCCCTGGAAAACATCAACAAACTCTCTCAAGATGGGATGGACAACAAGGGATGGTCTACTAGACCCGTCCTTAGATCTGTCACTAACCATAATAACATACATCTGACTACCTCGTCGTACACACCACTTAAGTTGCATAGTGTATGGTGCGAATAGAAATGGGCCTGTTAACCCTTGCTATCACTGACTCCACTCCTAGATCATATGTACAAGCAATAGTATTATTGTAAAAGACTGCTCTAGATATATGTGTAGACAACTAGCGCATGCCCAAAATGACACAATAGGAACCTAGTGGAAGGATTCGAAGATACGAGGTAGTGGTGAAGACTCCCAAATCAACTACACACTCCTTAACTAAGGAATATACTGAAATTTTGGCTCCCAAAGCCATCTCAACGTTCCAACTACAACCCTGCCTAACTGCCACCAGCCTGTAACACTCTATTAAGGATGGTGCAATAAAGGAATTAGATGAACTAAAATCAATCCTTTCATAATATAGGGGTAGAAATACCTCCAATACAACCTGTTGTCTCTATCACGGTACTCTGGTGCTCAGCTTGGCAGTTCTCAACCATTGCGTAGATTCGATGGCTCCGTGCCATATCTCCAATAGTAGGCTCTAAGATTTTCCTCTTACCCTTGTTGCTAGGGTTCTGTGAGAACTCTCTCTAATTATGTCTTGCAACGCCACAACCATAACAACTACCTAGTCCTCTCTAGTGGGATGTATCTCCAACCGGTACTCTAGATGTCTATACTGTGGATCCTGACGATCTGGCTATGGACTACTAAGGTCTCTACTAACAAGCTCCTACTGAATGAGCTCTCAAAGCACCTTGTGTCCTAATGGGACCTCTAAGAGGAGGCCCCATACTCTACCCCCTCTATGCATCAAACTTATCAGGAGGTCTGTAAGGTGGGTGGGTTTTCTACTACTACTGCTGCTAATGTGGCTATTGTGGTGGCCTGAATGAAGCCTGTCGTGAAGATTGTCCACCAGGTGGAGGGGGAACTGACCCCCTCGATCTGCCATCCTGCATCTACTGGATACGGCTTCAAACTCTATCTCTAGCCCGCTACATATTTTCTCGTGTTTCCTCTATAATATAGGCCTTCTCCACATCCTCATCTAATCTCGGTGGGTAGTGAATGCACACAGTGCCACCCAAATCCAAATTCATGCCCCAGATGAACCTGTGAATCTGTACATGATCATCATGCATATAGTCAACATATTGAAGTAGTTCTAGAAATCGATTCTCATACTTGGCTACAGTCATAAATCCCTCATGAAGGTCGTGAAACTCGTCTATCCAATTCTGAATAAACCTCTTGAGAAAATACCTACTCCTGAAACGCTCCTCAAATAGCTCCCAAGTAACTTGCATCTCTAGAGTCAACATGGAGCTTCTACTCCTCGGTCCTCCACCAGACTCCTGCTCCTTCCCTTAGAAGATTGATCACAACACAATATTTCATGTTAATAGTACAAGGGCATAACTTGAAGCATCCACTCAAGCTCACCAACCAGGCCTTTAGCCTGAAAATATCCTCTGTCACAAGAATAGTGAGATGGCCATAGCTTCAGGATCTCTCTGATATGGTCTGCAGCTGATGATTGACGACCCCTAGGTCTCTCTGTATGCTCCTCCATCTGTCTAGGGCTTTGAGATCTGTCCCTATGTCCTAAAATCTTATCTCCTTGCCCTATCTGTGGCGATTCTTCCCTAGCCAATTCCATGCATAAATTCTCTACCCCATTCTCCTCATTGTATCGAGGGGATTCCCTAGCCTTAACTGATGGCTCCATATCACGTCTAGAAAGTTGTCCTCCTAGGGACCCTCCGCGTATAGTGACATTGACATCCTGAAGTGTCTGTAAAATCTGAGGTAGAATGACCACTACAGCCTACTTTAGAGGTGGTATATCTAGGTCTATGTGAAAAAACCCCTCATCTGATCTACACCTCCTGCACATAGACCAAGACGAGAGTTAGTTCATTGTTCTAGGTTTTGTTTCAGTTTCCTATGTTTTCTAAATTATTCCACAAAATGATGTTGGTTCTCAAAACTAAGTCAGACCCCCTTTTCGATAAGTTTACAATTGCCTGTTTAAGGTTCACGTCTCAAGTTTTCTAGTTAGCCCAAGGGCCCATCAACATTGAACCTTCCATCTGGCTTTGATACCAAGTGTGATAAAAATCCACATTCTAACGCAAAAACCCAAGACATCTGAAACTACAACAATACTTAATTAGGGAAATTATACTATTTTTCATTTTGTTTAAAAGGGTTGACAACCAATATACAAGGAAACTAGGTTTATATTATTTCAAACGTTTACATCATAGTCACTGTCCACTAGAATATACGAATGTCAGTTTTATATTAACAAAACACTATCATTATCATTGTTAATTTATAAAATGACTAGGGTTATGATAAGTCTCCTAATTAGGGTCATCCATTAAATCATCTTGTACGAACCAATATCAATCTATCAGGATTTCAAAGATTCAATTGATAATTCATACCAGAATTCATGCATTCAAAATTTAACATAATCATCCATGTCGATAGTCAATAATCCAAACATTTGAAATTCTAATGATATAATTCAGTTCTCCTAAGAAGCCTACATATTTCTAGAGCCCTTATTTCCGGGAACTCCTTGTGCTATGATTATTTACTAATGCACAACTTTTAGTTTGGTGGATGTAATCTGGAAACACAACAACAAACATAACACAAGAATACCATAGACTATGATAAGAAGGAATGATGATAAATCTGAAATATAAGTGTAAATTATAATATCAACATGAAATTGTTACAATCTCACCCATGAGGTACTTCAAGTGTTACTGACTTCACTTGCCTTCCAACAATAACTATGGGAGAAACTTCACGATTACACCTCTTAATGGCTTCTTTAACACACCTTCAAAATGATGGCTTCCTTTACACACTTACTCATACAATATTTCTCACTACTTCCTTCTATGCTAAATGAGGGGGGTGGCCTCTTTATTTATAGGAATTTAGGCTTATCCACCTTATCTCTAAGATAGGATAGGAAATCTCTTCCGGCCAATCATATTCCATGCCTAAACTCTTGCCTTTACATGTAGGCTTATCTTCTAAGATAAGATAAACCTTATCATCTCACATGGGTTCCACCTTTTTAGACTTTTCCACAAATAAAATACACAAAATATTTATGACATCACTCTTTGTCCTTATTACAAATATAATATTTCTAATTCCTAATCATGTAGACCCTACTTCTCTACTTACCCCAACTTTGACATTTTAACATTACCGGACCACTTACGACAAATATTTACTTTTTACAACATTCCTATTGTACTTTGACTGTTACCGTACTCTACATTATTGGCGGCACCGTACTGACGGCGCCGTTATCTTCTATCAGATGCTACTACTAATTATACTTAACAACATCCTATTCCTAATACATACATTAATGAAATAGAAATTACGGAGGAAAATTTTAGTGTCGACATCTTCCCCCTTCCTAGCTTCTACTCCGTCCTCGGAGTAGACTATTCTGGTGCTTGGAAAATCTTTAACTTGTCGTGGTTGACCCTTTTCGTAATGGGAGTGCCATCAAATTCCTCCAATTGATATGTACCATTTTCATACACAACTGCTATTTTGTAGGGCCCCATCCATTTTGGAAGAAATTTTCTCTGTCTTCTTTTTTTGTATCTGGAATCATATACTAGAACCAAGTCATTCACATGAAATGGAGACCAACGGATCTTTTGATCAAAGTATTCCTTCTGCTTCATTTTCTTCTTATAGCTTGTATCCTTCGCTATTTCCCTCATTTCCTCTAGCAAATGAAGATGTACCAACCTTTCTTTTACTGAATCACTTTCATCCATCCTTTCATTTTTCATAACTCTCACAGTGGGAATATCAAACTCAATAGGAAGAACTGGATCAATGCCATAAGCCAACTGAAATGGGGAGTATCCTGTTGCTGACTTTGATGTTGCCCTATATGCCCACAATGCTGCATGAATCCTTTTATCCCACTTATGTACCTGCAAGGCTGCATCTTTTGCTAGAATTTGACACAACACAAAATTTGTTCGTTCCACCTGTCCATTTGTGCTTGGCTTGTATGTTGTTGCCTTCCTGTGCTTAATAGAAAACTTGTTGACTAGGGCTTCTACCACCTCATTAATGAAGTGGCTTCCTTGATCTGTTACAATTTCTAATGGACAACCAAATCTGGTGACAATGCGTTCATATATGAACCTTGCCACTTCATCCATGGAAGTTGTTTTCAATGGCCTAGCTTCAACCCACTTGGTTAAATAATCTGTGGCAACTACAATATACTTATTTTGGCATGGGGTAGTTGGAAGTGGACCTACAATATCTATTCCCCACTTTTCAAAGGGACCAAGTGGAAGAATAGGGCATAATGGAGCTGATGAAGTCTTACGGTTACCATGTGTTTGACAAATATCACATGTCTTACAATAATTATAACAATCTCTAAAAAGAGTGGGCCAGTGATAACCTGCATCCAAGATCCTTCTTGTTGTAAGTTGTCCAGAGAAGTGTCCTCCACATGTACCATTGTGGAATTCTTCTATCAGCTCCTTCCCTTGATCACGTCCAACTGCCCTCTTGTACTGTCCATCAGGTCCTATTCGAAATAATACTCCATGCAGAATAGAATATGGACGACTGGCTTGAGTAATCTTCCTCTTAGTCTTTGCATTGGCACCATCAGGAAACTTGAATTCATTCAGATAATTCCAAATATCTATGTATTCACTAGGGATTGTGTCAAGGGATAACAATGTTGCATCTGGGAAATCATCATCATCACAAGATGAACCTAAACCATCATAGGCTCGAGAGAGTGCATCTGCATTGACATGCTTCTTTCCTGGCCTATCTATAATATCAAATTCAAATTCTTGTAGCAAAATTATCCATCTTGCTATCCTCCCTGATGGGTTAGGCTTATTTACAATATATTTTAGAGCCTGATGATCTGTTACAACTATAAATTTCTGCCCTAGCAAGTAATTTCTAAACTTCTTTACAGCAAAAATGATAGCTAGAGCCTCTTTTTCAGTTACAGTATAATTTACCTCAGCACTGCTCATTTGTCTGCTCCCAAAGTAAACTGGATGATCATTCCCATTTTCATCCTTTTGGCTCAGAGTACTTCCTAGTGCTGCATCTGAGGCATCAGTATACACAATGAATGGCTTGCTCCAATCTGGATTCTTTAAAACAGGTGAAGACACCAGGGCTTCCTTCAGTTGTTCAAAAGCTTCATGCACCTTATTTCCTGGTTCATAAGTAACATCCTTCTTCAAGAACTGGGTTAGTGGCTGTGCAATCTTTGAGAAATTCTTGATGAACCTTCTATAGTAACCCACATGGCCTAAAAATGATCTCAACTTACTTCTATTCATAGGAAATGGTAACTCTTTGATTTTTGAAACTTTATCAGGATCAGTACCAATACCATCTCTGGATACAACATGCCCTAACAAAACACCTTTAGAACATCCAAAGACACACTTTGTAGGGTTTAGTGAGGCTTGTGCTTCATCTAACCTTTGAAATGTTGTCTCCATCTGGTGCAGGTGGTCCATCTTGCTCCCATAGATGCAAAAATCATCCAGAAATACTCTGATGAAGTTCCCAATGTAGGGTTCAAACACCCTATTCATCAAGCGCTGGAACGTTGCCGGAGCATTACACAACCCAAAAGGCATAACTCTATAAGAAAACATTCCCCAAGGAGTGGTGAACGTGGTCTTCAGCTGATCTTTCTCTGCTATACGAACTTGGTTGTATCCACTATATCCATCAGCAAAACTATAGCACTCCTGGCCAGCTACTTCATCCAAGATCTGATCTGAGAATGGAAGAGGGTAATGATCCTTCTTTTTTGCCTTATTGAGCTTCCTATAATCAACACAAATGCGTAGCTTCCCATTCTTTTTTATTGAGATCACAATGGGAGAAACCCATTCTGAATTCTCCACAGCAAATATGAATCCTGCATCAAGCAACTTATCTATTTCTTCTTTTACAGTCTTGGAAAAATTAGGATTCATTCTATATGGCATTTGCTTTATGGGCTTAGCACCATCTACCAGCTCAATAGAATGTTCTACCCAACTTACTTGACGGAGTTCCTTGTAATCAAAAGTGAATATGTGTATGTACCTTCGAAAGAGCTGGAGGTAGGATTCCTTCTCACTCTCCATCACAGCATCACCAATCTTTATTTGTTGGAGACGATCATCAATTTCTTCTTCAGATAATTTTATGGGTTCATGAGTCGGTGTGACTGGAAGGATATCCATGACCGAAACATCAACCTCACTTTCTTCATCTTCTGTGTCCACTTCACTGGTACTAGAGTAATCAGAGGATGTCCAATCATCAGTTTCATCACTTGAATCCACAGGTTCTGCCTTATGATGCCGAGGGATCACGTTTATCTTCACCCTCTCTCTACCACGTCCAAGTGTCATGAAGCCTTCATTCCAGTAGTTTCTTGCATGAACTCTCCTTAGCCATGGTCTTCCCAACAACATTGGGTACGCAACAGTACCATTTTTCATCACCTGAAAGTCTACCACACATACAACACCCATAACAGATATTGCCACATTTGAAACTACACCTTCTGGTTTAGTTTTTCCCTTATTTAATGACCTTAACATAAGTGTTGAGGGGCGATCAATTTTTAAACCCAACATATTCATTACAGACTCGGTCATTACATTAACTGCAGCACCTCCATCAACTAAGACATCATGAATTGAAATACCATTACATAATACCTCAGCTTGTGGAGCATAGGGATCCGCCTCTGCCTCCAAAACAGGGACCTCAACCTCCTTCCTTCGTCGAGCATTGAGTCCACTTCGCAGCTCCCGCCTCTTCTCAGAAGACATAGCCAAGAGTTGACCATATGTAATATTTGCAGGCCTTTTGGATAGATCTTCTAAGATGGAGTATGGTCCTTGTCCCTGTGAAATCAGAAAATCCTGCACACCCAACTTTCTTCTCCTATGTTTCTTACTAGTTTCTCCTTTCATCTTCTTAGGATCATTTCCATCTTGGTTATCTTTTTCTTTCTTTCTTTTTGTTACAAACACATCTACTTCATTATTTATGCTCTTATCTACTACATCAAAAGAATTCACAGGTGCTTTTCCTTTATCATTATCTCTTGTACCAGATGTAGAAGCTCTATCTGGACAATTATACTTATAATGACCCTTTTTATAACAACCATAACATACAACTTCAGAAATATTTCTTTTTGGACCTCTATCTCCTCCCTGAGAACTAAATTCTTTTCCTTGAAGAAGATTAATAGTTAACTGGCCCATCTTCTTGAGCAGATCTTCATACTCAGTAGATGTACTAGGAGAAAGATTTGTGCTCACCGAGAGTGGTTGTGGATTCTGGACCAAAGGTGTTGGTGTAGGCTCTACTTTAGCAACAATTTCTTTGGGCTCCTCTTCTATGCTTTCTTCTTGCCTTCTTGCAATCTCCTTTGCTTGTTCAATGGTAGCTGGGTGGTCATACTTCACTCGTTGTCTGATCTCTGGCTTCATCCCAAGAATGAAGTGCTTACAGAGGAGATTATCCACGCCATTCATCAACCCATCCGCTAATCCTTCCTTCCGGATCTGGGCATCGAGCTTCCTCCTTAGCTCTAGAACACGAGCATGATAATCCCTTATCTTCTCCTTCTCTCCTTGGGATAGCTTTGTGATATCGATCATGAGATCTGCATATTTCTGTTGTTCACCAAATTCTTCAAGAAAACTTTCAGTTAATAAATCCCATGAGTTTTTCACATTATCACCTAGTGTTTCAAACCACCTAAGTGCTGAACCATCCAAAAAGGTAGGAAAAAATTCAGTCCATTGTTCCCTTCTTATGAGGCCATTACAAATACAAGATCGTTTAAACTCTTGAATGAAAGAGGAAGCATCTTCATTAGATTGGGCTGAAAAAATAGGAATCTTCCCCATTTTCAAAAGTAACCACAGTGAAATACCAACCCACAAGTACAATCAACAAGACTTATGTGCACAAATAATTGGAATCACTATAATAGAAAGTGACTTTACACCTTTCTACAGTAAAATAGAAATGACCATGGTAAACTATGGTAAAACTTGACTTACTGCGGTAAAAACTGACTTTACTGTGGTAAACACTATTCACGGTAAAAAGTGAAGTTACTGTGGTAAATACTATTCATGGTAAAAAGTGAAGTTATTCTATTCATGGTAAAAAGTGACTTTACCATGGTAACTACTATGCACAGTAAAAACAAGGTTACCCTCCAAATGATTTTTGACTAAGTGGGAATATCTCTCCAGAAAATCCACCAACGAGGAATGGTCCCGGCAACGGAACCAAAATGTCATCACCAATCCGGCACTATGATAATTCTTCACCGGGAACTCCTCGTGCTATGATTATTTACTAATGCACAACTTTTAGTTTGGTGGATGTAATCTGGAAACACAACAACAAACATAACACAAGAATACCATAGACTATGATAAGAAGGAATGATGATAAATCTGAAATATAAGTGTAAATTATAATATCAACATGAAATTGTTACAATCTCACCCATGAGGTACTTCAAGTGTTACTGACTTCACTTGCCTTCCAACAATAACTATGGGAGAAACTTCACAATTACACCTCTTAATGGCTTCTTTAACACACCTTCAAAATGATGGCTTCCTTTACACACTTACTCATACAATATTTCTCACTACTTCCTTCTATGCTAAATGAGGGGGGTGGCCTCTTTATTTATAGGAATTCAGGCTTATCCACCTTATCTCTAAGATAGGATAGGAAATCTCTTCCGGCCAATCATATTCCATGCCTAAACTCTTGCCTTTACATGTAGGCTTATCTTCTAAGATAAGATAAACCTTATCATCTCACATGGGTTCCACCTTTTTAGACTTTTCCACAAATAAAATACACAAAATATTTATGACATCACTCTTTGTCCTTATTACAAATATAATATTTCTAATTCCTAATCATGTAGACCCTACTTCTCTACTTACCCCAACTTTGACATTTTAACATTACCGGACCACTTACGACAAATATTTACTTTTTACCACAACATTCCTATTGTACTTTGACTGTTACCGTACTCTACATTATTGGCGGCACCGTACTGACGGCACCGTTATCTTCTATCAGACGCCACTACTAATTATACTTAACAACATCCTATTCCTAATACATACATTAATGAAATAGAAATTACGGAGGAACACCTTAACAATTGCGATAGGGAGACACGTGGAGGATTCTACTGGCTCCACTTTGTACTTAAACTTTTCAAAGAAATTTTCTAAGGCCTGGGACACATGGAGGGACCGTGCCTATCTGGGGACCAGCCCCTGAGTTTTATTTTTAAGTTGTGCCATGAAGACACTTGGAGGCATCCATGGGTCTTCCCATACTTATAATTTTCAAGAAAAATTTTAGAGTCATGGGACACGTGGTGAGCTCATGCTTGTTCAGGGTCTTCACTTTTGGCAACCATCTTGAAGTTGTGCCATGAAGACATGTGGAGGTTTCCACTGGGTCTTCCCATACTTAGAATTTTCAAGCAACTTTCTAAAGGCTAGGGACATGTGGAGGGACCGCACCTATTTGGAGACTGGCCCCTAGGTTTTATTTTGAAGGAGCGCCAGGAGGACACTTGGAGGATTCCGCTCACTTTTCCCTTTTTCTTGGAATTTTCAATGGCCAAAGAAAAATGTCTCAGACCCTAGACACATGGCGCCTTCCACTGAAACTTCAACTTTTTAACAGACTCTGCCAGACTGAGACACATGTTGAGCCCGTGCTTGTTTGGGGTCTCTTCTTTTGGGGACCATCTCAAAATGTGCCATTGAGACACGTGGAGGCTTCCGCTGGCTCCTTTTTTCACCAAGACTTTTCAAAGGCCAAAAGGCATTTTTCTTGGGCCCAGGGTACGTGGAAGGCTCACGCTTGTTTGAGACTGGCCTCTGTGCTTTTTCTTTGCAATTACACCAAGAAAACACATGGATTTCTATGATATAAAGTGGAAAAGGGTTAGGATCAGTGGTTGCTATGCATTTCACCTATTTTTCTACCATTTTTTCTCCAAGACTCTTGGAGACGTGAATATGCACTATTTTTCATCATTCTTTGATGAAATTCTTTGTCGTCTCTGTCAGTAAGGTGCCATTGAATGGATTTGAAACTTAAATTGTGAGTCCAAGGATTGTTAAGGTTGATATTTTGAAGTGGGAATTACTCAGGCACTTGAAAAAGTGGGAATTACCAGAGGAAATGGATGCGGGGCAGAAATTGCAGAGGAAAAAGAGGGAAAAGGATGAAATGATGAAAGTGTAGGTGCAAAAGGTGAAAAAAGGCATTGCCTCGAGAGAAAAAAGGGATGACCTGTCAAGTCCAGCTATGCAGAGGCTTTGAAAAATGATTAAAAAGGGGATTTCTCGCATGACAAAATCAGAATGATTAAAAGGACTCCTGAAAAGTTATGGCATGGCATCCTAGTCATTAGTCGAGAGCCCAAGAAATGTGATCAGTTCACAATTGGTCCACCTGGCAGATTTCAGATCTGAATTTGTTAAATGTCACTGTATGAAACAAATTGGTAACAAGAAAAGGTCCCTCAAATATTCTTCTCTTTTGGGGGGAAAATTGAGTGAGAAAAATGTATAAATGCAATGAGAATACTCTTGCAAATGGTCAGAGTTTGAATTCTTGAGAAAAAAAATTTGAGAAAGTCGTCTTCCTGAGAGACCAAGCCGAGATAACCTGTTATTTTCTTTTGTGTTATATTTTCTATCATGTCAAGTTGGTTGCATATGTATAGCCATTGACGAGCACTGAGATTGCTCTAGAAGCTTTCCCCTGCTGATGAATCTAAGCAATTTTGAAATTAATTTGTGTCCAATCTCTAGCAATTTGTGTCTGCTTTGTTTCAGAATGTCTGTAAATAGTTTCTTTCATTCCTATTGCAATCTTACATTGAAATTTTTGTGAAATCACACAGGATCTCATCCCTATGATAGTCTAATGGTATTTGCAATTTCATTTCAAGAAGAGCCTTCATCTTGGATGAGATAAACAAATTTAAAATCA
The DNA here is from genome assembly GCA_019776745.2 of Taxus chinensis. NCBI lineage: Eukaryota > Viridiplantae > Streptophyta > Pinopsida > Cupressales > Taxaceae > Taxus > Taxus chinensis. Next base: position 71,449 of record JAHRHJ020003334.1, on the reverse strand, counting down.
ATTCACTGTCATTTGTTGATAAAGATTGTCTGTAAGTCTTCGGGTGTACCTTAGGCATGATTAATCAGAAAATTTAGTGTTTAATTGAGTCTTTCAATTCAATCCTTCGTGTTGGAGTCTCAAAGATTATGTCGAAACGTGCTGATCTGGGCCTCCATTAAAGCACACCTAGTTGAAGGAACGTATTAACTATTCTGAAGCTTTCTGTTGTTGAAATTGTTCATTGTTGTGAAGTCCCTCTCAAAGATCTGGTATAATCAACTTTATCCTGCTTCATCTCCCACCAAAATCATTTAAAAACCATTGATCCACCCTAAACTACCCCTGTTTTCCCTGTGTATCAACAAAGGAACAAAATCTACTTGCAAAAATATGCAGAACAATCAGGATTTCTTAATGTCTTCAGTAACCTTAGCCTTGTGTTGAAAATATCTCCATCATTTAGAAGTGACAACTCTTAAGAGTTAAATCATGGAGCATTGACCATATTTTCCCAAGGTTCTCTTCATAAGAATTTGTGTAAAGGAAGGATATCTCCATCTCCTTCATCAAACAGAGGTTACACTAAGGGTCCTCTCACCCTGGTCGAAGAGGCACAACCTAAAGTAGTGAGGAAAGGTCAAATCCTCTTAAAGGTGTTATCCATCTCTCCACAAATCTGAGTAACAAAGGGTCAGTTAGATCTCATCCCCAGCTACAAAATGACACACACTATGATCTATCTGCCTCTAAGCTCCCTATCGAATCTGTGTTGCTGCTTGGCTTGAAAAGGAGAACAAATTTGGATACCAACACTCATGGTGCCATTTTCTGGGGATTCTTTGAAGTATTTGAACAAAGGTGTACATGTACAGACCCTGGTAATGATTTTTACAGATTTTAAAGTGCAAATACATTGCTGAAACATCATTATTTGTTCAGATCTATAAGAATTGTTCAAATTTGTGAGTTCTGAGTGCAATATTTCTAGCTTATACAGTTATTGCACTAGGATTTGTATCATCATTGATAAATTTGGGTAAAAGAAGAGTAGATCTTGTAAGCTTTGCATGAATCTGGTATTGACAGACATTTGATAGGTCTTTCATAGTGCATTTGCACAAACTAAGGTGAAAATCCTTAGTGGCGACTCCATGTTGTTTAAATTCTTTATAAATACCAGTGTCTTAACATATATCAAGTAAGATTTGTCACTAATATCTGCAAAGATGGAAGGAAGAAGATATTTCTTCACCAAGGACCCTAGTAGAAGGTTGTTTCAAGAGCTGGGAAAGTCTAATTCAGAAGGAAGAAGAATTTGGAAGGTTGTTGGAGATCAAGCATCAAGAAAAGAGATCTCCATTGGTGAAACTGATCAGCATGTGATTGAAGATTGCAGTACTTCCTCAAGTGCTTCTGAATCAGGTAGCCTCTTTGTTGAATTAAATTCTCCATCTGGAGAGGGTCCATCATCTGTATTTGAAACATTTTCTTCTTGATCTGCCCCTGTATTTTCAAAATCTAATAGAGTTTTCCAAGATACAGAGCCTTTAGAGGGTAATCATTCTGAAAATTGTATCCCTGTACCACACAGACCCCTCACTCCTCATCATTTTATTTCTCCTGTAAGATCACCTCCTCAGAATAATATGGCTCAGCCTCCACCCAGACCTCCATTTGTTAATACTTTTGGTCCCATCAGTTTTAGAGGTATGGATGGCTATCCAAATGTTGTGCCACAGGATGTAAGAAATAAATTGCCTAAGTTTCAAGGAAATAATGCAATAACTGGTGATCAACACTTGAAACTCTTTGTCAATATGATGGAGGATTTTGAAATAGAGTTTGAAGATGTATACATTAAATTATTTATTCATACTCTAGAAGAGGATGCAAGGGACTGGTATAAATCTCTTCCCAGATAATTCCATTGACTCCTAGATAGAGATGACAAATGCCTTTAGAATGTAGTATGGTGATAAAACAGACCCTAGGTTTCTTTTATCAGAGTTTGAAAATATAAAAAAGAATCCTAATGAATCAGTGCATGATTTCAACACTAGATTTAACAAAACATTGAGAAGACTGTCTGTTAATTTGAGGCCATGTGATGAATCATGTCTGATAAAGTATTCAGATGCATTTGATAAGAAAGTTGCTTACTATTTGAGGGATAAGAACCCTGGGACTTTGAGGCAGGCCTTTACCATGGCTCTGCAAATTGAGAACAACATCAAAGCAGTTGGAAAACCTCCTAAGAGGGAGGGTGTTAAACTGATCAACCCTGAGAAGCCTCAATCAAGTAAGGTTGTGGATCTTGAGGAAGTTGTAAGGACTTTGGCCGGGGATGTCAAAGAAATATCTTACAAGCTGGCCAGGGTAGAAAAAGGAATTGGACAAGGTTCTCAGGGTCAGCATAGGCAACAAGGACAAGACAGACTTGTAAATCATCCTAGAAATGATCAGAGGTCTGATGACAGAGGTAAAGGACCCATGGGAGCTAGACAACCCCAAGCTAGGGAGAATAGAGTAGTGCCTGATCCTCTAAATGCCAGAGTTGTTGTTGTTGAAGAGACAAATCAAATGGATTGGTGTGACAAATGCTTCTTACCCCACCTGCCATGTGAAGTAGATCAGCAAGTTGAAGAAGTTGATGACGATGACAACACTGATGATGATGCATGCATGGTGGACTGCTCTACAAGCTCACAACAAGGAGCAACTTCAACTGAGGTAATAAGTGCAAGAACTGCTGCAAGTTTTTGGGACTGCATTCACCGGGTACCTCTTCTTCCTCCCTCTCATGCTTTAGAAATAGATATGGTACAAGCATTTGAACTTCCTAATAATGATTTTGAGTACCTAAGAGCTCTAATGATTAAGAAGTATGATGGATGAATCCCCTAAGAAGAGGATAGACAATTGCTAATGAATGTTGTTGTGGCCCAAGAAAAGGAGTATAACACAAGAAGTAAAGTTGTCAAAGGGGTAGGGCCTCAAGCCAAAACAAAGACCCCAGTTCTCACCAATGTCCCAAAAGAGACTCCAAAGAAAGATGCACCTGGCAAAGGCCCTATTGTCTCAAGTAGAACTGGTGTGCCCACCCATGCCCAAAATGTTAAAAACCTTGTGCCATCTGATGAGTTTGTCAACCTTTCTCCAAATGCTGCTTTGCCCAAGTACATTCCCTATGATATTGCCCAAGTCTTGAGTCAGATCAAGATTTCTGTCCCAATTGTGGAACTGCTTAGGATTCCTGAGCATAAGAAGAGGGATTTTGAGTATTTGGGATTGGGGGAAGATAGGAGTGCCCAAGGCAGAAATATAAATAATGTAAACACTCCTCCTTCAACCATTGCAGACCTAGAAAAACCACCAGCATTAGAGGAGATAGGTGAACCACCTGAAGTCTACTTGGGGACATCTTTAGTTGAGTCTCAGTTAAATGTTGATCCATTTTTTACAACACTGATTATTAAAGACAGACTGTTGCACAATTGTATGTTTGACTCCAGAGCATCATGCAATGTTATGCCTCTGGAAGTCATGAATGAATTGAACATTAAAGTGACAACAACTTATGGCAAGTGTACTGCAATGGATTCTAGAGAGGTCCCAGTTGTAGGGTGTGTGAAGGGTTTGGTGGTACAACTTGCAGCTTATCCAGGTAAGAACCTGAAACTTGATGTTGTCATTGTTGATTGCCCTGCCAAATGGGGCATGTTGTTATCAAGAAAGTGGGCTGCAAGTGTTGGTGGAAGTGTTCAGATGGATATGTCTTTTTCCACCATTCCAATTGAAGGCAGCCTTGTAAAGCTGTATGGAGAGAAGAAAATGTTGCACCTCATTGAAGATCCAAATAATGCTTCTTATGAAGTGTTATATGCTGATGTAGATGCAGATAACTTTGTGGGGTTTGCTGATGGAAAGGAGCACAAGATTGATCAGTATAAATGTATTGAACAAGTGGGTTTACCTTGGACCTTGTTGTTTGATGGAGCCTGTTCCAAGTTTGGAAATGGTGTTGGCATTGTTCTGATCTCCCCAAGCCAAGAAGAGTTTGTCTTTTCTTTCAAACTTAACTTTGAATGCACTAACAACATTGTTGAATATGAAGCATTGTTATTAGGCCTGAGAATTGCATGGAAATATGGTATAAAGGATGTCATTGTCAAAGGGGATTCAGAATTGATTGTCAAGAAAATTAGGAAACTGTATGCTACTAAAAATCAGAGAATGAAACAATACAAGCATGCAGTTTGGGATTTGATTGAAATGTTTGACTCTTTTAATATTGTGCACCATGATAGAAAGTTTAATGTTGTTGCAGACAAGTTAGCAGTGCTAGGATCCAGATTTGGGAATTGTACAATGTCTCCATTTTGTGAGTATGATGTTGAAGTACTAACAAGGCCATCTATCCCTGATAACGTTAAAAATTGGCAAGTGTTTGATGATGATGCCCAGGTGAAATGGTTTCTATAGAGCCAAGGTGAGTTTGCTGACCAGAATATAGATTGGGAACCAATGGTGTGTGTTGCTGAAGGAAAGGAAACATTATTTGGCAAAGACATCATCCAGTTGAAGACAAACATGATTCCCAGAGGTTTGGTGGCTCTTGAGTCAAACTTTGATAATGTTGATTGCATTATTAAAAGAAATATGTCTGTTTCAAGAGATGTGGAAGAGCACGACCTGGGTACAAAGGAAAAGCCACGTAAAATCTGGTTAGGAAGCAATCTCAGCAAGGAAGAGAAGCAGTCCTATATTCAATTGCTGAAGAAATATCAAGACTGCCTAGCTTGGTCTTACTCTGAGTTGAAGGCATACAGGGAAGATTTGTTCCAACATGAGATTCCTCTTGAGTCTAATGCCAAGCCTTTCAGGAAAAAACAGAGGCCCATCAATCCACTTCTTTCTTTGAAAATGCAAGAAGAACTGAAGAAGTTGAGGGATGGAGGGATCATTCAGCCCACAAGGTACTCTTCTTGGGTTACAAACCTAGTGCATGTCAGAAAAAAGAATGGTGACATAAGGATATGCGTAGACTTTAGAAACCTGAATAGAGCATCATTGAAAGATAATTACCCTTTTCCAAACATGGAGAATATGCTACAATTGGTAACAGGTTCTGAATTGTTATCTACTCTAGATGGTTTCTCTGGCTATAATCAAGTTGTTGTGAAGGAGTCAGAAAGAATAAAGACTTCCTTTACTACTCCTTGGGGAACTTATGTCTATGTCAGGATGCCTTTTGGCTTAATGAATGCTGGAGAAACTTTCCAAAGAGCAATGGATGTAGCATTTGCTGGTTATATCAATGATTTCATTGTTGTTTATCAGGATGATGTAACTGTGTTTTCTAGAAATAGAAATGATCACTTGCAACACTTGGAGAAGATGCTGATAAGGTGTAGGGAGTATGGCATATCATTGAATCCCAAGAAGTGCCACTTTGGAGTGCAAAAGGAAAAGTTGCTTGGTCACATTGTATCAAAAGAAGGGGTAATGATAGATCCAGAGAGAGTGGAAGCCATCAGAAAGGTTCCAATTCCAAGAACTAAGAAGGGAATTCAATCCTTCTTTGGACAAATAAACTTTATCAGAAGGTTTGTGTCTAACTTTGTTGAGCTGACCATCCCCATTACTAGCATGCTGAAGAAGGACCAAGTTATCAAATGGGAAGAAGTTTCCATTCAAGCTTTCAATGGGATCAAAGAAGCACTAAAGCATGCCCCTGTTTTGGCAGCCCCAAATTACAAGAAGCCTTTTCAAGTGTTTTCTTTTGCTTCAGAAAACACCATTGCATCTGTTTTGTTACAGAAGGATGATGAAGGGGCTGAGAGACCAATTGCCTTTTTCAGTAAGGCATTGCAGGGAGCTGAGTTGAAATACACCATCATGGAGAAGCAAGAATTTTCCTTGGTGAAAGAAACAAAGGTTTTCAGACCCTACATCTTGAGTTCTAAAGTTGTTGCTTATGTTCCCCACACCATGGTGAAAGACATCTTATCAGAGATGGAGGTCTCAAGTAAAAGATGCAGATGGGTGAAAAAGTTGTAGGAGTATGACATGGATATCCAAACCACAAATTGGTAAGAGGTTTGGGCCTAGCTAAGCTTATGGCTGAGAGAAACCTACAAACTATTGAGGTGAATGAAGTAGAAGGAGAAAGGGTGGATGTCCTTGAAAAGTTGGTAAGTTCTGAATGGTACAAAGATATAATATTTTATCTCAGACATCTATGTTGCCCTGAATATCTGAGTAAAAATCAGAAAAGAGCTCTTAAGTTAGCCTCTCAAAAGTATGTCATTACTGATTTTGGGTTAGCTTGGAAGAACCCCGAGGGAGTGCTCTTGAGATGCATTACTGAAAATGAGGCCCCCAAAATAATTGCTGATCTCCATGGAGGGGTCTGTGGGGGACATTTTGTTGGAAGAGTTACAACACATAAAATCTTGAGGGCTGGTTATTGGTGGCCAACTCTCTTCAAGGATACAACTCTATTGGTGAGGAAATGTGAAAGTTTCCAGCATTTTTCTGGAAGAATGAAAGCTTCAGGCTCCCTTCCTTTGCAGCCTGTGTCAGTTGAAGCCCCATTCAGACAATGGGGAATGGATTTCATTGGGGAAATTTCTGATCCTTCCAGTGCTGGTCATAAATGGATTCTTGTAGCCACTGATTATTTCACTAAGTGGGTGGAAGAAATCCCCACCAAGAAGGAAACACACCAAGTTATCATGGACTTCATGCTGAATCAAATCATATGCAGATTTGGAGTGCCAGCTAAAATTGTTGCTGATAATGCCATGAGTTTCAGAGCCAAACCTTTGGTGGCAATGTGCAAAGAGTATGGGATCAATTTGACATATGCTTCTAACTACAATCCCCAAGGAAATGGACAAGCTGAGTCCAGTAATAAAAACTTGTTGAAGATCATTAGAAGAACCTTGGAGCTGAACAAAAAGAAGTGGGGTGAGCAACTGAAGTTTGTTGTTTGGGCTGACAGAATCACTATCAAAAGAGCTACTGGTAAAATCCCATTTGAATTGGTATATGGAACTCAAGCTTTGTTGCCCCTCCATTTGCAATTGTCTTCATTTCAGTTTGTTCAACAGATTGAAGACCAAGAAGTTAGTCCATATGATGGTCGAATCAATCAGATTATTGAGTTGGATGAAGAAAGAAGGGCATCCCATCAGCGGCATGTGAAGTTCAGAGAAAAGTTGAAGAAGCTATTTGACAAAAAGGTGACACCCAGAGCTTTCAGCATTGGGGATCTTGTGCTTTTATGGGATAACAGGCATGAAGATAAGGGAAAGCATGGTAAATTTGATGCATTGTGGATGGGCCCTTATTCAATTGATATTCAAATTGGTGAAAATACCTTCTTCCTAAAAGACTTAGACAGGGAACTACTTGAATTGTCTGTTAATGGTAGGCATTTGAAGCATTTCCTTGATTGATTTCTCAGAATCAAGGTATACTCCATTTGTACAGTGTATAGTTCTTTGTTCTCATCTGCTTTTGTGTTTTTGTTCATTCTGGTCCTTGGTGACCTAGTTTTGTTGGTTTCTCGGTTCATTTTTTGGAGGATGGTTGTGGTTGTTCTACTCTGCAAGCTTATTCTTTGACTCCGTTGCCCAATGGTCTATTTTTGGCACTTGGTCTATTATTTGTTCTTGTGACACTCACAGGGAGTGCCCATCCCCGAGTTAGAGCTGATGTTGGTGCTCAAATTAGTCTTACCCCGATTTTCATTGAAATTCCTCAATTTTTGGCCTCTGTCATGTTTTCTATCTCCCCGTATTGGTGCTTGAAGACTCTGTCCTCCATTTGGTTGCCATGATCAGTCCCTTCCTTGGTCGAGGATCACTTAAAGGTCCAAAATTTGTTTTTCATTTCTCTGTCCATCTGAAGGAGTCTGTAAATTGGGCATAAAACTCAGGTTATTCCTCTTTTTCCATTTTCCACAGTCACATTTTGTTGTCCCTGCTATTTTTTTCCCAAATACCTGTGGAAAAGTGATTGGATGTAGCTCAGAGGATCATATTTGAGCCTTGTAACATTTAAAAATTCTCTATCCTTAAAGAAAGATTCATTCTGGGCTCAAATGGTGGTTTTCCTACATTTTTACGGTTTGACGGGTGTGTTTTTCCCCATCAAATTTACATCTCTGCATCAGTGGAAATGTGGCCCTTTTTGGTTGGATGCGGCTCGGCGGGGCACTCTAAAAACTCTATGGCTCACTTCAACCCAAAACTTGTCCACGTGGAGGAACGACACTCATTTGAAAATTCACCTTTTGGTTTGGCCTTGGAGTTGCGCCGGGGGGACACGTGGAGGATTCTGCTACTTTTCCCAGACTTAGAAAAAAATTTCATGCAGCCGGTATAGTTTTGGCGGGCCATGGACACGTGGTGGGCTGGTGCTCATTTGAGGATCTGCCTCAGGGTCCCACCTTAACAATTGCGACAGGGAGACATGTGGAGGCTTCCGCCGGCTCCGCTTTGTACTTAAACTTTTCAAAGAAATTTTCTAAGGCATGGGACATGTGGAGGGACCTTGCCTGTGGTGGCCCCTGAGTTTTATACTGAATTTATGCCATGAAGACACATGGAGGCATCCAGGGTCTTCCCATACCTAGACATTTTCAAGTAACTTTCTAGAGGTTCACATGGTGAGTTCTCTTGTTCAGGGTCTCTTTTGGCACCATCTCGAAGTTGCGCCATAAAGACATGTGGAGGCTTCCGCCAGGTCTTCCCATACTTAGACTTTTCAAGAAACTTTCTAAAGGCCTAGGAAATGAGGGACCACACCTATTTGGGCACCGGCCCCTAAATTTTATTTTGAAGAAGCATCAAGAGGAAACTTGGAGGCTTCCACTCACTCTACCCTTTTGCTTGGACTTTTCAACAGCCAAAGAAAAATGTCTCGGACCCTAGACACATGGCACCTTCCACTGAACCTTCAAATTTTTAACAGACTCTGTTGGACTGAGACACGTGTTGAGCCCATGCTTGTTTGGGGTCTCTACTTTTGGGGACCATCTCAAAATGTGCCATTAAGACACGTGGAGGCTTCCACTGGCTCCTTTTTTCACCAAGACTTTTCAAAGGCCAAAAGGCATTTTTCTTGGGCCCAGGGCATGTGGAAGGCTCACACTTGTTTGAGACTTGCCTCTGTGCTTCTCCTTTGTAGTTGCACCAAGGAAACACGTGGACAACTACGATATAAAGTGGAAAAGGGGAAGGATCAATGGTTGTTGTGCATTTCACCTATTTTTCCACCATTTTTTCTCCAAGACTCTTGGAGACGTGAATACGCACTATTTTTCATCATTCTTTGATGAAATTATTTGTCTTCTCTGTCAGTAAGGTGCCATTGAATGGATTCAAAACTTAAATTGTGAGTCCAAGGATCATTAAGGTGATATTTTGAAGTGGGAATTACTCAGGAACTCGAAAAAATGGAATTACCAGAGGAAATGGATGTGGGGTAGAAATTGCAGAGGAAAAAGAGGGAAAAAGGATGAAATGATGAAAGTGTAGGTGCAAAAGGTGAAAAAGGCGTTGCCTCGAGAGAAAAAAGGGATGACCTGTCAAGTCCAGCTATGCAGAGGCTCCGAAAAATGATTAAAAAGGGGATTTATCACATGACAGAATCAGAATGATTAAAAGGACTCCTGAAAATTTGTGGCATGGCATCCTAGTCATTAGTCGAGGGCCCAAGAAACGTGATCAGTTCACAATTGGTCCACCTGGCAGATTTCAGATCTGAATTTGTTAAACATCGTTGTCTGAAACAAATTGGTAACAAGTAAAGGTCCCTCGAATATTCTTCTCTTTTGGGGGGAAAATTGAGTGAGAAAAATGTATAAATGCAATGAGAATACTCTTGCAAATGGTCAGAGTTTGAATTCTTGAGAAAAAAATTGAGAAAGTCGTCTTCATGAGAGACCAAAGCCGAGATAACCTGTTATTTTCTTCTGTGTTAGATTTTCTATCATGTCAAGTTGGTTGCATATGTATAGCCATTGACAAGCACTGAGATTTCTCTGGAAGCTTTCCCCTGCTGATGAATCTAAGTAATTTAAGAATTAATTTGTGTCCAATCTCTTGCAATTTTGTGTCTGCTTTGTTTTAGAATTTCTACAAATAGTTTCTTTCATTTCTATTGCAATCTTACATTGAAATTTTTGTGAAATCACACAGGATCTTCCCTGTGATAGTCTAATGGTATTTGCAATTTCATTTCAAGAAGAGCCTTCATCTTGGATGAGATAAACAAATTTAAAATCAATTCACTGTCATTTGTTGATAAATATTGTCTGTAAGTCTTCGGGTGTACCTTAGGCATGATTAATCAGAAACTTTAGTGTTTAATTGAGTCTTTCAATTCGAGCCTTCATGTTGGAGTCTCAAATATTATGTGAAAACATGTTGATCTGGGCCTCCATTAAAGCACACCTTCTGGTTGAAGGAACGTCTTAACTGTTCTGAAGCTTTCTGTTGTTGAAGTTGTTCATTGTTGTGAAGTCCCTTCAAAGATCTGGTATAATCAACTTTATCCTGCTTCATCTCCCACCAAAATCATTTAAAAACCATTGATCCACCCTGAACTACCCCTGTTTTCCCTGTGTATCAACAAAGGAACAAAATCTACTTGCAAAAATATGTAGAACAATCAGGATTTCTTAATGTCTTCAGTAACCTTAGCCTTGTGTTGAAAATATCTCCATCATTTAGAAGTGACAACTCTTAAGAGTTAAATCATGGAGCATTGACCATATTTTCCCAAGGTTCTCTTCATAGAATTTGTGCAAAGGAAGGATATCTCCATCTCCTTCATCAAACAGAGGTTACATCTAAGGGTCCTCTCACCCTGGTCGAAGAGGCATGACCTAAAGTAGTGAGGAAAGGTCAAATCCTCTTAAAGGTGTTATCCATCTCTCCACAAATACTGAGTAAAAAAGGGCTAGTTAGATCTCATCCCCGGCTACAAAATGACACACACTATGATCTATCTACCTCTAAGCTCCCTGTCAAATCTGTGTTGTTGCTTGGCTTGAAAAGGAGAATGAATTTGTTCATGTTTTCTAGGTGTGCCCAAGGGTCCAAGCTTTGAACCCAATGCTATGATACCAATTTTAATGCCAGCAAAAATGACATTCTAGGAACATGCTTCAACCCAACACTTAACCCAAAAATTGCAACTATTTTTTTTTGTTTAAGTTGTAGGAAGGTTGCAAGGGTGTTTGACCCTTAGAGTCTATTAAATTAACTTACATCACTAAAATGAACTTTAAGATCGATAGGCCAGGTCTAGTTAAAAGATTAAACTTTGAAATTACTTTACCTCTAAGTTCAATTAATTAAAGGTCAACTAGGAAGTTCCATAACTTAATTTACTTGGTTAAATGTTTTCTCTTCTTAGTTAATGTTCACTCCAGATATGACTAACTTCATACTTAATTAATCTAGTTTCATTATCCTAATAGTTTAAAGTCCTTTTAATTAATTCTTACAACATACTAATGATTAATAGAGTCTTTACATCCCAAGGAAATTTACATGGCCCCACTCACCCATCTACACATACCGTTAGGGATTTTAATTTAAACATTTAAAATTCATTTCCACCAAACAAAAGTAGGGTGAAACCTCCACCCTTAGATCAAATCAATCTTGGCCACTAGATCCTAGGATTCCAAAGATTTTTTTTAAAGCCTCTCCTTTGTTCATTTCCCTCATTTGGTCTATTTTTTTTGTTAAAAGAAATTGCAGGTTGGATAGGAGGAAGCCATGGGAGCAAAGGAGGAAGAACTATGGAAGATTCTACAAGGAGATCTAGTTTATATTAGTTTATATTAAAGTTTTATTATGGTTATTTCTTCCATTCAAGGATTGGGAGGGATTTCCTTCACCAATCTAATTTTGTTTCAAGATATTTGGATTTGGGTTTTCAAAATTGGGGCAAACCCTACATGCATTGTTATTTATGTAAGGAATGTTTTTAATACACCATTTGTATGTTTTATTGTTCAAATCCATGGGATTACTCTTTGTTTACATGCTGGTAGTCATTAGTTAAATTTCACATCTTACAAATTAGTAATAACCAGTTAAAGTTTTCGCACAGGCATAGATCCGCGGAGTTCTATCGTAAGTGACAAAACTGCCACCCAGACTGTTGAAAATTTTTACACTTGTGCAAAAATTGGCAACTAAAAAATGTCGTTACAATGGATAGAATTGGTGAAGTATACCTAAGCTAGGGGAGTTTCTTTCAGATATATTGTTACTGCTGAATTAATTAATGATTACATAAAATCTGCACCTATGTTTGCTATTACAAAGTGTAACAGATCACATAGCCTACAATTTCATGCTATCTTCAGCAAAATAACAAAAGGCCCCAAAGGACATCTGTGTTGCCTTGATGAAGACATCCAGTTGCAGAATAGATTAAATGATAGGTTTGGGAACAACATACATAAATGCAGATTGCAGAAATCAAAGCTAATTACTGAATGTTACAAGTTTTCTTTAATGTTATTTCCTTCATGATTAAGACATTAAATTATATTACTGAGCTATTAAGTTCATCATACAATTCATACAAAAATCTGAAATGTGGAAAGAAATACACAACTCATTTTTAGAATTCTATATCTTATTCATAAGGAATTTCAAATGTGCCCACAAAATCCGTGGGATGTAACTAAAAAGTATAGTACAGCTACTAAAATAAGAGGTACACATGCATGAAAGAGATAATAAAGGAGTATGAGTGAACCCGTCATTTCCTTGGGTCTTCTCCTTTGGTTGATGCATCTTCATTCTTCAGCTTAATCCACACCACTTGAAGCACTGTACCTGAAAATAAGAAAAGAACAAAATCATCAGTTAAGAGCTGAGGGTTAATCCATATTCCTACATTGTCCTAATTCATGCATATGAATCTCTTACAGCAGGAGATATAAATTACTTGGAGATCATACTGCATACATGATTTACTCACTCAGAAAGGAGGGAGAAGAAAAGAAAAAAAAACCATGGACATAAGAGAGGCCAAAAAGCCTAAATATTTTCTAACTATTTTCTTAAGTGTGCAGGTATAGGTTACAGCCAAGAAGAAATAAATAAAGTCTTTCAAAAAATATTGTAGAGTTCAATGACTTCTATCCTATGGCATAAATCATTTAAGGAATTAAGTACATGCTAGAATGAAGGAAGAATACAACTCAAGTTTCAGTAAACTGTCATACAAATAGAAGAAGTTACAGTGCAAAAGAGAGACTGACAAATAGAAGTACATGTTTTAGATTTCCACTAAAGAAGAAGAATCAGATTTCAAGAAGCTGAACTTAACTGGAAAGAAAGGATTACAGCTGAAGTAGAATGAGAAAGAGGATTCTAGGAAAATTTTGATAGGGCTTTGCCATGTAAAATGAACATTTACATCTTTCCATCATGTTGTTTTTAACTAATACATGCTTTAAAAGATTTATGTAAATCAAGTAAGTGATACAGAAAAGAAAAAAAGCATGCCATGATCAAGATAACAGTTATTATGTTTCAGTTTCCAACAACAAATCAACTTCAACAGAAAAGTGTTACATTCTCTATTCTGAATTAGAAAATACTACTTCAGCTAAAAAAGGAAGGAAGAGAGAATTCTGGAAAAAATTTGCCAGGGCTTCACCATGGAAAATCAACATTTCAAATTTTCCAGCATGCCAGAAATACTACTATCAAAGAAATAAAGCATCTAAATAAAAGAAACAAGATTACAATATTTCAACAAAGCATCTGAATCAAGGCTTATGCCTGAGAATGGTATTACATGGATGAATAACTACTTATAATTTCTAGGAAAGCCACATCCAAGGTACAAAGACCTCTTAAGATAAAGAAAAAATTGTAGAATCAAATGAAGTAAAGTAATTTCCAGTACCCATGGCAAGGGAAAGATACCCAAATATGGGTTTTTACTATCTCAAACTTTAAATTGAAAAATATAGGTCAGGGTAAGGAAAACAAATTTTCAATGATAAAATTGAAGTAGAGAAAACCCTCAAGTAATCATCAACTTCAAAATAAAATAGTGCAAATGCAACTACAGGTTACAAGGCATCAATTCAAAAGGTGAATTGCAGAAAGAGATATATAAAATAATGCAGACTTTTAGGCAAGACATTTTAGTTACAGACTTTATCATAGTCAAGCTAACTAATTTCAACGAACATAATGTCTTTTAGAAAGCATAACACTGTAACACCATGAACTCACTGAGCATAATTCATATTCAAATGGTTAAGGAACCAAGACCACTTACAACTTACAACCACGAGAATTTTCATAACAAGAACAAATATAATCCCCAAGAAAGAAGAATTTCCTAGCAATAGATACAGTTTTCATGCACTTAACTATGAAACAGTGTTTTGCTATTAGCATGTGAGCACATTTCAAAAATTTCATAAGTAAACAAATATCAAAGTATAGAACGAAAACTGTTGCTTTAGATGAGTATAGAAATTTCAAGTTTTATTTCATCCCCTGAAACATCCCAGACTATCAAAGATTCATAAAACTATACATGGCTATTGAAATCAGAATGCAAGCTGCTCATACAAAAGAGAAAAGCATATAAAATAAAAACCCTCTATTTCAAGCTGTAAGGGAAAATCCTGAGTCTACACATTTGGTTTTAAACATGGTTTTGAGTTCGGGAAACTCAAAACAACAATATTTATAAATAGCAAAAACGATAAAACATATTACTCAGAGATCAACGAAAGATTTTATCAAGGTCTTAATATTTTGCAAGCCCACTAAAGGTAAAGAAGGGAGTTTTGGTTAAATACAAAAAACATAGCTATTATTTCCATAATATTCTCAACAAATGCAAAGGAAATTACCATTGTCTTAAGGTAAAAATACTCAAATAGAGAGGAGGTAGAGGTAAATACTCATATGAGAAGAAACTACTTTATGGAAAATACAGGAAAATGAAGTAAATACAAAGCCATGTACAACAAGATAAGAATACCCAAATAAAAAATCCTCTGAGGATATCATATTTTGGGTTTTAAAATAAAGTATTTAATCAAAATATGAGCAGAGTAAAGTTTCAGATCTCAGAAAATCTTGGGTAGAGGTCAATAACAAACTCACCAACATGAAAGGATAAGTCTTGAGCTCAAATACAGATACCCAAAACTCAAAATACATAGATCTACAAGTCATGATGCAGACTGGCTCAAATATTTCACTCACCTTCATCCTTGGTGGTTTTGAAGTTGATTGACCATGAACACCCCCATTGGAAAACGTACAGATATGAAGAAATGATGACCTTCCTTCGAGATTGTAGAGCTTACAAGCTTGTAAAACCAATTATATTGTCAACATTGGTCGATGAAACATAGAAACCAAAAAATCACTCAAAGCATGATCAAGGATCAGAGTTACAATGAGCTCCACATTCACTTTCCATGACTGCAGATTGAAGCCCCTAGAATGAGCTTGAGTGATTCATCATAAAAGATCAATGGTAGAAAATATCCATTACCACCTTCCTTAGAGAGCTCGAACAGAGCAAAACAAGAAGGATGTAGACCCAATCGAGCGCTAGAAACCATTAATGTATAAGGAATCAAACTCGGAAAAGTGTCAACAATGGTGGTAAAAATTTTGCTAGAGCTTCACTATAGAGCAAAACAAAAGAGAATGAACTCAATTTCATTTTCCTTTTTACATTTCACAAAATAGAAGCCAAAGAAACCCTAGCTGTAGGTTAGAAATTGATGGTTTGTGATTAGATAGTTGAAAATCAACAACCCGAGATCATCATCAATATCAAAGCAAACTCAACCCAGAATTAATAATGCCACAAACAAATTGCCAAGGGGTGATTCATCATGCAAAGGGGGCCAACCTCATGTTTTTAAACAAAATAATTTCATTTTGACTTTCAAAAGTCTTAACTATAGCCTCCTCATAATGCAAAGCTGACAAGGAAAGTACAATGCAATATTAATCAAAGTTGGCAGAGACTATAGTATGGCATGTATATTAACCAAAGGTGGAAGACCTTGTAATTTTCTAAGTCCACAAGAGTGGACAAACCCAATGAAGACAAGAGCTCACAACCAAAGGCAGCCCCACTAATGATGATAGATTGGACATGACTTGGAATGCATTTTTTATTTCACAAAAAATAGAGAAGAGGTTAAAAGCAGAATGCAAGCAACCTTTTGAAGACCAAATTACCTTATTTTTCACAAAATAATAGTTGATTATGATTGCACATGTGCTCCTAGTGGTCCCCACTGTGTGGTGAATAATTTTGCTAAAGTATTGGAGATCAAAAGTATTTATTTTCTTGCACAAGAGTATTTTGCATGCCTTCACAAGAGGACATAATAGACAAGAAGAATATTTGTATGCTCAAGGAAGGAGACTTACCCAACAAGATAGATTTATTATTAGAAAATTATTCACCCATTCTTTTCTTAAAAATAGAACAGTCAACTTCAGTTTGACTGAGATGTAATCAAAGGCTATTAATGTCTCTTTGTACTAGTTTGTTTTATTTTATTCCTTTATTCATTATTAAATAAAGGATAAAAATAGGATGCATGGGCGAGTATAAGCCTTAGTCTATTTTTAGGAAGGGTGGGTTGATCAAATTTGCTATATATTGTGTGCCTTGGCAAAGCACAAAGGAGGACTTTTTAGATACAGGAGTGTTGAAGCAATTATTTTGCCAGTTTTTCCCTCTCAATGTGAAGTATTTTCTACCTTTCCAATTATTTGTAGTCTTGTGTATGTTTTCATTAATCTTGTGAATGCAAATTCCCTAGTTAATCATCTTACCCCATTGTAAATTCAGTAATTTCTGCATGATATTAATGTGCATGTTTAGCTTGGTAGTATTGTTGTGATACTTTCCCTAAATACAAGTATTTTTCCCTTAAAATTCTGTAGAAAACTATTGGTTCGTGTATCAAGAATCCTTTCATATATGCGCAATGCATTATATATCCATAAAAAACTGAATCCCAATTTTATTTAACACAATGCAAAGAAGTTTATCTATTTATAATTAGGTTTTTACTACTTTGTTTACCATTAACCCCACGAGAGAAAGCATGATATCAATAGTTTTCCATGTTAATGTGTGTAATGGTAGCAACAAATGCAACTTGTTGGCCAGGGTTGTGGGTACTGCATATGTGGATATCAACAATGGTTTTTACCACCATTACTTCCAAACTCAATGGAACTAAGACACATGTTGCTTCTAATGTACCTAAAAAAATACAAAGTGTCCCTGTTTTTAGTACAGTGGGTACAAGGAATAATTTTTTTATTATGCCATGTAGTTAGGCCGCTTTTCCTAAATGTCATAACTTTGGATTTTTTAATAGCCATAATCAACATGTGTATATCATGTTCAACTTCTTCCGATTGAAACTGTTGTGTGGCCTCATCACATAATGTTCCCCATAAGGTAATGGCTATAATATATCATGTGTAATCCTTTATGGTAACAACAGACCATTGAGTACAGGTCCCATCTTTTTGGGTAATGGTAGAAACAACGGATGCAGAGGTAACCAAACCAATAAAATATAATATAGGCCCTAAAGTTATCTACTGGATCACAATGATATTGGTGAAATGGAAAAGGTAGTTCGAAATTTTGGGGGTAATATGTACACATAGCTGTAGAATAGAATCCATGTTATGAATGAGCTCCCATGGGATAATAGAGTCTTTACATGTTGGCTTGATATATTTTAGGATACCCTTGTACGTTGAATAAACCTCTCCAACTTGAAATTTTTCATGGTAATATGTAGCAACATTTCCAAATAAAGTCACCTTCATGTCATCACCTAGAGCATCGATGACATTGAAATTCAGGACCTCACCCTCACCCTTTTTATTGACATAGCTATATATTTCCTTTCTAAGTTATCTTGCCTTCAATCACCTAATTCATATGGTGCAAATGTAGTTTGTAACCATTGTTCACAAGCTGGTAGATGAAAATCAAAGGTACTAGCACAAGAAGTTATATGATGCATTGTGGGCCGATAGGATCACTCCTAAGAAGGAAATAGGTATGTCACCTTTCCAAATGTTGTATGGAGTTGAGGTAGAGATTCCCCTCACAATCAAGATGCCAGCTCTCAAGCTGCTGCAAGAAATAGAAGATGGTCAATATAAAAACTCCATTAACAAGAGGATTCTCTTCCTGGAGAAGCTGGAGGAAAGCAGATGCCAAGTGGTGGATAGAATTAAAGAACACCAATTGAAAGTGAAGAAGATCTTTGACAAGAGGGAAAAGGCAAGAGAATTCAAGGTTGGAGACTTTTTCCTACTATGGGACAAGAGAAGAGAACCAAAGGGTAGCCATGGAAAGTTTGATTCATTGTGGCTCCGTCCATTCCAAATTCATGGAACTTGTGGTGAGAATGTTTTTCTCCTCTCATACTTGAATGGAACACCATTAAAATTTCCTCAAAGTGGGAAATACTTGAAACTATATCATCAGTGAAAGCGGCTTGTCCCTCACCTTGTACCATAGGTGATTTGTGTAGGTGTGTTTTTCCCTTTTCTGTTGCATGGTTTTGGTTAAAATTTTGTTTGGTTTTTGTTGTGTGTGGTTTGGCTGGTGTGTTTCCTCCTTCTTCCAGTCTTTCTCATAATTGTACATGACTCTACAAGGCCCAATGGATAAGGCACTAGTCAATGTAATATGTTTCGAAACTCAAGATTCTAGATCCTCATGTCATGCCCTAGCCATGCCCAGTTCACGCCATGTCCCCAAGCTAGAGGCAAATGTTGTCTCTTGAAAATTACTCTGCTTTTTCATAGCCAAAGTCAACTTTTTTGAGCTCATGCCCTTCGTTGATGTTTAAGCCAAGTTAGAGATTCAAGAAATTAGCAAAAGTTGTTCCCTATAGCTATTTGAACCTCTGTTTTGCTCATTTTATGAAATCCTCCATTTCCTGGTCTGTGCACGTAATATCCTCTTTGCAACCTCCACTTTTGATTGAAATTTTTCACTTGTTTTATGGCCTTGGTCATCAAATCATTTTTTTTCCTTCATGCCTTTGGTTCGTGAAGGAAATTTGAAAATTGGACTCAAAATGATGACGTTCTCTTCATCTGTGTATTTTTTCCACATGCGGGAACGATGGGCATTTCTTTCCCTATCAAATTTTGCCTCAGCATCCCTGAGTGATACGTGGGTCTCTCTGATTGGATGTGGTTTGGTCATACTTCAAAATCCATTTGACATAGCCACGTGTCGCAATGACGCAACTCCAGGGGCAGGGTCCAAGGGACAGTCTTCAATTAAGCGCGGGCTTTCCATGTGTCCCAGGTACAAAATTAAGGTAAAATCGGCTAAGTATGGAAGGCTCAGTGGAAGGCTCCACGTGTCAAAATGGTGTAATTCTGAAGGTGGGGCAGAAATGGAAAATTACCAAATCAACGCCAGATCGCCACGTGGTCAGAGTCATTGGAGGGGAAAAGCCTGCCGTTGAAAAGTCAAAGCAGACAAGCAGGTCATCGGGGGGATTTGAGATTTTGAGCCTCTTTGTAAAAAAGGCTAAAAATTAAAAATTAACCCGCAGCCCCGATCAGGCTATCAGGGAAAATGTCAAAGCTTGATCCTGCAGGGGAAAAGTAAAAGATGTAGCCCGCCATTGCAAAGTCAAAGCAGACGAGCGGGCCATCGGGGCACTTTTGGAAATTTAACCAAATTCCCAAAAGTGAAGTAAAAATTCAAGAATTGATCTACGGCTCCGCCAAAGGTCTCGGGACCACCGTTGAAAGTCAAATCAGAGCAGCAGGCCGGCAGAGAAAATTGATTGTTTGATCCTTTTTCCAAAAAAGGTTAAAATGTTTAGAAAAGAGTCGCGACCCTGTCTCCAACCAAAACGTGCAATGTGTCCTAGTCAAATCGGAGTAGCGGGTTGGCGGAGGAATTTTCGTTTTTGATCCTTTTTCCAAAAAAGGTTAAAATGGTGAGAAAAGGGTTGTGATCCCATTTCCAATAAGAAAGTGCCATGTGTCTAAGTTAAAAAGTCAAAGCGGGGCTGTGGGCCAATTTTTTCCAAATTGCCAAATCTCACAAAAAATCACAAAATGGGAAAGGCTTCCCTCGTGACCACTCCAATCCCTTCCTACCATGTGGATGGCCCAATTTCAGAGTTAGAGGAGCAAATCAAATGGTCTATATTTAAACTAGAAAATCGAATGTAACGGTTACTTTGCAAGATCTGGTTTTTAACCTGCCATGAGCATTTTCTTCACAACGGAGGAATTTGAAAAGGCGTTTAGGATTTGTGAAGTTGTAACGGTTTTTTGTGAAGAATATAATGGCTTCTCAAAGCCATTCCAAAGGGTTGGAGATTGATTTCAAAAGACCAGAGTGCTCTGTACCTAGAAAAAATGGAAAACGCCATTCTTCTTCTATTTTCTCTTCTTCATCATTTTCGCAACAATATTTTAACAGTCTAGTAGTGCCTGCCATTTCTGTGAGGTTTTTCCAAATAAATATTGCAACTGCAGTATATTTACTGTTGTAAGGAAAACATGGAATATAGAAAAAGGAAAAATTCAATAAAAACAAAGACACAAGCAATAGGAAATGTAAAAAATAATTTAAAAGTTCAAATGTATGACCGTGGCAGAAACATAATGGTGAAAATATGAGAAAGACCAGTAACACAAGTATGTAAAGAGGTTTTCATGTTTCCTGAGAATTAATGGAAAAATTGAGACATCAACATGTGGAAAGTATTGGTTACCTCCAACATTAAATTCTATTGATAAGTGCTTTAGCTGAGCTAGAAAAGGTAATGCAAACATTACCTGGTGTATGTCTTGGTTATAGTATTTGATTTTGGTTTGAAGATAGATGTATTAAATGGAAAGAGTGAAATAGTTTATTTTGTGAATAAATTTTTTTTAACAAGAATTGAATTCACACATCGAACCAAATTCTAAAATAATGTTAAGAAGAACTACATAATAGGCCTGGTATGGAGTTGGAATGATGTAGATAATGGAAGGAATATCTTAAATAAAAGGGGATTGAAGACAAGGCTAGGATGCAACTGGAGTAAAGTCAAGAAGAGGGTGCATGCATTTCTTGTAGGAAACAATTCTCACCCAGGATTCGATGATTTGGTGATGTAAATGGAAGAGGAAGGGTTTTTACTTGAAATTAACTTTACATAGCATGACTCTGATGGAAAGGTACATGTTATGTGGACATAGTGAGAAGCTACTCATTATCTATGGGATTATCAAAGCATCAATTTGGAAACCTATCTGAGTAGTTAAGAATCTTCGCATGTGTGCTGAGTTTCACACAATGATGAAAATCATCTCAAGGATTGAAGAGAAAGATATACATGTAAGGGTTCATGTATAAATTATTGGTGACATGAACTATAAAAGATACTAAACATTGGCTTCTCTTATAACATGGCTATAAATGTAATTGCATGCAAGCTGATAGTCATGAACTGGGTGATGTGTATGGACTTGATGTTAAGGCATGTATACTTCATAGATGAGGTCTATATGATTTATATACCAAAATGGAAGTAACCATCCCATTGTAGAAATACTTATGCATGAGGTGTCTAATACACCAAAATGGTTTCTCGCTTGGAGGAGAATAAAAAACTACATGTACCCTTATCTTTATATGACACCCCACATCTGGGAATCAAAGATCTTACATGGTGACTACTCCTCAGCCTGCAAGTTCATTGCCAAGATTGCTGTGTGAAATATGTGCACTAAGTATTTCAATCATTCATTAAAAGAACAAAGACTTTTGGTGCTAACAAAGAAAAAAAATTAATTAGATTTCCAAGAAGCATATTCATATTAGTGTACCCAAGGTGTTAAGAATGGTATCATGTAGCAGTTTATTTATAATATCTTGAACTAGAAGAGATAAAGAGTGGGTAAGTGCACGAAGTTGGTGGACAATTCCGTGGACATAAAAACCTGAAATAAAGGAACCGTGATCGCAGTTTACATACCGCGATCGAGGTTTTTAAACCGTAATCGCGGTTCCTGAATTCCAGGTTCGGTAATTACCGAACCTAAAACTATGATCGTGGTTTAGAACCATGAGCGAGGTTATAAACCGCGATCGTGGAACTCTGAGACAAAAATTAGCAGTCCCGCGACTCCTTATTTTCCTCATTTTTCATTTCAAACCATGATTTTTCCTAAACGTTTTTCACTCGCACTTTGAATACCACCTCAAAATTGCTCATCGGACTTCTGGATAGCGATAGATTCAACCATGCCGCCAAGAAAAGAAGGGAAGTCCCCGATTGTAATCATTTTAGGTTTTTTTTTTTTGCATTTTAGGTTTTTTTTTGCATTTTCATGGGTTTTTTGAAATGTTTGTTTATGTATACAATTTTCTTGTTTTATCAGTTGGTCGGCAAGCTCAAAATCATGTAAACCATCAAAACATTCCTCAAAACCCACCAAACATTCCTCAAAACCCTCCGAACATTCCTCAAAACCCTCCTCCAAACATAGATCCGCCTCCTGTGGCTCCTTCTATCCCCACTGAGCCAGCAGGAACGTAAGATAATATCATTGGAAGAATCCAAGAAAATAAAATTGTCATTGAGAACCTAATTCAAACTATAAGACAAAATCATGCTACAAATCCATCCCGCATGACTTTAGCCAATACATTGCAAACATTGATTGGTGAAGTCGAGTCTGCAACCAACCAAATACATAGATGGAACACCTTTAGAAGTGATTGTAGGTGGTGGTATGCAGATAAACTATCCCATGCAGCCGTCAAAGACAAAAATAATGGAAAAGACCTCATTTGTGCATTATTTACCGACCCTAGAACCAATGCCCCCCTGCAGTTACTTGCAAACGGTTCCCAATCCATTGGTGCCATGATGACAGAATCAAAAACAATTTTTGGGACCGATGGTGGATGGTTTTTGATTATCCACCATGCAACAACAATGAGGTTCCTCTTTATTTTTTGAAGAAATTATATTGCGAGTTCGTGCTCAATGAGGTCCCGAATTATTTTGACTTTTCTGACTTTTTTGGTCGAGGAGGTGGCTCTGCACAGAGCAGACCTGGTGCACGCGTAGGTCAGCCTAGGATCCCCCATGCCCCAAAACCCCCACTACCTTCAGTTATCCCTCCTACAGTGAAGGAGGTTGTGGAGATTGATACATTACATGCATTGAGGGAGCTCACTGACACTCTCACCCAGCATAGTGACCAGATTGCATCTGGTGATGTTGGTGGAGGTGCCAGTTCTAGTGCACCACACCACTGTGGATCATGTGGTGCCGTATGCACTGCAGGCGAGACATCATTTGTTGGTTCACAAGATTTCTTTTCTATAGATGAGATGCTGGGGAATGTTTTTGGAACTGGTGCCACTGATATTGGTCTTTCACAGGTAAATTTCAAATAAATTTAAATAATATATATATATATACAATAGTTTAATTCACATGTTTGAGATATATATATATATATATATATATATGATTGTACGTCATGTACATACATGTAAAAAACTAATTTTTTATTTTATTTTAAATAGCAAGAGCCGGTGAAGGAAACATCCGGCGTCGACATGCTAGCTACTGCGGCTGGGTGTGTTTCAAACGTAAGTTTCAAGTTGTACAAACTTACATTTTTAATTTCATTTGATTGCACTAGATTATTATTATAATGTTTCACGTGTATGTTGTACATGTATTAATATTTTTCTCTTTTATACATAGGATCCTGGCGGGTCATCATCTGCTCAGGGAACTGAGGCTACTGGCACGCCTCACATGAGTTTTACGTAGGTTAGTAAATCTCTTTACACTTTGTTTCTAATTACTGGAAGTTCACGTGGATTACATGCTTTGGACCTCTGTCATGTAGATTTTAATATTGATTTGTACATGTTTTTTGTATAGCTTATGACTGCTAGAGAGACTCCTCCATATATGCAGACTGTGGAGGCTGCTGTAGATACTGCCATAGCATCTGCAGATCCACTAACTGAGGTACAATTTTTTAAATTTGTTAAATTTTGGAGGTTCATTATTTCTTATTAAACTTAAATCTACAATATCAAATTTTGTATGTATATGTGAAATATTTAATTTGAAAATTAATTATTTGTATGTAGCTTACCCCTCGTGAGTCTATTGTTGTCCCTGCGATGCGTCAACAACAAATTGATAGGGATCATGACATTGCGGTAAGATTTCACATGCATTTTAACTAAATTGTACAAGTTTCTAAATTTTGAATGTATTTTAAAATTTTGGGTGTTAAAAACTTGTTGTTTATGAATGTGCAGGTTAGGTTGCAGGCATGCTTAGAGACACCTAGGACCACAAGGATGAAATCCATAGTGGCATCTCCCTCCACTACATCCCCAGGTCATGGACGTGCTACTTCTAGCAGGGCGAAGAGAGGGAAGATGTTTCATGAGTAGATTTATAGTCCACCTGGATGTACATATGTGGTCATGAGTAGATTCATAGTCCATTGTATATATATAGCCTTTTGCGACCGCATGTGGTCCCATATGTACATTATGACACACTTAGTTTGAGATGTACACATACATTATGAACTTATACATATATATTTTCAGAGACGTGCATCTGGAGCACACTTTGTTTGATTCTTATATATATCCATGTGTGTTGGTTTTCATAACGATAAATCTGAACTATATATGTTTGATTTGATTTCATTGCATGTATGATATC
This sequence comes from Taxus chinensis, assembly GCA_019776745.2. Lineage (NCBI taxonomy): Eukaryota > Viridiplantae > Streptophyta > Pinopsida > Cupressales > Taxaceae > Taxus > Taxus chinensis. The sequence goes on along the minus strand of JAHRHJ020003334.1, from coordinate 46,641 downwards.
CTTCTATTTATATCATTATAGAATAAATGGTTGGACATTGAAGAAAGATAATAAGAGTACTGTAAACTGAACAATTGATAAATAAAGAACATGATTCTAGAATAAATTGTGTTTTTGAGTACACATTAGTAACCAGATCAGAGGGAAGGAGCAAGGGCCACTCCTCTCCGATGTGAATGGAAGTTTTATTTATTTCTTGTTCAACTATTCTAATGTTTTTTACTTCTAGTATTAATGTGCTTGAATTATCTAGACAATATTTTCATTCATGTATGTTTATGTTTTCATGATCATAGAATTAGAAGTATTGTCCCCAGTTCTTACTATCTTAAATAAATTCAGAATAGATCCTTTAATCATGGAAGTTGTGTTATTTCCAGTTTGATTAAGTTTACATTCTTAATATGTTCCAAATCATCTCTTCATTGCAAATAGGCTTGGACACAACATTGATATTGACAAAGTATTAAATTATTAAAGCGTGAGTATGATCCAAAAAATAGATCTAGAAGTACCAAATTATATGTATTTACTTTTTGAAACTTGGAAAATATACCCTCAACATGTTCATCATTATGGAAAATGGCGAAGTCAGGTTGACGATGATTGTTATTATATTTTGTGTATTGACTGTGTGGCAGTTACACAATTACCGCGACGGTTGCGGAACCTCTTCTCTTCACATAGTAGCAGTTGCGAGACTACTATCTGTAGGCACCAGCAGTTACGTAATTGCCGCGGTGATTATGCAAACACCTCCTGTAGAAAGAAGTGATTTTTTCCTTGACGATGCCAAAATGGGAATCTAAATAGTTGAAAATGTTTGGACTTCCCAAACCAGTTCGTTTCTCATCTCCTTTCATCCTTGGATATAACAACTATAAATGCAAGCACATTTAATCATCTAAGTAAGTCATTTGGAGTGAATTCAAGTGTGAGAAAAGGGGGAAAGTTTTCAAATTGTTCTGGTTTTGTTCATAGACAACTAATTTCTTTCTCGTTGAGGGTTATAAACAAGTGATGCAAGTAGAGAGATCTTAAATCCTTGTTAAAGGACATCTTTTGGTAGTGATCTTGTATTGTATTGTATTGGAGATTTATATAGTGAAGTGAATAAATTTCTTACCTAGATAGAGTTTTTCCCACATTGGGTTTCTCTAGGATAAAATTCTTGTCTCCTTGTCTTGCATATCTAAATTTCAGTATTTAATGAATGACTATTTCATAACATACTGGATAATAATAACTTTGGTAATTGTTCATTTATCATCACTAAGATAAGATCCATTTATTGTTTAAAAGATGTAGTTTATGGATCAGAGATTTTAAGATCAAGTGTTTTTGTGTGGTTTAACTTGTGTTGACATTTTCTATTTTTTTCCTTCTCATTTCGGTGCTCTCGCTATCCTATTGTTTGCAAATGCGCGAAATAGTGCAGTAAGAGCCAGTGTAAGGTTGTCAAACGCTATATTTTACAAACAGTGGGTCATGACATGGAACTTTCTATGCCAAAACATCCAGGTGGCCAGGTGAACACTAGAGGAGGTGGTGTTTTGGTGCGCGAAAGGGTCGTTGCTTCCGGGCTACTTCGTTCGGGCGTAGTCCCTTAAGAGCCCTGAGACCAAAATATCGTTCAACTTCGATGGGTGACTACTTGGAATCCATCGCACCTAGAGAGGCCTCATCTAATCTAAAACCTCAGTGTAGGGACCCTCTTTAATATCCTCTCTTAGTTTTTTCCTTCTCATTTCAGTGCTCTCGTTGTCCTATTGTTTGCAAACGCGTGAAATAGTGCAGTTGGAGCCAGTGTAAGGTTGTCAAACGCTATATTTTGTAAACGGTGGGTCATGGCACCAAACTGAATGTGTTGATATTTCTGGGTGGTTAGGTGAATGCTAGAGGAGGTGGTGTTTTGGTGCTCAAAAGGGTCTTTGCTTCCAGGCTACTTCATTTGGGCGTAGTCCCTTAAGAGCCCTGAGACCAAAATATCGTTCAACTTCAACGGGTGACTACTCAGACTCCGTGGCACCTAGAGAGGCCTCGTCTTATCTGAAACCTCAGTGTAGGGACCCTCTACAATAGTCTCTCTTGGTTTTTTCCTTCTCATTTCGGTGCTCTCGTTGTCCTATTGTTTGCAAACGCGTGAAATAGTGCAGTTGGAGCCAGTGTAAGGTTGTCAAACGCTATTTTTTGCAAACGGTGGGTCGTGGAACCAAACTGACTATGCTGACACATCCAGGTGGCTAGGTGAATGCTAGAGGAGGTGGTGTTTTGGTGCACGAAAGGGTCGTTGCTTCTGGGCTACTTCGTTCGGGCCTAGTCCCTTAAGAGCCCTGAGACCAAAATATTGTTCAACTTCGACAGGAGACTACTCGAACTTCGTGGCACCTAGAGAGGCCTCATTTGATCTAAAACCTTGGCATAGGGACCCTCTACAATAGCCTCTCTCAATTTTTTCCTTCTCATTTTGGTGCTCTCGCTATCTTATTGTTTGCAAACGCGTAAAATAGTGCAGTTGGAGCCAGTGTAAGGTTGTCAAACGCTATATTTTGCAAACGGTGGGTCATGGCACCAAAATGACTACGCCGACACATTTGGGTGGCTAGGTGAATGCTAGAGGAGGTGGTGTTTTGGTGCGCGAAAGGGTCGTTGCTTCCGGGCTACTTCGTTCGGGAGTAGTCCCTTAAGAGCCTTGAGACCAAAATATTGTTCAACTTCGATTGGTGACTACTCACACTCCGTGGCACCTAGAGAGGCCTCGTCTGATCTGAAACCTCATTGTAGGGACCCTCTACAATATTATCTCTCAGTTTTTTCCTTCTCATTTTGATGCTCTCGCTGTCCTATTGTTTGTAAACGTGTAAAATAGTGCAGTTGGAGCTAGTGTAAGGTTTTCAAACGCTATATTTTGCAAATGGTAAGTCATGGCACCAAACCAACTACGCCGGCACGTCTGGGTGGCCAGGTGAATGCTAGAGGAGGTGGTTTTTTGGTGTGTGAAAGGGTCTTTGCTTCCGGGCTACTTCGTTCAGGCGTAGTCCCTTAAGAGCCCTGAGACCAAAATATCGTTCAACTTCGACGGGTGACTACTCAGACTCCGTGGCACCTAAGGAGGCCTCATCTAATCCAAAACCTCGATGTAGGGACCCTCTACAATAGCCTCTCTCAATTTTTTCCTTCTCATTTCGGTGCTCTCGTTGTCCTATTGTTTGCAAACGCGTGAAATAGTGCAGTTGGAGCCAGTGTAAGGTTGTCAAACGCTATATTTTGCAAACGGTGGGTCATGGCACCGAACCGACTGTGCCGGCATGTCCGTGTGGCCAGGTGAACATTAGAGGAGGTGGTGTTTTGGTGCGCGAAAGGGTCGTTGCTTCCAGGCTACTTCGTTCAGGCGTAGTCCCTTAAGAGCCCTGAGACCAAAATATCGTTCAACTTCAACGGGTGACTACTCGGACTCCATGGCACCTAGAGAGGCCTCGTCTGATCTAACACCTTGGCGTAGGGACCCTCTATAATAGCCTCTCTTGGTTTTTTCCTTCTCATTTTGGTGCACACGCGTAGGTATGGTCTTGTAAACACTTGGGGAGGAGTCGTTTTCAAAATTTACAACATTTTCAAAATTTACAACATTTTCAAAATTTACAACATTTTCAAAATATAAACGCACTTCAAACAACAATTTTTAAAATTTACAACTTTTTCAAAATTTACAACATTTTCAAAATTTACAACTTTTTCAAAATTTACAACTTTCAAAATTTACAACATTTTCAAAATTTACAAATTTTTCAAACAATGAAAGCTTCTCTTAGCTTCGAGAATTTAAAATTCTCTACTAACAGTGCCAACCACGTGAAGGTGGAAGCTTTTCTGGCACCACTAACCTAAACATAAAAGTGTTAGTCAAAGAAATTTAAGTTTCAAATCAAAACTATATACTATCTATATATGTACAAAATACACAAATTTAAAAAAATATATATTCTACGTAAAATCCTAGGAGGTGTTTTTGTCAAATTTTGCTTGTCTACAGTTTCAACATGAATTTCCTTATTCAAATTTTCATTGTCTCCTTCAATTTCAACATTTGCTACATCATGAGTATTTAATTCTTCTTCAACATTGACAGTAAAAACTTCTTCATCACGAGTATTTAATTCAACTTCAAAATTGACAGTAGAAACATTACCTAGTTCTTCATTGCTTACAATAGTTGGGATTGAAGATGAACCTCTTCTAGATTCACGAAGTTTCCGCATTCACTCAACATTTTGAATTTTGCTGGCCTCTAATTCGTTTGGTGTTTTTTTACTTAATGACTTCCTTTTTTAACTTCGTTTTTTGTCTCCCATAATGTTTTGCTTCCGGTGATAAGAAAAACGTGCAGAAAAAAACATAATTTCGTAGTAATTCGTACGGTAAGGTCAGAGAGTAAAAATCACATGGTAATTCAGACATTGGGATGTGTGTAAATATGATTTATGAACTGCGAGTGCACTTTTTAAACCGTGATCACGGTTTATAAAGCGCACTCGCGGTTTATGTTAAAAAACTACAATCATGCTTTATAAACCACGATTGCGGATCTATCTACCAAACCTAAGCCTCGGAAAATCTTTGTTTTTCCCTAACCAAAGCTATGGAAGGTCAATATGAAGTGTAAAAGGTCAAAAAACCTCAAATCTGCTCTTCCAAAGACTTGAACCATGCTAAAAAACTGAAAACATTTCACAAAAATGGTTCCATCACGTAGGGGAGACTCTTAGCTTTGTAGAATTTTTTTTTAAAGTGAATAGAATAAGATAAATATCATTTTATAATTTTTTACTAACAATAGGTCTTTAAGAATTTTTTCCCGTGAATGTTCATGTCTACGTTTAAGACTGTAACTTTTGTTTCGCTTATCAAAATATGATTAAACTTATACCATCCCAAGTGTGGAAGAATTCTATACACGTTATATATATATTTGATTTCGATATTTTTTGATATAGTTATGGCTGGCAAACGGAAAGCGCTCCGTTTTCTAAATATTTTCAGACCACTTTCACGGAAAAAATCATAAACAAAAATATTGCTAAAAAAAATACAAAATAAAATCCATCCCAAGATAGACAACTACATCTAACGTTTCACCAAAGGAAAAAAAAAAAAACAAGATTTGGTCATCCAAAATGTGGGCAAACGGACTACAATCTTATAAGTTTAAAAAAAAAAAACTAAGTCATATAATTTTAAGTGTTTAATATAGCTAAACTTGTCCGTTTTTTAAAAAAAATAGTATTTTAGAAACTAGATTCCGAATGCTACGATTCATATTTATATAAATTTTTCTAATTTAGAGTGCGTGTATAGCTAATAATCCCTACAAGTTGAGATTTCACTATTTTTTGCAATATGATGTCCACGGATGACCCTATATTTGTCCATCAACTTCCTGCACTTACCCGAGTATTCTAGTTCAGTGTTGAATTCAAGATACTCTCACCTTAAATCCTAACATGCATTCTCAGAGAACATGAAAGAAGACATAAAACTCAAAAGATCTGGCTATTGCATAATGAGCCCAGATAAATGTTAGGTTGCAAACCTTTGATTACAATATTTTCTGGCATATGCCATGGTGGTAAATCCATAAACCCTTCTCCAAATTTTGGAAAGAAAAAATAGATCCCTATTTCATTACCATAAATATATTAATGAGGGAAGAAATCAATCGTTACCACTTTATAATGACAAGTGTAATCAAATGCTTCAAAGTATTGAATTTATTTGATAAAGAACTCTCATATCTTTGGGATTTTCTTAGTGTATAATAAATATTTTCCTTTTATTCACTATTGATGAAGATATTATTCAAGGCTTGCACTTGAATGACATGGTTTATAACATTAAAGAATGATCTCAATTGAGAAAGAGGTTGTTTTGTTCTTACTAGTTAAAAGGGCCGATACATTTTGGAAGAATTTCCAGATTAAATTCATAGATGTTTTTTTTAAACATACATGTGATAACCTTAATTATATTTTGAGTTACAATCAGGAGGTGATATTTTATTCAATATAAGGGATGGAGAATTCTTTATTTAAGTCTTTTATTCAATATCTACTAAGGGAAGCTTGCCACTTGGAAGTGGGTGATCACCTATAATTAATCTTAGAATAATTATTCTTGTAACAACTCCAAAAGCGAGGTACCTAACCAAAGATTATAGTCCATACATTGATAGGTTTACCAGAGAGAGATGCATTACCAGTGGGAGGATTGATTGATCGATGTGGTTTATCCCTCTTCTCTCTAACTGGTAAGTGTTTCCTATCTTTGCTGCATAGATATATATGGAGCTTTGACGAGAGGCCTTCAAGTATATCTAGAGATTTTACAGGTGGCCCTATGGGTGATCTGGAGCTATTGAATAACTTTGGATCACCTATAGGGCCCTTATCAAAGCTCAATATAAACAAATGCATTAAAGATAGATGGATATGGCGGTCCCATCTATGGCTGGGATGGGTTGGGTGCTTCCTCAACCACCTAGTAGAGTGGAACCTTGAGTGGATCCCTGAGCCCTATCTACTCCACTCAGGGCTCCACTAAGGGTTGGCTCATGGCCTGACTAAGCTATAGAGAGTGGTTAGGTCATATATCAATAAATATATCTATGGGAGACTTGGCATTCGAGGAGCATATATAGATAGGATATATAGAGAGGGTGGAAAACAAATTTTACTCATGGCCCAAATAAGCTATAGAGAGTGGTTAAGCCATATATTATTCAATATATCTGGGTGGGATTTGGCTGCACTCTCTCTATATCCTATCTATATGCATTCCTCGAATGTCAAGTACCACCTAGAGATCTTGATTGATATATTACTTAACCACTCTCTATAGCTTAGTTAGGCCATGAGCCAACCCTCAATGGAGCCATGAGTGGAGTAGATAGGGCTTAGGGCTCCACTTTACTAGTCGGTTGAGGAAGCACCTAACCCATCCCAGCCATAGATGGGACTTGAGACTTGAGTTTTATCTTGAGCCTAGCCAAAATCCCCTCTCTGTATATTTGAGATTCGTCGAGCTGCCATATGATATGGTTGGTTATTCATGTGCCTGTAGATCTATAGGCCGACTAGACACTACACTCTATACAACTCTCTGGTGTAAATAGTGAGTGCAAGAATGAACGTTCTTCGTATATGACAGATCGATGCAGGAATTGGAAGGAACCAAAGATATTCCCTAGAAATTGAAAGGGGGGCGGGCATGACTTGGATCTGTGGTTGATAGGTTGACCTATGATGAAAGGTGGTCATACGACCATAGCTAGAGTATAAATAAAATCAAAATTGATAAGTGTCATATTAAAACATCCTCTGCAACCATTATTCTGCATTTCTGCCCCCTCTCTTTATATCTTACCCATCCACTTATAGAGAGTTGAGTTCAGGGCCCCACAAATATCTAGAAGGGGGGCCTCCATAGAATTATATCCATATGATAGTTCAGAGCCTATCGTATTTTATGAGTGATTGCTTTCCTCCATCGAATAAAGTGAGTTGAATTGGGGGGAAAACACTCTATATGGCCCTATCTATAGTTCAGGGTGGGACACCTATGTTGTATTGATTCTAGAGGGGGAAAATCTCTCTATCCATAGTTGACACCCCCTCCCCCACTTAGAGCGCCACCCCTACATAAAGATAGGGATAAAATGAGTAGAAAGATGAACATGGATGGAATTCCCCATACATCGACTTGTTAGAAATAAGAGGGATATACTTCGTTGGTCAAGAAAGCCTCCTTCCCCTGCTGGGAATATATTAATGAATGAAATATTTAACGTTATGATTTCTACCTCAAAATGTTATCTTAAAGCAAAAATATTGCTTGTTTACATTTTTATGTACATATTCCTATTCTTAATTTCATAAGGATTTTTCATTAGGTGTTCATCTTCAACTTGAAAACAACCTAACTAGGACATAGTCATCTCAATAGATGTTTTGGTGTGTTACTGTTGTTCCATTGTTTATAAGCTCCCATATCGTAGAATATATATGACCCACATTTGTCTACATTTTTCCCTATTAAGATTATAGAAATTATATGTTAATTTAATTTATTTTCCTTTTTGACACCAATAATCCGATATAATGATAGTGAATTATAAATACCTCAGGTTAACAAAGAAGAATTATAGCCCAACAACCACTAAGATATACAAAAATTCGATGATTGGGTGTTTTATGATAGGAGTAATCAATTTGGAAAGCTACAAATGATAACATATAAATCTAGAGTTTATATATAGATACGTACACCTACTTGTACACTCGTGTATTAATATTATGACATAAAATTGATATGCTAGTAATGTCCCAATTAGCAGACAACAATAGTTAACAATATGTAGTTTATAGATGTGTAATTCTAGAGCTGAATTGGGAAAGGGACACTACATTTTGTTTGGATTTTGCACTCTATGTTGTTTGGCTACCACATAGACCAGAAGGATAACAAAGCAACATATAGCATCGCAACAATGGCCTAATTCAAAAATGAGAAAAAGAAGGAAACCTCACTAAATAAGAAAATGAAAGAACTAGTATACACTAATCACCTAATCAGAGACATAAAACAATGTCTAGAAAAGAAAAGAGATTAGAAAGAAACAAATCAAACACATTAAACAACACAATAAAATACAGGATAATTTTTTTTTGACTTGCTTGAAGATAATACGACACTACACAAGTTCTCCAGGGAATACAACCAGCTAACGACATGCTTTCCACAACACGGACCCACAGTGGTTACAGATAAACATGAGGCACACACTTAGGACACAATGGTTCATCCAAAATATACAATTTTACAAACAAGGTCTTCCCATAGAAAGTTTCTTTAGAATCATGTTTTAGCTATAAGTACTCTTAAATTCTTTGCTTTTCCCAGAGGAATCATGTTAGGAGAATCTGAAATTCATGTTTCCTTTGAAAATTTTCCCCTACCTTGCTAATGTTAATATACAGTGTAAACCAATTATTGGGTGGTAAGAGGTTGCTTCATTTACTTGATTAACTTATTCATTTGTTAGGAGGGCAGTTAATTTCTCAAGGCTCTTAACTTCATCAATTTGTTTACAACGTTGTGCTTTTAAACATATATGTTTTACCTTTTCAAGCGGTCATTTTTTTTTTTACAGTACATGACTGTCTAAATCTTGGATTCATCATTAAGATCTTATTAGTTGTTAATAAAGATTTCATTGGGGTTAAGAATCTAACCAGAAATATTAAAGGTTTCACTCGGGCTTCACTTGAAGAGATAGACATAAGTATACTGTTACATTTTCAACGGGTAAGATAGATCGAAGAGTTTCTTAATCAAGTTCCTTCTATTTATTATAATTTTATTATCTTCCAAGATTTAATCATTGATTTCACCTTAAGACCGTTCTAAGGACTCACCACAATAAGAGATTGTTGATTAGTTTAACGTGGGGTAACAAGGTATATTTGTTTCTCTTGTTTTTGCTAGATTCAAAACATAGTCCTCTACCAAACGACACATGACCAAAGGTAACTAAAGTGATGTAAGTTGATTCAAGTTTAGATAGTTAGAATTAGGTTTGACAATTCAAGGATAAATCATATTCCGAAAAGTGAAATTATAACGAAGGATACGCATGTCAAAACAAGTTCATTTAATCTTATTGACAATAATATTTCTCAAATTGACTTTCAAACGATAACAACAACCTACATGAGAACAATACAAAATTATAACGCAATGCCTTCTAAATAGTCTCCACAATTTCCATACCAATGTTTTAAAACAAAAAAAAGCATTCGTACAATAGCAGTTCCTAAGAAAACCGGAATCCACTTTCTACACGTGTTTCTCTTTCTTTTTTTTTTTCTTTTCTAATCAAGAAATCCTCCTGCACATTTGTTAGCACAGGTCAGTTCGCAAGAACTGAGCACGATAAAAGCTATAAAATTAAGACAATATGTTGTTATCTAACTGTTTCAAAGAAGAAAACACCGTTGCTTATGAAAATAATCCAAGTGTCTAAACAAGAGTAATTAAAGAGTTGTCCAAAAGCATAAAATGTCAAAATAAAAAGGAAGGCACTAACTCTATTTGATTATCATTTTCTCATAGGAGAAGTTAATAAACCATCATAATGAATTCCACCTATATCACAATAATGACCATCATTTTAACAAGATAACATTTCGAAACAAAAACAATTACAAGAAGAGAATTAGTTTCAAACGTGATCTGTCCCCATTTGTTTAAGTTAGTTCACCAAGCCAAGGATTCACTATTCCACTGTAAGTTCCCAAACAATCAATCAACATGAGAATATCTAAAACAAAATGACTTAATAATGTTAAGATGTTGTGCCTATAACAGTCAATTTAATATCAGTACAGAATAAATAAATTGGAAAAGAAAAGGGATGAAACGCACAAATGACCCAGTATGTGCCACATCCTATCCTAACAATCCTACTATTAAAACTTTCTTCTAATCAAGAGAATGTCTTAAGAAAAAGGAAAAACTTGACAAGACCAAACATAACCATTATAAATATTACAGGAGGTTTACTCAATCATTCACAAGAGCACAACATAGAATACATAGCTTCTAAAGGATCTACCATCAACACAAGTTGACATCAACCTTTCTGGTCAACACATAACCATTCTACTAAAATGACAGCAAGGAGGTCGTATCACAACGAGCATCACAATAACCAGTCAACCAATGAGTTTCCAAATACACCAACCTCTAAGTCACAGGAGAATGAAATTTAAACATTTTTAAGGAGCAAAACGTAGAGTAATTTCTTACGCATAAAACCAACATCCCAATTTTAAGATTTGAAAACTTCCTCAATAATGATCAAGTAGATCTCGTATCCTCCAACATATGTGAAACAAAATCAAGGTACGAAAAAGAGTATTTACTCCGACATTTTAAGCTATCCCAAAGATGTGAGTAACATCTCAAGGAGACATTCCATAGGATCAACTACATTCCTCAAAACATACAACAGTCACCAAGGGAGAGAAGATGATTCCAAAGACAAGAATCTCCAAACGGTGAACATGAACTGATACCAAATTATGAAGATCAAACATGACGCTTGAAGAATAAAATAGTTTTTCGAGGGATTTACAAATAACAAAAATAACTAACCTAGTTTGAGAGTAATACCAACTTGGCTCAATTCAAAAATCAGTCAAGCTAAGCACACACTAAGCCAACCGAGAAGGGTAACTAGAACCTAAAACGAACTAAAAGAAAAAGATAGAGATAGGAATAGCATCATTCACCTATACACAATGCACTTATAGTACTCAATTGCTATTTCACAAATAACCAACATAAGCCAGAACGACAGATCTCGAACCGAAACAAGAATCCAAAAAACAGGCACTATAAAATTGAGTCAAACAACAATGTTTGATAAAACATTCAAATCGTGAGACCATAAAAAAGAACTAGGAATTTTCATTACAGGACCCCCACCTCTTTTATTTTATTAGTCTTAAGAACAAAGTTGACCCAACTAATATTTATTAAAACCCAGAAAACAATATAAAAGGCTTCAAACAACACAGTCATTTCTAACGCCGGAAACTAATATCCTCCCAGAAAATACGAAAGAGCAAGGGAAGTGGAAACCACACAACATACCATCACACAAGACATTTATATGAAGAGCAGGGTCATTTAATGAATCATTTAAATAACAGCATAAGACTCAATGGTATAGAGAATATCGTTCCTGATTAAGCTCCCATAGTCAAGCACAAGATGAACATAGTCTACAACAACATCTCAAGCCCACACTCCACTATCCTCCAGCTTGTTGGGTGTCCACACTCTTCTCACAGCCAAATTTGGCACAGGCAAGGTTACGGCCAGGGTATGGAGTCCCCAAAACATAGATCCACAACACCCTGAAGGAAAGGTGGTCTCTAGGACAACACTGATAGAAATTTGTGCACAAATGGCTTGAGAAGACCCCTCTCCCATCATAAATGACCAACAAAACAATGCCCAACCTGCTCAGCCCACCCTTCAGTTGCAGCCCTGTATTGCATGTAAAATGCAAAGAGTAAAACCAGAAGAAAGATAAACTGTCTGATAAAGTGCCTCAAAGAGATGTGGTTTCTAGGGATGCCACAGAAAATCTCCTATATACAACAACAGGCATCCAATATGCTTGGCCCACACAAGTGGACCAGAAAATTACACATCCCAAAACTAGCAACCAGCAGGAAGCTTGAGCAGGTCATAGGACCTCAACAAGGGCAGGTTTGAAATAATCCCAGCCATTTCTGAAAGCATCTTCATGAACCATCAGGCTTCAGTCAAAGTCTGAAAGGAAAAAAACTTCCACCATCACAAATCCTAAGCATCAGGGGAAAGAACTAATGCTCTAGCTGCACCATGAGCTAGAAAGGCTCCTCAAGGAGATTGGAGTTCCAAAAGAAAGTGGCCATTTTCCATTTTGATGAATATGATCCAATATTTGCAACATTCCCCCACAAGACTGCCTCCACCAAACCACTTTCCACGCAGAAAAGGTCTAATAAGACTTGGCATGTCTTTGGATCCACAAACCCCTTCCCTTTATGTCAGCATACAAAACTTGACCAACTTTCCTTCAAAATAAAGTGGCACTTCTGCCTTTGATTGATTTGGCCTTGCTCTTCTTGTTGAGTTAATTTGGTTTTCTGCTGCACACTTATCCTATGGCACGAAGTGTAATAGTTTGAGATCATGGGACGAGCTAAACTAAGCCACGGCAGTGACTCCACCCTTCGAACTCATTTACTCTCCAATGCAGCTCACACTTAGCTCAGTCCATCAGTTGAAACCATTGCAAAACGTCCAATGCCTTTGGCATTATAGGTGCATCACATGCCAAGCAACTTCTCCAGATGTCAAGGTTCGAGCTCTCAAGGACTCCATTGCTTACATCTCCAAGAGAAGTGCTTGTCTTATGCTGCCTCCTACCACCACCACCTTCAGCCTGGCTCCTATTCTCTCCTCTCAGTTCACCTTCAGCTACATTTTCATCTCATTCTTTTGCTTAGGCCCCCAATAAAATAATGAAACATAGTCTAAGGGCCATTAAGGAGAACCATGTTTCCTTGCTGAAGCAGGATACTTGGAGCCAAAACAATCAATGAGATAACCATCCCAATGCAATGCTGTCTGCCACCAACCAGGGAGAAATTAATGAGCTTCAACCACTCCAAAACAAGACCCCTCAGCAAGAAAAGAATAAAAATAGTCTTCCACTGTCTCACGCCAAACATGAAATTAAAAGTTCATTAAAGAAGTGACAAGCAATGCCTCCCATCCGCCAGCTAACCACAACACAAGGATAATAAATTTTATTTTATTTTATTTTTGGAGCCCACGCTTAGGGACAGGTCGCTTGCCAGGAAGAACAAGGCTGGTAGATAAAAACATTAATTTTAGAAATTATTAAGGGTCCTTCAACATTATAAAACAATAAAACAGTCCCCTCCTACAAAGGCGCCACACAAAAAGGAATACTCCTTACCACGCAAGCCGAGGTAGGCCTACGGGGGGGAAAATTGATTAAAAAATAATATATTGATAACAATCTTTAAATTAAATTGATATTAGGTGCCTTAAAAGAAAATTCCTAAACACTCTTCTTCTTTTTACTTTTATTAAAAATTAATATCCTTCAGAGCCTTTATATAATGGCATCAAGCAGACCACTTAACCGAGAATTTGATAAGCCTAAAATGACCAAGCTCAATAAAAGATGCTACGGGACGAACCCTCAGCGACTAGCAAGCAGTGAGACGGCACCAGGAGGTAAGACTGGGAGAGAATACGCTAATTTAAATTCACAACAAGATCGTAAACACCCAACGATCAAAAGAAGCTCAAATAAACATTCGACATTTAGCAAAAGGGGTAAAATAAGTAGAAACCAAATGAGGCATTTCATTCTCCTCCCCTTAAGAAAGCATCATCCTCGATGCGACATAACCCAGAGGGAAAGAAAGTGGTAAGCAAAGAGGAACATATAAGGGCGAAGGTACACTCTATGGTTAAGATTTCAGATGCAAAAGCACGACCACAGGGTGGCCTTGGGAATATTTGGTAGAAATTTTAACTTTCAAGTTTCTGTGAAGATTGGCAGTTCTTTCTTATTCATCATTTCATTAGTCTCTTTCCATTATCATTATTTCTAGTTTTAGTTCTTTTTAAAATTTCATTGTTGTAGAGTTTTAGTTTATCCATTCTTGTGGGTGTCCAACATGAACTGCTAATAAAACACCCTACAGGGGTCATACAAGACACTACAATTTCACAAACATACAAGTACATACTTCAAGACAGTACCACATCATAAGAGATTAGTCAATATACAGAGGGTAACATGCATGGACTACATAACATAGTACCTGTCACACAACTATGACTGATAAATAATGCTCGAGAAAAGAGTACTACAACAACCTGAAATTTCCACAATTCCACAGATGAAGATTTTACTTAACTCACAAAAATAGCTATATGTACATAGGGTCAACAAGGGCATCAATGCCATATCCACAACATCACAAAACATATCCAACTGACATGAGTAACACATACATCATAAAACCACCACCAAAACATCACAATAACTCAACATATATCCCAAAACACCAATCATACACACAAATCTCTTATGCCTCCCTCAAACTCTTATGCCTCCCTCAAATCTCTTATGCCTCCCTCAAGTCTCTTATGCCTCCCTCAAGGAGGCCGGTTGTCCCCATGGCCCAAGACACATAGGGTTCGAACACTCCTAACCCAAGTGACATAATAACGCGTGGTTCAACAACCCGCTAGTTATCTGTAACTCCTTGGGGCGTACCCCCATACAACGAAGTGGGTCCATAGGTCCAACCATTCCATGGTGCATCCCATGACCCTATTCCACACATCACGACAATAGAACCAGCATAGCAATCCGATCCAAATGCCAAGTGGCAAGGTACAAGCCTTGGGCAAGGCGGTAAAATCTTAAAATTTAAAAGAAGATCCAAAACCAAGCAAAATAAATGGCCAAATAGCCATAGTTAGTGTCAAAATCCACATGTTAGTACCAAAACCAAGGAAATGCCCAAAATGTAAAACATGGCAATCAAGAAAACTGCTGGTCCTTGCAGAAATAACATAAAAATTCAATTTACGAATAAAATACATATATAATAATAGCACATTACAATGACTATGTGGCCTTATCTGGCCACCAAGGGGGTACTCAACGAGTTGCTGGCACTCAGAACATCGAGCCTCAGCTCGCAAAATAAAATATCAATAGTACAATTGTCATCACCTCTATCTGAATCATCCCGCCACCACTTCTACAAGGCTAAACACAGTCATAGCTACACTAAGGTTGTATCCATAAAACAACCACATAAAGAGAGAGAGAGAGAGAGCACATGGTCCACCATCTACTAAGCCTAAGGTTGGCTCTATTGATTGGTCAACTGTACACCTTTCCTCACTCTAAACACACACTTTACCGATTTCCTTTAGGGTCGGTTAGCGTAAGGTTCACAACATAACATACAACAACATCACTAACATAATGGTGGCACACACATAACTACCATAACATCTTACGTATGGTACATATACAGGGTAGATCACAATCATACATTCACTGGGTGCATTACATCACTTTACCACATTCTGCACCGTAAGTGCAATCACTATACAATAGGGTTCATATGCTCACCGTATGCCCCTAAATCACGACATGAATCATTACATATTACACAAATCGTACATATGATGAACATAGTAACATCACAACCATAACATTAATTGCTACATAACAAGGTGGTACACACATTTCTTCAAAACATGGTAAAAACATCCTGATACATCTCATTTCACTTTACATCAATCTAGTCATACAACACATGGGCACACCCTCATATCACAATATTCCACGATGCTCCAACACTCTGTCATCCACATTAGAATTCTTTTCACACATCACAAGCAGTAATTCACACGTGAACTCTTCATAGAATCCACAAGAAGGAGAGAGAATGCTCCCATCCCCAGCACATCAACATGATAACAAATATGCACTAAGTGACATACACATCATGTGCATTCACACTATCACAATTACGACATAGATCACATCACTCTTAACACACATTACTCTTCCAATATTTATCACCATCATGAAACACCCTCACCATCATGCAACCCATCATGTAGCACTATCACCATCATGCAACACCATCATAACTCCAATTTGGCCCAGAGGTTCGAGAGCATGAACCTATGCTCTGATACCAAGTGTAACACCCACCAACTCAAACACATTAAACAACACAATAAAATACAGGATAATTTTTTTTTGACTTGCTTGAAGATAATACGACACTACACAAGTTCTCCAGGGAATACAACCAGCTAACGACATGCTTTCCACAACACGGACCCACACTGGTTACAGATAAACATGAGGCACACACTTAGGACACAATGGTTCATCCAAAATACGCAATTTTACAAACAAGGTCTTCCCACAGAAAGTTTCTTTAGAATCATGTTTTAGCTATAAGTACTCTTAAATTCTTTACTTTTCCCAGAGGAATCATGTTAGGAGAATCTGAAATTCATGTTTCCTTTGAAAAATTTTCCCCTACCTTGCTAATGTTAATATACAGTGTAAACCAATTATTGGGTGGTAAGAGGTTGCTTCATTTACTTGATTAACTTATTCATTTGTTAGGAGGGCAGTTAATTTCTCAAGGCTCTTAACTTCATCAATTTGTTTACAACGTTGTGCTTTTAAACATATATGTTTTACCTTTTCAAGCGGTCATTTTTTTTTTTATATAGTACATGACTGTCTAAATCTTGGATTCATCATTAAGATCTTATTAGTTGTTAATAAAGATTTCATTGGGGTTAAGAATCTAACCAGAAATATTAAAGGTTTCACTCGGGCTTCACTTGAAGAGATAGACATAAGTATACTGTTTACATTTTCAACGGGTAAGATAGATCGAAGAGTTTCTTAATCAAGTTCCTTCTATTTATTATAATTTTATTATCTTCCAAGATTTAATCATTGATTTCACCTTAAGACCGTTCTAAGGACTCACCACAATAAGAGATTGTTGATTAGTTTACGTGGGGTCACAAGGTATATTTGTTTCTCTTGTTTTTGCTAGATTCAAAACATAGTCCTCTACCAAACGACACATGACCAAAGGTAACTAAAGTGATGTAAGTTGATTCAAGTTTAGATAGTTAGAATTAGGTTTGACAATTCAAGGATAAATCATATTCTGAAAAGTGAAAATTTAACGAAGGATACACATGTCAAAACAAGTTCATTTAATCTTATTGACAATAATATTTCTCAAATTGACTTTCAAATGATAACAACAACCTACATGAGAACAATACAAAATTATAACGCAATGCCTTCTAAATAGTCTCCACAATTTCCATACCAATGTTTTAAAACAAAAAAAAAGCATTCGTACAATAGCAGTTCCTAAGAAAGCCGGAATCCACTTTCTACACGTGTTTCTCTTTCTTTTTTTTTTTCTTTTCTACTCAGGAAATCCTCCTGCACATTTGTTAGCACAGGTCAGTTCGCAAGAACTGAGCACGATAAAAGCTATAACATTAAGACAATATGTTGTTATCTAACTGTTTCAAGGAAGAAAACACCGTTGCTTATGAAAATAATCCAAGTGTCTAAACAAGAGTAATTAAAGAGTTGTCCAAAAGCATAAAATGTCAAAATAAAAAGGAAGGCACTAACTCTATTTAATTATCATTTTCTCATAGGAGAAGTTAATAAACCATCATAATGAATTCCACCTATATCACAATAATGACCATCATTTTAACAAGATAACATTTTGAAACAAAAACAATTACAAGAAGAGAATTAGTTTCAAACGTGATCTATCCCCATTTGTTTAAGTTAGTTCACCAAGCCAAGTTTTTTAAGGCATGTTGCCCTTTAAATTTTTTACATCGCGTGTTGGTTAAAGTTATTCCTCATGTTTAAATGTGGTTGCTAGTGTTCGAGTAGGTGGAGTGCTGACTGCCTGCAATACTTTTTTTTTTATTAAATGAGTCATGCTCTTGGCATGTGTTGTCGAAAGGAAATGCCAAAGAACATGGGCCGCGTGGATTGCATCACTGCAGGTTTTGGAAAATCAATTTTTTTGTTGGAAGGGCTTGGAAACTTCATGCAAATGCACTATTGGTGTAGAGCCTCTACCCTTGCCACATTTCCCCAACCTGTATCAAAATGAGATCTTTGGAACAGGGTAGGGACGTCCTTCCAAGCCCTTCCAACAAAAAAATTAATTTTCCAAAACCTGCAGTGATGCAGTCCACATGGCCCATGTTTTTTGGCGTTTCCTTTCGACATCACATGCACTCGTGGTGTAGAGCCTCTAGCCTTGCCGCATTTCCCCAACCTGTATCAAAATGAGATCTTTGGAACAGGGTAGGGACATCCAACAAGGCATAAGGATAGAAGAATTTTGTCAGATGTTGTAGTTGGAAGCACTTTGGTAGATAGGTATGGAAAATGTGGAAGCATACACTGTACATGTGAACTGTTTGACTAAATGCATGAAATATGGGCTCATGGATTACAATGATGACAGGATATGCACAAAATGATTATGTTAAAAAGGCTTAAAATGTTTCAAGTAAATATTGATTAGAAATGCTACTTTTTCTCTCTATAGCATCTTTGTACATACCATCTGCATAATCATCTAGATAACTCCCGTAATAATTGCAAGGAACCAAGTGTAAGTTCTTGTTTTGTTTTGCAAAAGTGCCTTAAGGAGAGGACATTTCAGGGGATGTATCTGTATAATGTTTAATTTATTTTTTATTATCATAGTTTTTGGCTTAGAAAAGGACGTCAGCAACCTTTTGTGTAGTAGGGGAAAAATAAATGTAAAAAAATGGATTTGGAATGATCTTTCGGGTGTGATTTGTTGTTGGCCGCCCAACCATTTTTGGGGAAAACACTACACTACACCTTCAAATATAATTTTTTTACTTGTTTTGATTGTATAGAGGCCCTTACCATATGTTGCAGATCTACACTCCCCAGCATGTGTAGAATGAGAGCTTGGGGATGGAGATGATATCTGGCCCTCAACTTTTGTTGGCATCTTCTAGGTCTACGTATGATCGGATCCTTGTTGTAGTATGGCAATTCATCTAAGGACAATGAACAATGGTTTTTACTCCTATAACCGCACCTTTGTTTTTTTAAATGAAGTTATGCTCAGGACAACGAAATGTTTGACGAATTGCCTAAGTGAGATGTTGAACTGAATCCCTTGATTTTAACTAGCTTTGTGACACCCGTTAGAACAACCCACTTGAGACCCAAGAACAACCTAGGATTAAATAGGAAAATTATAGAATACTTTTCTTTGTTTAAAAGAGTATACACCCAAGTTACAAGGCAACAAATGTCACTAACAAGCTCCACAACAATTCTAATCCACTAGAACATTATTTTCTTTTGTTAACAATTAATAGAGGTCATAAGGTCCAAAATTTAGGGTTAGAAGTTTCAATTAGGTTCAGAGGGAAAATCCTCACCATACCCCTACTCTCTAACAGGATTAAATTTTAAACTTGATTTTTCACAAACTTAATGCATTCAAAATTTTCCTAAATCATTCCCATTGGATAGGAAATTTCTTCACCTTTCCATTGATATAAAAAATTCCTCCTAACTCCTTATATTTGTCAAGTTATGGGCCAGCGGACCTTGGGAGGAAAATTTTCCCAAGAGAGGGACTGCGGGCTTAGGGAAGAAAATTTTCCCTTGTGTAGACCGGCAGAGTGGGGAGAATTTTAGTGCATTTTCCCTCTTCGGGGAAAAACCACAATTTTCCTCCACGCACTTGCGAGCACAAAGAGGACACGTGGCAAGATCTTATTGGTGCACTGAAAATGGACTTGCAGGGACACATTCAAATTTAAGACTTTCAGGTTTAAAAACGTAAGGGGTTAAAATCCACGTGCGCCTCCACTACTCCCAGGTTCCGCCACGTGTCATTATCTTATTCGTTGTGGGTCATCGGTCCGTCGGAGCACTTTTTGATTTTAAGTTTTTAAGGGGAAAAATTTCAAAGTTGCAAAACATTCCACACCTCCGCCGACGCATAAGGCTGCCTCGTGTCAACCTACCATTGGTTGCGGGCGGCAGGGTGGTGGGGAAACTTTAGAATTTTTTTCTAAAAAGAGTTTTCAAGTTTCAAGGTCAAAAACAACTCCGCTCCTCCGTCGTTGCCTAGTGATGCCACGTATTAACCATTCATTGGCTGCAAGCTGGCGGGGAGGTGGAGGAAAATCAGGAAATTTTGCCAATTTTTTTTTCTAAAATGCTAAGGCTAAAATGGATTCTGCACCTCTGCCGTTGCCCCTCAAGGCCACGTGGCAACTTCTGATTGGTTGTGGGATGATGAAGATGCGGGGAAAAGTTGGAAAATTTCCCCAATTTTTTTTAAAAATTAAGTTCAAATTTTCAGCCCATGAAAGGAGACAAAGGGAAAAAGCAGGGCAGTAGGTCCGAGGGGGGAATTTTTCAAAAATTTCTTTTTGACAGTTAGATTAATTTTTAAAGCCAAAACGAACTAAAACTTCAAAAGGCCATAACTTTTGATAGAAATCTTGGTTTTGGGAAAACAAGGACTTTCTGGAAATATCTCGAAGCCCTCTTGGCACAGGAATCATTAATTTTAGATTTTGATAAATTTTAAGGGGTCAATTTTAATAAAACTTCCCGCAGGCTTATATAGTGCGAGCTGGTAAATTTTTGACTTAAAGGATTTGTTCAAAATTTGATTCCTTACTTCACTCATCATGCCCAAAAGACATGGAGGATTTTTCTAAGAATAATTTAGGATGCATTTGGAAGGTAATTTTGATTGATTGATTTCCAATTCGAATTTTTACAACTTCAGATTGCAAAATAACTTTGAAAGGTTTGGGCCCGATTTTGTAATGTTTGAAGGATTTTTCCTTAAGTGTTTTAGTCCAATTGAGTTCATTTATATCATAACATGTTAGATTTCAATGTTTCAATGTTATTTATGGTTTACAGGTTCGAACTGTGCATTTTAGAAGGATCTTTTTATCAATTTCATCTTCCAAATATGGAAATTCATTTATATTCTATTCTAATACATATAGTTGATTTAAATAAACCATTTAATAGATAAAATGCAAAGTCTTATTTCCAATTTTAACATATTTCAAAAGAAAAGAGTTACATATATTTCCTTTATACGTATTCCTCATTTCAATTTTCCAAACAGAGATTTCAAATAAAAAGTTGATCAATTTCAATACAACAATGTAAATTGATAAAGGTAGTGCAATCTTTTATTGATTTCAAATATACAATTTTACATCTTTTAATTCCTTGAATGCAAATAACAGATTTCCAATTTCTTTCTTTCAAATGATCAGAATAGAGTATATATCTTTGATAACTTGGAATACATAACTTTCATAGCTTAATACAAAGTATCTTTCCATTACAAATAATATACATATCATCCACTTCAAAGTGGGAAAGGTTACAATGAGATTTCATTTCACATGGAACTGTCAAATTGTCTTTCTCCTCTACTACAGAATAGAAACATAAATTTCTCCTTTTAGATAACAACAAAGGCAGGGGAAAGGCAACAGTCTCCACCCAACCAAGAGATCTAATGAAGAGGAGAATCCATCCTTCTTCTTTGGCCCCTGAGCCCCAACCATAATGCAATAAAATATGTGATTCAACCTATGACAACAAGGCTTCCACAACACACACGCAACAGTTTCACATTTTAAACACAATTCAAAATAGAATGTAGTTTACAACTACATTAAACCATACAAACAAGACTAAGGCTCCATCAAGCAAGCAAAAGGAGCAAGGAACTGTGGGGGAAGATTCTTATTCCTCCTTATGGGAATTGGGTATCCACCTATAACAAACCACCAATATAAAACATCTCCCATATATCCTTATGCCCACCATAATCCATCCTTATGACCCCCCACAAAGTAAGAAATACAATGCCATTTCTTTTCCAAGGTGGAAACCCAATCCCAACACCCTCCATAAGAATTCTGATGCCACTGGTATTCCCTTATGCCCCTCACATGGATTCCCCATAGCCTTCTCCTACATTATTCGTAGACAGTTACCAAAACAGCCCACAAACATGCTAAAACATTCACACAATAGGATGTAAATTCATAAAGAAAAATAGTATCTCAAGAGCCAAGATCTTACCTCTCCATGATGGAGTTGTCTAGGTTCCAAAACAAAAAGTTTTCCAATGCCAAAATATAGTCCAAAGTCAACAACCAACAAGCATGCAAGGGTCTCCAATCTCCTTTCAAAATCAAGAGCTCCACACAGCAAAAATTCACCCAAAAGGAAGTATGCAAAATGTTTAACAACCCAACACAAAGCAAGGAGTTCTAATTTTATAGAAGAGGGAAGTGAAGAGGATGAGGTGGATCTATGTAGGATACCACATAACACATCCTCAACACCAACACAAAATTCAAATTCATTCTCCAATGCACAATAAAGAGGTGGGTGAATAAAATGACAATAAACTTACACACTCCAAAAAGCCCACACCCCATAAGGACAAAATTTAATAAAATTGAATAAGAGTGCAATTAAAACTTACAATTAGTCATATCAAAATGCAATAAATAAGGTATATATTCAACCCTCTAACCATAGGTATGGTTGGTAAATAAATTTAAGAGGTATGGGACAAGTTTAACTTGTCCCACAAGCCTCCAAAAACAACCTCCAAGGAAAAATTAAAATTCCTAAGAAGGTGGAGTGTTTCACAGTCAAGAGTTAACTTACACATCACTTACAAGGTCACTTACACATTACTTACACGGTCTTACAAAACTTTAAAACATGGCCAACAAATCTATTAATTACATTCTTATGACATCTTTTAAATTAATTAACTAAACAATAAGATTAATCACAATATTAACACCACATTAAATAAATAATGAAAAGGGTAAAAACACCACAAAATAAACACATGCAAACATTAATAAAAGAAACCACATTAATAAATACATAAAGCCCCTTGGTAACATTCAAAGGTAATCCCCCCGCATGGGAATCCCTAACAAAAAAAACACACAAACACAAAACATGTTGCCATGGTGACCTTGTTGAATTCATCTAGAATTCTAATGTGGTTATCTCCAATCCCCCGATGTTTGTTGTGATATTTTAACATGCAAAAAAAAAATTCCTCCTTCGGCCTCATGGCCATATCAGAACATCCAACATGATATAAATATAATCACAAACTCATTTACACATATGAATCACAACAACATCAAGGCAATCAACAATATCTCTTACAATTTATATCAAAAACTATATCATTATCATATAATGTCCATTTTCTAGGTCTACTCACAATATCAAAAACTCACATGTCCGAACAACATTCATAATATATCCATGTCAATTAGTATATCATCATCCATATATGAAGTGTCTCTAATAATCATCATGCATCATAACTAAACCAAGATCAATAATAATCCGTTGTCCAACATATAACATCATACTAAATCAAAACCTTAATAATGTCCATAATGTAATCAATAGTATCAAGATTAGTATCAAAAGGTGTCAAAGGGAAGTGGGCACTACATCCCCCTCCCCTTAGACTCGAATTCCTCCTTGAAGTCTTTGGAATAAATGTTGAAACTAAACCCACAATAATGTAGCATCCTTCCATGTAGCTGCAGTCTCGTCATATCTGTCCCACTGCACCCAGACCTGATCAATCTCTCTGCCTTGAAGGCTCACGGTCCTACAATCTATAATGAAAATGGGCTCCACCATCACCTACCAGTGATCCTGCACCTGCAATGAGGTCTAATCCAGTGTAGTGCCCACTTCCCTTCGACACCATTTTGATTTGTTGTTTTTGATACTGGTTACTTCACTTATGGATTTATTATAGCTTCTTTGATTTAGCATGCTAGTAGATATCATAGACATTGAACTGTTATTGATTTGATCCTTATATGATGCATATGGTCTACTGGAGACATTTAATGATGATATTGATATACTTTTGACATGGTTATTTATCTTTAATTCTGACATGTGATATATTTAGTCATATTGGGTAGATCTAGATAATTAGATCAATGTGATGATCATTCTGATAGATGAAATGTGGAATAGAAATGTGCTATAAATTGTAAGTGATATCATATTTGCATAGATGATAGTAATTCTCGTATAGTTGATTTTATATTATATTATATATTTGGCATAAATGTTTTAATGCGGCCATGAGGCTGAAGGAGGTATTCTTTGTTTTGTAGGTATATTATATTCACAACAATATTGGGGGAGTGGAGACCAACCACATCGGAATTCAAGAAGAATCCAACTAGGGTCACTGTGGCAACATGTAATTGTGTGTGTGTGTTAGAATTATTTGGTTAAGGGAA
The DNA here is from genome assembly GCA_019776745.2 of Taxus chinensis. Lineage (NCBI taxonomy): Eukaryota > Viridiplantae > Streptophyta > Pinopsida > Cupressales > Taxaceae > Taxus > Taxus chinensis. The sequence goes on along the minus strand of JAHRHJ020003334.1, from coordinate 22,017 downwards.
AATTGTGACCTAGGGATCATGTGTAGTTTTTTTTTAATTTTCCCTTTCTATTATGTTAGTATGTGTTTCCTATTAGTAAGTGAAATTTTACTTGTTTTATTATTTATATTTTTGGATTGGTGTTTACCCCTGTATTAGTCATGGGTTGTAGTGTCTTAATTAAGTTAATTTGATTTTGTTTTAAACTAATAAAAATATGTGATAACAAAGGAGTTCTTTTATTAGGCTTGATTTACTTTGGATTTTGTGTTGAGTGATATACGTTTGAGTTTTGAGTGTAGCACACTCTACCCCACATGGGAAACTCGAATTTGGCCTTAGAGGTCAAATTTGGAAGCTTGTGGGAAAGTCAAACTTGTCCCACACCTCTTAAAATCCCATGCCAACCCTACCTATGGGTTGGGTGGTCAAATTTAGGCTCTTTTGGGTGTTTTGGGGGGATAAAAAGGTAAAATGTTAATTGCATTTCCTTTCAAATATTTAATTTTGTCCTTTGAGGGGAGTGGGCTTAGATGGAGTGTGTAAGGTGCTTGTCATTTCTCCAACCACTCATTAATTGTGTATTAGAATATGAGGTTGACCAAGTGATGTGGAGTGGAGAGGAAATGAGTTGGCATCCTACTTGGAGCCACATCACTCCTCCCTATCCTTTCTCTATTTATTGAATTCTTGTTGCTTGTTTTGGGGTTGGATGATCATTTTTTTTAGTCTCTTGAATTTTTGGAGAGTGGGAGGATTTTTGAGGGAGTTTGCGGATTTTTTTTGGAGCTTGTGGATACTTGCTTGATCTTTGGAGGAGTTTGGAACTTCATAGTTGGAACAAGATCTACCATGGAAAGGTAGGAGCTTCACCTTTGTTTATATTATGTTATTGTTACATGTATGTGTGTATATGTTTGTTGAATGTTGTTGTTTCTTTGAAATGTTTGTTGGGTATGGGTAGAATGCCTAAGTTAGCAGTGGGAGGAGACTATGGGGAGTTTATTTGAGGGAGGCATAAGAGTTCATGTTCTTGAGGAGGGAATTTGGGTTGGGTGCCCACCTAATATGAGAAATGCTTGCATTTTCTTCTTGTTCTTACTTTGAGGGAGCCATAAGTGTTGAGGGAGGCATAAGAGTGGATGGAGGGATAAGGGATACTTGAGGGAGGCATAAGATTTGTTAGGGGTATTTTGTTTTTCATTTGAGGCTTTTTAGGTGGCACCCATTCCCATTGGGAGGCACAAGTGGCCTCCCCATAGGTCTTAATCTTTTGACTTTCTTGATAATCCTTGTGACTTTTTTGTTTTGATTGTTTTCCTCTTGTTGAGTTATTGATTGTGTTTTGAATGAATATGGAATGAATGTGAAATTTTATGTTAAGTTGTGTGGAAGCTAGTAGTTGCCATGAGTTGGGTTTTCTCCCATTGTAATGTGGTTGGGGCTCGGGGGCCAATGGAGAGGATGGCTTCTCTTCTCCATTGGGTATCTTGGTTGGGAGGACATCATTGCCTCTCCCCTTATTTTGTTGTGAATCAAGAAAACTATTGGAGGAGATATTTTGTTGGTGCTTGGAGCTTGGAGTCTTGTTGGTGACCATGTGAAAAATACCTTTTTTTTTTACCCACTTAGAGTGGAAGGAATTGTAATAATATGGTTCTTTCCTTGTGTACATTTTGGTATGTTTACCCCACTTCAAGTGGAGGAAATTTGTAATGGAATTTTCAAAGAAAGTAGCTATCCTATTGTTTTTATTGACATTGCATTGCATGGGAAAAGAAAGAAGAAATAATGTATTGTAAAGATAGTTGCAAGTAGTAAAAGAAAGTAAATTCACATTGCTGAAATCTTGAATGTATTGAAATATTGATCCACTATATAATGGACAAGAAAGTATATTTGCATTATGTAGTTATTGTATTGTAAATATGAGAAAGAAGAAAATGTAGAGATTGTTATAAGTTGTTTTGTTGAAAAATATCATTTTATAGAAAACAAAGAGAATATGGTTATTTTGAAGGAATGAACATTTTAGTAAAATGGAAGAGAAAATAAGTTAGATTGCATGGTATGTAGAAATTTTGTTTTTATAGTAGAAAATGACTAAAAAATGAAATAGATTTATATTCAGTTTTTGCTTGTAATGAAAAAGAAAGGCTTAGTTAAACAAAGAGAAATTATTCTTGTAAGTAGATGAAGTTAATAGAAAAGAAAACACATAAAATTAATAGATTTAGCTAAGAAATGAATAAATGAGCAATAAATATCAAATCTGGAACTTGAAATAAATAAATAAAAATCAAGGATGCATTTTTACACCCTTTAGAAATTCTAAGTTTTTGTAAAAATCTCGGCTTTAAGGTTTTGTTTTTCAGAAACAGGACTGCCGCCCTGTGTAGGGCAGCGGTCCAGTATTTGTTACCTAGCTAGGGCGGCGGTCCTTTGTTTGTCACCCAGCCAGGGTGATGGTCCTATGTTTGTCACCTAGCCAGGGCAGCGGTCCTGTGTTTGTCACCCTGCGCAGGGTGGCGGTCCTGTCACTTATGACAAAATTCCATGAATCCGTGCCTGTGCGTAAAATGTAACCATTTTCTCTAACTCCTAAGTTTAAAAAGATTAAATATAATGCTTCCAGCAAGTAAATAAAGATGAATACATAGAGGTGTGACACCAAAACTCTCTAATGGTGAATCTAAAAGAATTTCTTCATTTATATCAAAGGGGGTAGGATTTTGCCCCAAATTTAAAACCCAATACTCTAAAATATTGGAAAAAAAAAAAAAAAACTAGATTGGAGGAGGAAACCCCTCCCAATCCTTGAAAGAAATACATTGCATAGATAAAAGACTCACTAAGCTAAACCTAAACTAAATCTTCTTGAACAATCCTCCATGGCTTCTTCCCTTTTTTTCTCTCATGGCTTCTTTCTCTCCAACCTACTAATTTAACAAAAGAAATTGAAGAAAATGAGAAGGATAGAATAAGAAAAGGTTTTAATAGACTTCCATAAGGATTTTAGGGCTAAGTCGGGAACCCTAGGATCCAGTGGCTAAGATGGTTTTGATCTAAGGGTGGAGAATTGACCCTATCTTTTTGAAGAATAAAATAATTTTAAATATGTATTTTCAAACCTTAAGGGTATGTGTAGATGGGTGAATGGGGTCTTTCAATTACCTAGTGGTGTGGTGTCCTTAGGACCTTAGTTGTGTAGGATTGTATTAAAAAAATGGGTTCCTTAAATTATTAAAGAAATGAATTTAATAGTTGAGTATAAGGTTAACCTTATTAGGATTGAGCTTAATGGAAAGAGTAGAAGACACTTATTTAAGTAAATTAAACCATGTTACCTTCCTTATGGCTGTTGATTTATGTACCCTACAAGTTTTTGTGAAAATGTACCTAATGAATAGACTTGGTTGCTCAATCTTCAATCTAAGTTAAGTAATGTAAGTAATTTAATGAACCATAAAGGTAGAGCACCCTTGCATCATTCTTGTACCGTAACTTCCCTCTTAAAAAATATAAAAAATAGTCACATTTTTGCGTTAAGCGTTTGTTTGAAAAGAGTTCTTAGAACGTCATTTTTACGGGCGTTACACATGGTATCAGAGCCATGGGTTCAAATCTTGGACCCTTGGGCACACTTAGAAAACACGAAAGATGAACATTTAACCTAGTAAAAAATTGATTCTTTTAAATCTAGAAAACCACAATGTCTTAAAGTTGTATTAAATAGAAAACTTAGAAAATTGAAACAAGACCTAAAACAATGAACTAACTCTCACCTTGATCTGTGTAGGAGGCGCAGATTAGGTGAGGGGTGCTTTCATATATACCTAGATATACCACTGCCAGAGCAGGCTGTAGCGGTAATTCTACCTCAGATTTTACAGAGGCTTCAGGACGTCAATGCCGCTATACGCGGAGAGCCTTTGGGAGGAATATTTGCTAGACCTGGTATGGAGCCATCAGTAGATGCCCAGGTATCCCCTCGACACAGTGAGGAGCATAGGGCAGAGAACTACCACGCGGAGTCAGCTAGGGTAGAGTCATCATAGAGAGGACATAGGGACAGGATCTTAGGACATAGGGATAGGTCTCAGAGCCCTAGACAGAGGGAGGAGCATACAAATAGACCTAGGAGTCGTCAGACATCAGTTGCAAACCATATCAGAGAGATATTGAAGTTATGACCATCTCATTATTCGGGTGATACAGGTGGTTTTTAGGCAGAGGCCTGGTTGGTGAGCTTGAGCAGATGCTTCAATCTCTGACCTTGTACTATTAACATGAAAGCTTGTGTTGCGATCCATCTTCTGGGGGATAGAGCAGGAGTCTTGTGGAGGACCAAGGAGTAGAAGGTCCATGTTGATTCAGAGACAATCACCTGGGAGCTATTTGAGGAGCATTTCAAGAGTAGGTATTTTCCCAAGAGGTCTATACAGCAGCAGATAGACAAGTTTCACGACCTCCGTCAGGCATTGATGACTATAGCTGAGTATGAGAGTCAATTTCTTGATCTACTCTAGTACGTTGACTATATGCAGGATGAGTAGGTATGGATTCATAGGTTCATCAAGGGCCTGAACTTGGATTTGGGTGGCGCGGTGCGCATTCACTACCCATAGACATTAGCAGAGGCCATGGAGAAGGCCTATATTGCAGAGGAGACATGGGGAAAGACACAATAGGCTAGAGACAGAGTTCGGAGTTGTATCTAGCAGATGCAGGATGGTAGGTTGAAGGGGTTAGTTCCCCCTCCATGGGGTGGACAGAGTTCAGGACAGGCTTCTTTTAGGTCACCACATCAGCAACGGCCATAGTAGACCCGCCCACGTTACAGACCCCCTCAGAGATTTGATGCGTAGAGAGGGCGGAGTATGGGGCCTCCTCCTAGGGGTCTCGCCAAGACACAGGGTGCACCGAGAGCTCAGTCAGCAAGAGCCCATCAGCAGAGACCTTAGCAGTCTGTAGCCGGATCGTCAGGATCCACAACTCAGACATCTAGAGTACTGGCTAGAGTTGCATCCCACTAGAGGGGACTCGGTAACTATTGTGGTTGTGGTGTTGTTGGACATCATTGGAGAGATTTCCCACATAACCCTAACAAGGGTAAGATCCAGAGCTTAGAGCCTACGGTTGGAGATATGGCATGGAGTCATCAGATCTATGTAGTGGTTGAAAACTACCAGGTTGAGCACCAGAGTACCGTGATTGAGACGACAGGTAGTATTGGTGGTATTTTTGCCTCTATATTATTTGATTCCAGTTGTTCTGATTCATTTATTACACCATCCTTAGTAGAGTGTTGTAGGTTGGTGGCAGTTAGGAAGGGCCGTAGTTGGGACGTTGAGATGGCTTCGGGATCCAAAATTTCTGTAGACTCCCTAGTTAAGGATTGTGTAGTGGATTTTGGACCCTTCACCACTACTTCGGATCTTCGAATCCTTCCATTAGGATCTTATGGTGTCATTTTGGGCATGGACTGGTTGTCTACTCATAGAGCTAGAGTGAACTGTTACCATAAGACTATTGCTTGCATAGATGATCTTGGAGTGGAGTCAGTGATATTAGGAGTTAGGACGGCCGTTTCCATTTGCACCATCTCCACTATGAAGCTTAAGCGGTGTGTGCAAAGGGGTTGTCAATTGTTTGATGTTACGGTTAGTGACAGATCAGAGGATGAGTCAAGTGGACCATCCCATCTTAATAGAGTTTTCTGATGTGTTTCTAGGGGAGCTACTGGGGTTACCTCCCCCATGTGAGATAGATTTCCATATAGATCTAGTTCCAGGCGCATAGCCTATCTCACGAGCACCCTATCGGATGACTACTCCTGAGCTATGTGAGCTTAAGTTTTAACTTGAGGGCCTTTTGGTGAAAGGCCTAATCCATCCTAGTGTATCCCCTTGGGGTGCATCGGTGATATTCGTGAAGAAGAAGGATGGATATCTTCGGTTGTGTATTTACTACCGTTAGCTGAATAAAGTAAAGATCAAGAATCGTTACTCCCTTCCACACATTGATGATTTATTTGATCAGATGAAGGGGGCTATAGTTTTCTCCAAGATAGATCTTAAGTCAGGGTACCATCATCTCAGGATTACGGAGGCGGATATTCATAAGACCACGTTCTATACGAGATACAACCACTACGAGTTCACAGTGGTACCTTTTGGGTTGACGAATACCCCCGCACTGTTTATGAGTTTGATGAATGGGGTATTCAGGAATTTTCTATATCACTTCACGCTCATCTTCATTGATGAAATTTTGGTTTACTCACACACGCATGAGGAGCACCTTTGCCAGGTTCTTCAGGGTCTTCACAAGCAACACCTTTACGGGAACTTGAAGAAGTGTGCATTCTTTTAGACTGAGGTGCAATATTTGGGCCACATCATTTCTGGGGAAGGTATCATAGTCGATCCTTCCAAGATTAGAGTCATTATGGATTGGCCAGCACCCACTACTATGACAGAGGTGTGCAGCTTCATGGGGTTAGTAGGTTACTACAGGAGATTTGTTCAGGATTTCTCTCGAATTGTGCACCCTATCACTTCTCTTCAGGGGAAAGGGAAGAAGTTTGATTGGTCAGACAGATGTGAGCAGGATTTTAGGACACTGAAGGAGTGTCTCACTACAACACCTATTCTTACAGTACTAGATCCTCATGGTGAGTTCTACATTTGCACATATGCTTCTTTGGCAGGCCTTGGAGGAGTGCTGATGCAAGAGGGCAGAGTTGTGGCTTTTGAGTCTCGCAAACTCAAGGATTATGAGCTTAATTATCTGACTCATGATCTTGAGCTTGTAGAAATTGTGCATGCCTTGGTTTGATGGAGGAATTTTCTTCTTGGTCGGATATTCAGACTCAGGACTGATCACTTGAGTCTTCACCACCTCCTCACACAGCCCAATTTAAACACTCGTCAGTGGCGTTGGATGGAGCTACTTTATGAGTATGACATGGAGATAGAGCATGTGAAGGGGAAGGAGAATGTGGTTACAGATGGCTTGAGTAGATGGAGACATATGAGTATGGCCACTTCAGTAGGCACAGATTTGCAGAGCAGGATCCTTCAGCAGCTTCCTCTTGACATTTTCTACATGGAAACGAGAGCAGAGATCGAGTCCCAGAGGCCCCTTGAAGGGAATTTTGATGGTTTCTCACTAAAGGAAGATGATCTTCTTAGGCACAGAGGTTGGATTTATGTTCTCAAAGATGGATACTTGAGACATGAAATTTTTTCAGAGGCTCATCATGCACCTTATTCAGCCCATCCTGGGGTGAAGAAGATGCACGCCACCTTGAGATAGTTGTATTTTTGGAGAGGACTTCGGAGAGACGTGGCCTCATTTATGTCACAATATTTAGAGTGCCAGAGGGTGAAGGCCGAGCATCAACATCCAGCTTGCCTTCTCTATCCTTGCGCCATACTGCAGTGGAAATGGGACACCATTTCTATGGACTTCATTGTTGGGTTACCTAAGTCTAGATACCACCACAATGCCCATTTCCATTCACACCATCTCTGATACGCAGCTTAAGTGGTGTGTGTGACAAGGTTGTCAGATGTATTCTATTACGGTTAGTGATAGATCTAATGATGAGTCTAGTGGACCATCCCTTGATGACCATAAAATCTTGAGAGAGTCTTCTATTGTTTTTCTAGGGGGTGATATCGGGGTTACCTCCCCCATGTGAGATAGATTTTCACATAGATTTGGTTTTGGGCGCAAAGCCTATCTCACAAGCACCTTATCGGATGAATACCCTTGAGCTCTGTTACCTCAAGTTATAGCTTGAGGGCCTTCTGGAGAAATTCCTAATCCATCCTAGTGTATCCCCTTGGGGTGCACTGGTGATTTTTGTAAAGAAGAAAGATGGATCTCTGTGGTTGTGTATTAATTACCGCTAGCTGAACAAAGTAACGATCAAGAATTGTTACTCTCTTCCACGCATTGATGATTTATTTGATCAGATGAAGAGGGATACAGTTTTCTCTAAGATAGATCTTAAGTTAGGGTATCATTTGTTGAGGATCACGGAGGTAGATATTCATAAGATCACCTTCCGTATGATATATGGCCACTACGAGTTCGCAGTGGTACCGTTTGGTCTGAGGAATGCCCCCACAGTGTTCATGAGCTTGATGAATGGGGTATTCAAGTCGTTATTGGATCGCTTCATGCTCATTTTCCTTGATGACATTCTGATTTACTCATGTACGCATGAGGAGAATGAGGAGGACCTTTGCGAGGTTCTTCAGTGTCTTCGTGAGCAACATATTTACGGGAACCTGGAGAAGTGTGCGTTCTTTCAGATAGAGGTGCAATATTTGGGCCACATCATTTCTAGGGAAGGTATCATGGTCGATCCTTCCAATATTCAAGCTATTATGGATTAGCTAGTACCCACTAGTGTGACCAAGGTGCGTAGCTTCATGGGTTTGGCAGGATATTACAAAAGATTTGTTCAGGACTTTTCTCGGATTGCGCACCCCATCACTTCCCTTCAGCAGAAAGGGAAGAAGTTTATTTGGTCAGAAAGATGTGAGAAGACCTTAAGGACACTAAAGGAATTCCTCATGACAGTGCCTATTCTAGTAGTGCTAGATCCTCAGGGAAAGTTCTACGTTTGCACAGATGCATCTTTGGTAGGACTTGGAGGTGTGTTGATGTAGAGGGAAGAGTAGTTACTTTTGAGTCGTGCAAACTCAAGGATTATGAGTTCAATTATATGACTCGTGATCTTGCGCTTGTAGTAGTTGTTCATGCCTTGGTGTGGTGGAGACACTTCCTTCTTGGCTGGAGATTTACACTCAAGATTGATCACTTGAGTCTTCGCCACCTCTTCATTGCCTTAGGGTGAAAATTCATTGTTAGTTCTTAGTATGCTTTAGGAAATTATTGGAAATGACTTTAAGCTAATATGACAATGAAACTAAAATCATTAAGTATGAGGTTAACCATTTTGGGATTGAATTTTAACCAAAGAGGAGAAAACACTTAACCAAGTAATTTAAATTAGAGCACCTCAATAAATTACTTTTAATTAATCGACCTTAGAGATAAAGCAACTTAAAATATTTAATCATTTAACGAGACCTTATCCATCAATTGTAAAGTTGAGATTATTGGTGAAAATTATTTTAATGCACGCTAGGGGTTAACTTACTTGTAACAAAAAAAATTGGCCGTAATTTTTGGGATAAGTGTTAGGTTTTAACGTGTTCCTAGAACGTCATTTTACGGGCGTTACAATTCCCATACATTACTATTGTTTCATTAGATAAACCATCACCAATAAAACATGTAAGTTTTTTCAATGGTAATGAGTGTACTATTATTCATTGAAGGGTGATCTCACAACATTTTGATTTCTCCATTAAAGGATTTTGTTGTATCGTAGAATAATAAATACAAAATAGTTCTATTGGATTTTCATCCAATAATGGAAAATATCAAAGGGTCAACTTTTCTCATTATTGATTGTCAAAGAGAAATTTCTATAGTATCCTGCAATGGGATAGAGATAATAGTTTAATCTATTTCATATTCAAAGTTTGGTTCTAATTTACCATCTCTCACAAGGTTTTGCATATGGTATATCCTTTTTATTATAAACTCATATAACATCTATACATAAATGGAGTTGACTAAGTTCAAACTAGAAGATTTTTTTTGTGACAAATCTATCTCATTTGTTGGTTCATACAATATAAAAGCAATGGAAAATCTAATGTTTCAAATACATTATATGTCATTCAAAGTTGAAATTTATTCTTTATTATGCAACAACTAATTTGTTTTGATATAAAACTAGATAATACCCCAGAATATAATCCTTCGATACATAATCTAAGAGGAATTGGCCATCATGAGTTGAAAAAATTAGATGATACTGTAACGCCCACTAAAACAACCCACTTGAGACCCAAGAACAACCTAGGATTAATTAGGAAGAAAGAGGGTTTAAAACCCACAAGTGAGGATCACGAGGGATGACGTGCACATCAACAAACATGTGAATGACAGCGTGAAGAGATCTCGGGAGGAGCGAGCATCAACCGAATGTGCATGCAAAGATTTGAAACACGGGAAGAACCTGGTTAAGCCATAAAACTCTCCTCTATCTCATAGATCAAAAGGGGTGTACATATAGGAGGTGCTGAGTAACCCCCAGTGCTATAATCATGACAACTCAAGTAGAGAGGGGGAGTTACATTCCCAGAATAGAAGTGTAACTCCCAATGATGCATATGACGCACTGACGCACTGACGTGTTGACGCACTGACACGTAAGAGAATCTCATAATGACCCCTAAATGACACATGGACCTACGATCTCACCTAAGTGAGATGACTCACCTAATGATGTGGAAAATAACACACACCAACACCCCCCCTTCATCGTAACTTAGGATGAGGTGGAAAGTCAGAAACGAGAAATGGGTCCCAGCACAAAGCCTGATGAGGTACCCATGTACAAGAAAGAAGTCCCAAGCAGTGAAGGAAAACCCAGTGGGAAAAACATCCACCACAAGAGAACAAAACACTCTCTAATCTAAGAAAGATGCCAAATATGGGTCCCAGCTCTAGACAAGCCTGAAAAGGTACCCATGTACAAAGAGGTAATCTCTCAGAAAGAAGAAGAAGAGAGAAGAAGAGGGAGACGAGAGGAATGCAGAAGATGCCATGGACGGATCTGAACTCTGCAGCTCTAGGAGGTCTCCCAGAAGAATGTCGATGATGAGATCCTCTACCTCTGGACTGAAGAAGAGCCACCCACAATGAACTATGTGTGCCTGCCCTTAGGAAGGACAAAAATGACGTGCTGAAAGTCCGCCCACTCCATAAAGGAAACTGAAGGCAGCAACACGAAGAACTCTGAGTCTGGTGCACTGAAGTGTGACATAGGTCTAGCGAGTGAGTGCCAAGGAACCGAAGGTAATGCCACATGTGTAGAACTGTCAGAGTGAAAAAGAGGAACACCCTCAAAAAGGATGTCCAAGTGATGTGAAGGGAACAAAACATCCTCCACAACAGAAAAGGGATCCACAACTGAGGGTGGATCAATGAAGGTCTCTGGAAATGTGGAAGTGACATGATTCCCAGAAGGGGCACTCCCAACAATAGAGATGATGAACTCCTCTGAAACACCTGTAGATGGATGAGGGACCTGTAGTGCATCACAAGTGGACTCTGTGAAAAGATGACTAAGGTCAGGCAGATACTCGTCCCAATGAGGGGGCTCAACAAACAGAAGAGCGATGTCAGATAGGTATGAGTCATCCAATGAAGGTAGAGGAGTGAAGTGGGCCTCACACACTAGAAGTGGAAAGGAGGTTGGTGTAATGACGGTATGAGACTGAGTATGAGACTACTCGATATCTGATGAGATGTGGGATGTGTCAACACTCTCTGGAATAGTGAGAGAAAGAGGAGAAGAGTCCTCTGTAGTACTCTCGACATCAGAACTAGGTGCACAATCCTCATCATCAGAAGTAGAACCAAGTGAGTCTATGTCAGTGGAACTATCATCACATGAAGAAATGGAGGAGACAACTGAATCAGCAACAGCAACAATGGCGGCAGTATGTGAAGGGTCTCCATAGAGGGACTGAAGAATGCTCCAGACACGGTGAGGTGGATCTGAGTCTGCCACGTGAAACCAGAGAGAATGAGAGACATGAATCATCATGTGACAAAAGACATGGTCACAAGTGTCAAGGAAGTCCTCCAGATGACGATGATCAGTGGGTGCAGGAACTGGCCCAAGCAAGAAGGGTAAAAGACCCTCGTGGGTGAAGTAACGTTCCATGGAAGCACACCAAGCTGAATAGTTCCCTCTCCCAGTGAGAAGTGGTGGAGGCTGTAAGGTGATCCTACGATGCTCAATTCTGGAAAGAGCACTCTCTATGATGAAAAATGCAAGATGCACAAAAGCAAGACATCGGACTCGGCTGATAATGCGTCTGCATGTGAAAGCCCAAGATTACAATCAACCCCCCAGAATGTGGCACTTTATAAAATTTTGCATTTACAAAATTGAAAATGCCATCACGTAGTGTGTGAGAAATCATGCAACTTTGACCAAGGAAGCACTACAAAATGAGCAGCGAGTCAAAAGTTATGGCATAAATACAATTCCCGCAACTGATGGAAAAAGTCAATAAATGTTGCAAACTGATTAAAAAAGTTCTCAAACGAGTGCAAAGGGTATCGTGTGACTACTCGTTGGAAATGAAATCAAATTTCAAGCATAGTTTGTTTTTCTTGTGAGGGGAGATTAGCCTCCTGCCAACCCCGGACCTCGCCCTCCGTCTTCGACACTCGAAGGAGGGATATTAAATACAAGCAAAAATAGAAGCCCAAAAATTATTACATGCCATTACAATGAAATGTTTTTTAACACCCTTAAAACATTAAAAAAAGGTGATTGAATTAGGAGGGGCCCACGTTGAAAGGCCAATGGTTGCCAGCTGAAAGAAGGAGCCACGTGGAGCAGGTGTTCGAGTGCCAAGCTATGGTTGCACCAAGCTGGAAGTGGCTGGACCAATTGACTGAACTTAATGTGCTGCAGGTCACTGTAGGAGCTGGAGGAGACGTTGAAGGGATCTAGGGCCATGTGCCAAGGGGATTGATGGAGTAGAAACCAAAGAATAATCCCAAAAAATACCCTGAGCCACTACCAAAACAATCAATCCAAGCATGTTGTAGGGTGGAAAGCATGGAGGGCTAGCAAGAGATTGAAATGTGGTAAGGCTGGAGAGGTTACTGAGAAATGCCGCTAGGTCTGAAGCTTCAAAAAACAAAGAGAAAAAATGTGTTCGGAATGCCATGAGCAGAAGGTAAAAAAACGTGTTTTCCAAGCAAGAGTTGGGTTGAAGGCCAGCAATTTAGACAGGCATGCAAAGAACCAAACAATAGAAAACATGGGCAAAATGAACATGGAGCAAAATGCAGGTTAGAGGAAAATGAGAATGAGGTTGATGGTGAGCAACAAGACAAGTGCTGAAGGAACACAAGAGATGTAAAGAGTAGAAGACCAACATGTAGAAGCTTTGTTGGGAGAAACCTAAAAAAGTAGAGCTGGAACGTAGGAGCTGATGCAGGGTTGTAATGTTAGATTGAAGAGAAATAAGAAAATGTAGCAAACCTTAAAGGCATGAAACTGAAATGCCAAGGAGAAGCACACGACTAAGAAAACAGAGTCCACGAAGTGAAGAGAAACCCAAAGAACAGGGAGTTTCCCAAACGAGCCAATAGATAAAGAGACAAGCCCAGCATAAGAAGCCAAACTGAACCAATCAATACAAGGTGAAAATGAGCAATGCAATGTCGAGGGTTGCAGTTACAGAGATGACCAACAAACAAGTAGAACTCAACCACATATGTTGGATGAAATGAGCCAGAGACCAAATGGACTGTAACCTCTAAAAAAACCTCAAACTGAATATAGACAATCACAAACTCCTGCAAAGCCAAAACCTCAAAAATACCCTCATGCAAGTAAAACCAAATACAAACATATGTAAGCAACAAACTGAAACTGAGCCCGAAAGACTCCAAACTCCATGCAAAACACCAAAACTCAAACACCCCAAAAAACACCCATGAAACCCGAACAACCAAGCAATGGAGGTATGAAACCCTGGAATCAATGCAAGTAGAGCATGGTCAGAATAACCATTACGACACACGCAACGAGATCTGAATATCATGCCAGAAGCTGAAAAACACACACAGAAACACTGATGAGTGCACGGATCCACAAGATCCACTCTGATACCATGAAAGAGGGTTTAAAACCCGCAAGCGAGGATCATGAGGGACAACGTGCACATCAATGGACGTGTGAACGACAGCGTGAAGAGATCTCAGGAGGAGTGAGCATCAACCGAATGTGCATGCAAATATTTGAAACATGGGAAGAACCTGGTTAAGCCATAAAACTCTCCTCTATCTCATAGATCAAATGGGGTGTACATATAGGAGGTGCTGAGTAACCCCCAGTGCTGCAATCATGACAACTCGAGTAGAGAGGGGGAGTTACATTCCCAGAATAGAAGTGTAACTCCCAATGACACATATGACACTGACGCACTAACACTGACGCAATGTGTAAGAATCTCATAATGACCCCTAAATGACACATGGACCTACGATCTCACCTAAGTGAGATGACTCACCTAATGATGTGGAAAATAGGAAATTTTTCCCCAAAGTTTTTTTTTTTACGCCAAGTGAAGGAAAAACTTCAGAAGGCCATAAATTTTTATTGGGAACTTGGTTTTTTGAAAAAGAGGACATTATGGAAAGATCTTGATGTCCTCTTTTCAAAGAGATCTTAGGAATTTTATTTTGATAAATTTTAAAGGGTCAAGTTTTAGAAAATGTCTTTCTGTCACTTAGAAAGTGAAGTAGTATTTTTAACTTATCAATTTTGTTCAAATTTGTCGTTAATTATTTTAGCACTTGCCAAATAGGAATGGAGGATTTTACTTGGAATATTTTTAGAATAGATTTCAGGGTTAAATTGTTTCCAAAAAAATTGATTGATTTTGAATTTCCAAGTTTATCATTTTTTACAGTACAAAATGTCTTGCAGATTTTGCCTTGAGCCCAATTTTGAAAGGTTCTATGAAAATTTCTTAAGTATCATAGTTTTTTTGTAGATCGTTTTGATCTTTAAGCGTTACCTTGTCATTTTTCATTTGTATTTTCTAGTGTTGCGGGGTCATTCTGTACATTTTCTTATAATTAATTTATCAGTATGAAAATGATCTAACATAGATCTAATTCAAAAGATCTATTTTCCATTTTCTTCTTCTAAGTATTAGGATACATTCCAATTCCAATCTAATACATTTAGTTGATTCAAATCAAACCATTCAAATGCTGAAATTACAATTCTGATTTCTAATTTTATTTGGATTTCAAAAGACAGAGTAATTATGACATTTCTCCATCACGTATTCACTTTTTCATGATTTCCAAACAGAGATTTCAAAATACATTTAAATTATATTTTCAATACCTAATAATGCAATTTGAGAAAGTTAATACAATCTTTATTGATTCAAATGGTAAGACGACTTACAACTTCTTTCTTTCATTCCTCAAATTACAATCATACAAAATACAATTATTTCACATTCTCAAAAGAATAGAAACTAGAGTATATCTCTTTCACATTTCAATCTTACAACTTTCATATTCAATACAACATATTTCCATTACAAAACATATACAAGCCATCATCCACTTCAAAAGGGAAAAGGATACAATAAGATTTATCTCAACAAGGGACTGTCAAACATTTTATTTCATTTTCCTTTGCTCCAAAACAACAGCATGTAGATTTATCATTCTTCCAATTTTGATCAAAAAAAGAGTAGGGGAAAGGAAACGCTATCCACCCAACCAATACATCCAATGACAAGGAGAAGCCATCCTTCTTCATTTTCCCCCAAGCCCCAACCACAATGCAATGGAAGATGTGATTCAACTCATGACAACAACAAGCTTCCACAAACACACAAGTAACAAAATCACAATAAGAACATATTCCAAAACAGAATGTAGTTTACAACTACATTAAAACATGACAAACAATACTCAGGCTTCATCATGCAAGCCAAAGGAGCAAGAAACTATGAGGGGCACTGCTTATGCCTCCCAAAAGGGGAAATGGGTATCACCACCTGAGAACAAACCACCAAAATATGTATATATATATCATTTCAAATCCCTGACATGCCCTTATGCCTCCCCCAAGTACCCCTTATTCCTCACATTTCCCTTATGCCTCCCCAACCTCTTATGGCACCCCATAACGAGTAAAGAAATGCAAGCTATTTCTTTGTAAGGTGGAACCCAAATCCCAACTCCCTCCACACTTATACCTCCCTAAAACACACTTATGTCTCCCACAAAATAACCCCATAGTATTCTCCTACACCATTCTTATTCCATCTACCCAACAGCCCACAACCATGCCAAAACATTCAAACATTAACCATTTATGCATAAAACTAAAAGAAGAGCATTTCAAGAGCTAAGCTCCTACCTCTCCATGATGGAGTTTTTCCAAGTTCCAAAATAACAATATTTATCCCAATGCAAGCAATCCAAAAGATCAACAAGCACAAGCATGCAACAATCTTCCAAGAAAAACTTCTTCAAAGCAAGAGCTCCCAAAATAGCCAAAGAATTCACCCAAGAATGCAAGTAATCTCCAAAAGTGAAGCAACCCCAAAACAAAGAAAGCCATTTGAATTTTATAGAAGAGGAAAGGAAAGAGGATGAGGTGGATCCATGTGGGATGCCATATCACACATCCTAAACCCCAACTCAGAAGTCAAATTCATTCTTCAATCATGCATAATAAATAGGTGGGTGAATAATATGACAGTTTACTTACACACTCAAATCCGACCCACACCCCAAAGGACTTAAATTAAATCATGTAAGAAAAGTG
Organism: Taxus chinensis; assembly: GCA_019776745.2. Taxonomy (NCBI): domain Eukaryota; kingdom Viridiplantae; phylum Streptophyta; class Pinopsida; order Cupressales; family Taxaceae; genus Taxus; species Taxus chinensis. Next base: position 5,549 of record JAHRHJ020003334.1, on the reverse strand, counting down.
CAATTAAAACCTACAATTTGATTCTCAAAAATGCATAATGAAATTCTAATTTCAACTTCTCTAACCATAGGTATGGTTGGTAAGTGTAAATTTAAGAGGTATGGGACAAGTTTAACTTGTCCCACAAGCCTCTCAAATCAGCCTCCAAGGACAATTTCGAATTTCCAAGAAGGTGGAGTGTTTCACACTCAAAATTAATTCACACATCACTTACATATCTCTTACACATATTTACATATCACTTTAAATCATGGCCAACAACTCTCATTAATTACCTTCTTATGACATATTTGATTTATTTATTTTAACAATATGATTACTCACAAAATTTACACACCATTTAATGAATAATGAAAGTGGTAAACACATCACTTAATAAACACATACAAACATCAATAAAAAGGAACCAAATAAATAAATACAGATAACCCTTGGTCACATTTAAAGGTGATCCCCCCCATTGGAATCCCTAACAATCAAACACACACACACAACAATACAAGTTGCCATAGTGACCTTGTTGAATTCATCTAGAATTCCAATGTGGTTGGTCTCCAATCCCCCGATGTTTGTTGTGATATTCTTTTAACCTGCACAATACACAAATACCCCTTCGGCCTCGTGGCCATATCAGAACATCCAAATAATATAATATAATTTCAAAATCATCAATATATATATATAATCACAACAACATCCAGACAATCAACAATATCACTTACAATTTTATCAACAACTATATCATCATCAATTTTCAATTTGATTTTCTCGGTCTACTCAATATATCCAAATATCACATGTCCTAACAACATCCATAAATATATATAACCATATCCAAAAGCATGTCAACATCTATATAAAATGTCTCTAACAATCATCATGCATCATATATGAATCAAAGTCAACAATAATCCATGATCTGACATCTAACACCATACTAAATCAAAACTATAATAATGTCCATAATATAGTCAGCAATATCATGATCAATATCAAAAGTGTCAAAGGGAAGTGGGCACTACATCCCCCTCCCCTTAGACTTGACTTCCTCATGGAAGTCACTGGAAAGAGAGATAGGAACAAATTATTCAATATAAAAAGGATCACTCCATTATGGTATTGCTTACTTCAAACAAGTTTGGGTCTACAAAACCTAAGTTTGGTCCAATGCATTTCAGCAAGAAATAAGGGAGATTTAAGGGATGAAATTTTCTAAACTTTTTGCATGCAAGGCTACAAACAGTGATATCTAGAGAGTAAATTTCTGCTATTAACCAAGATACCACACATAAAAATATCACATGAAGAGTTCAAAAGAGTCTTAAGAGTAACCACCAAGTAGAGGAATAATAAGGAGAATTCCATGAGTTTGAGAACGACCACATAGTTTCCCAAGGAAGACAACATACTACATTAATAAAAGTTTAGGTTTCTTCTAAGTTTAAAGTTACATGATTTCAAGGTTCGTTATTCTAGACAAGGCTAGCAAAAATCCAACTTATGACCAAATTTGCACAAGGAATAATCTACTCAAGGTCCCACAATTTTCTAGGATCACAACAGGATGAGGTATAATCAACAAGGACACCTAACATCAAAAAAACATTTAAAATCAAGGAACTATTCCAGGAAAGCACTTCTATAACTTGAGATGGTACAATTAACTAGTTTACTATGGTAATAAAAGCTAAGTCAATGACCACAAGTTTTCCCATAGTCTGATTTTTACACTTTTGTTTTAATAATCGAACACACCATACCAACCAAATCTAAAGAAGTCAAACCATTTCAAATATACTTGACATATATCCCATATCATAGTGAATCTATATATATGGTATATGTTTATATCTCCCCTAACAATTAACATTTTGCAATAAAAGTACTATACATTATTAGTGAAATGGGATTTATTTATCTTATTTCCTACTCAATATTAGAATAACCATAAAGAGAGCACAAGAAACACCAAGGACCACTCAAGGTCGCTAGGGAGAAGAAAAAAGTAACACAAGGTCCACATTACAATATGAATTTTGATGCATCAATCAAATTTAGTTGAATGACATCATTTTCGCAAAATTTACATCCAAAATGAGACAAAGTTTTTTTTTGGTTTGAAGGATTGTACAACCAGAGGTGTCCAAGAACACATATGAAAAAAGAATACTTCCAAAATTCCATTTTTTATCCTTGAAACCATATGTGTTCTGAAAATTAGACATGGAAGAGATACTCCAAGGTTGACAAGTAGTAGATATGCATAGGAGGTTGTCTTCTGCTTTAAAAGTGTTCTAGATAATGTCTATGGGTCCAAAAGTTGAACCACGAATTCTTAGATTTCAGATGTCATCCCATGGAACAATATATTGTATTGTATTGGATTTCCTAAAATCATCCTTACAAGTAAATGCATCAAATGATCTTATAATATTGAAGTACTAAATGCAACTAGACAATACATTATACTAATCCGCCAGCCCCTGTTTTTTTGCTAACAATTACTGCTATGGTATTGGATTTACAGAAGCTATCATATTCCACTATTATTTTGCACTTCATATGTATCTTAACTTTTACTCATTGTTTTAACTCAACAAATTAAGATAAAAATTTGTCCCAGTTTCCAATTTTTTTCCTCGGACATTAGTCATTTACCAGTTTTATATAATTCACCAATATTCTTATTGACTTAGAAGCATTGCTCTAAATGTTTGCGTTTATAGAGGATCACCACTAAGGTGGTCCATGTCTATCTGGCCATTTTTTACCGACATAGGCATTACAAAAAAAATATTTAGTGGACTACGTTATTGGAGGTAGATGGGAAAATAAACCAAGCTTTTCTGTTCTATCTACATGGTATTTACTCAATTCTAGTAATGCTAGGAAGGTTAGAACCTGAGGACCATTTGATACAAAATGTATGTTCCGGTTTATTTATTATGCTTCATAGGCCAAATCTCCTCAACTATAGCTGAAAGATTTTTGGGCGAGTCTAAATTGTCATGAATTTTTTATGAGAAAGGAAGGGTAAACATATGACACTATTAAAGTCTCGTGTGCCATGACAGATAGTTAATCAACACACTATTTTTTTATTTCTAAGGAAACAAGCGACTTTGACACATAGATTTTTTTTGGCGTTATAAAATTGTAAGAACTAGTGACCGAATCAACCTAACATGGACCACAACCAATGATTTAGATGCGAAATTTTTTCCTACCAATGACAATCCTATGCATTAAACATTCCTAGCGGTTGTGTCTAAGAAGTACTCAAAGGAAGTTGCACTAAGGCAAGACCCATTAAGGGGGATGCATACATTAAGCTAATTAAAGATGCTACTAGTGATTCACCATTGCTTTGTTGTTAATGTTGAAAACATTTTACTCAAGTAATAATACAAGGAAAGTTCATCAAACATGAGAAAATGTAACCATAATATTATTTATGGTTAGATTTAATTCTCATGTTTTCTCTACTAAATGATTTACTTGGTTAACTGAAATGTCATTTAATGAAAGTGCAACATCTATTTTTTGGACTCACTTTACGACCAAGAGTTACAGTTTGACAAGAGATCACATTATCAAATACCACTCAGATTAAATTATCAAGGTTTGATTACACTATCATCACCCAATCGTCATGTTCCAAACGACTCAACTCCTCCCATAGTGTCTCACGTCATCAAAAATTTAGCATAGGTCAGTAGAGTATATTCATAGTAACTAAAAAAAATTTAAGGGAAAGGGTAGACTTATTTATCGGTCAAGAGGGAACCAAACCCACTTAATTGTACACACAATACTCGCATTGGGACTAAATCCTAACCATAATTACCAAGATGCATACAATCCTCAAGTCGCTAGTTAATATAATGAAATGAGGAACTCTTGATAAAACTTAGCACGCCATCGAAGAGAATCCTTTACCAAACAAACACTTTTCCACTAACATCCATAGCCAGCCAAAAGAAAACTGACCCAACCATAATTCATCAACCCACAATTAAACACCTCTACTCCAGACGAGGTTCCAAGTTCTTACCGGATTGTAAGAGAATCAACACCACCACTAACAGGTTGCTAATTAAAACACACAACACAACGAACTCTCTTCCCAACAAGGTCAAGTAATGAAAAGGTCACTCTAAGATCCTAGATACACTGAAGGTTCTGTACATCTAAAACTAAGGCATAACTTTAAGCACCTAAGAGGACATTCAAGACACCTAGGGTGCACCCCCATCCAAAAAAATGTATGAATAAACAAGAGCATAGACTACTCACATCATCAAGGTAGAATCCCATAAAGGTTCGCTAAACAGCCAACCAACATAAACGAGCTTCCGAGTCACACCAATCAATAAAAGTCCATAATATCGGCAATAAAGGCAGTGGCTAAGAGCCGCATTGCAAAGTTTGAAAATTCTCAGAAAATATTAAATAACTAGAAAGCCTCATAGCTTCTCAATCCAATCATAAAATAAAGATGTTTGTCCTTGATAAAACTGACACATTTATGATGTAAATACAAAATGTTAACACCACATTCACTGTTTCATCCTTCATGGCCACCACTAGGGACTCTACCTCGAGTCAGTTCCAAGACACATGCGCAGGATTGGGTAATAAACTACCCAGACTTAATTCCCCCTCTCGCGTCCCATACGGGTAACAAAATTAAAACTGACCACCAGACCAAATTTCCTAACTACTGAAGGAAGGAATTTGTAAGTAGCTTCTAATTAACTTTTCCCACCCAAGACACACCACTATTTGTCCAACACAAGATTCACACCAACATTTAATCATTCCAACAACTCCAATAAGTACGGTCTCACAAAAAGGGCTTAAACGCATCATACATTAATCAAGTTTTACGGACTTTAACAAACACATTTTTCAAAGGGAACCAATTTCCACTACACTAGAAGTTCACGACAAATCAATTTAATTGTTACATGTTAGTTACCCGGGTTTAACAAATCCACTAAGTGAGTACACCAGACGATTCAAATAACTGATAGTTTATTATTATTTTAATTTTGGTAGTTCAAATGAACAGAGTATTAATTTTCTTCATACCGCATTTCTTTTTTTCAATTTTCAAACAAGTTTTGCTTTTAATTATATTCAAAAGTGTGGCGAGTTTACAGTTCATGTCTCAATTTTGTTCTAGTGTGCCTAAGGGTCCAACTTTGAACCCATGAACTCTGATAACCAAGTGGTAACTCCTGCTAAACACCCCACTTGAGACCCAAGAAACAACTAGGATTAATTAGGAAAAATTATGGATTTTTTTTGTTTAAAAGAGTCTAAAACCGGATTACAAAGCAAAAAGGGACCCGCTCCACCACTTATGCTTCATGATGCCACGTGGCATCACCTGATTGGTTGCGGCCCGGTGGGGTGGCGGAGATAATTTGGAAAATTTTCTCAAAATTTTTTGTGAGTGCTAAGCTTAAAAAGGGGTCTACCCCTCCGCCGACACCTCGTGGTGCCACGTGGAAGCTTCTGATTAGCTACAGATCGTGGAAAAA